>ONZH01020669.1:0-14036 GCA_900303285.1 Rhinella marina | reverse complement strand
AACGGCCAGCACCATTAACAATAATGGGGGACAGCGTTGATCCGACCGCTATCCGCAAGAACGCCGGGAATTGGCAGGACAAATACCGTGGAACAGCCTGCCAGATCAATGCCACATATGTGAATGTAGCTTAAGGCAAATTACTGGGAAGGGGCACGTATCTGAAAAGACCTTCACTTGTTTGGCTAGGGCTACACGACGACATGTGTCGCTCGACAGTAAGTCGCGCGATACATAGTGCACAACTACACTCGCGACAGTTGTCGCGCGACATTGTGTCGCAGCAATGTCGCGTGACAATTTTTACAATGGAAGTCTATGGTGTTGCACTGCGACATGTGACATGCTGCGACTGTGATACGACAGTCGCAGAAAAACCCATCCTGGATGGACTTTTCTGCGACTGTTGTGTCGCAGTCGCAGCATGTCGCATGTTGCAGTGCGACACCATAGACTTCCATTATAAAAATTGTCGCACAACAAATATCGTCGTGTAGCCCTAGCCTTTGAGTGGAATTAGAGGCGTGGCCTAGCATGAAAGAAAATTGCTGCAGCGCACTACGCACTCCCACGTTGTCCTATACGGTTTTCTTTAATGGCACTGGTACATATACAATACAGACAGTAAACTAATTTTTTAACATGTTACTTATCAATATAAATATTTTTGGTTACTCACCCTCTCGTATCTCATCCCGGATCTGCCTTAGCCGCTCTGGGCACTTCAATTTGAGGTCCGACCACTTCCTCTAGACCTGGCCCGGGGTCCGCTCACTCTGACAGTGATGGCGCAGACCTTGTATTACCCGCGCCACTATTTGTTTTTTTTTCTTGGTGCGGGTGTTGATGGGTGCCACTGCCATCATAGCCCAGCTTGCCCATCTTCTGGACCATGTCTTCAGAGCTGAATGGACACGAACGCCTGCTTGCCGTTGCCATCTTGCAAAATTCGCTCTGACTCTGAGGTTTGTACGCCACGACGTAGCGTTATGCGTGCATTCGCGAGACTTATATTCGTACGCAACAGTGTATAGATTAAAAGCGTATAAAGTTGCGTACCTTTTGAAAAATTAACGTTCATTATTAATGAGCGAATATTCGCTAATAGCACATAATAACTAGGGATGAGCGAACTTTTGAAAAGTTCGGTTCGGTTCGATTCGGCGAACTTTCGTGAAATTCGGATTCGTACGAACTGAACCTAAAACGAACCTTGCTATAACGGCTGATTAATTGCAGCTACAATAGTGGGAGTCTGATAGGGTATAGTTTTGTTTAGTTGCAGTTGCTATTACAATGAAAAAAGTGGAAAAAATCAAAGTGCAAAAATAGTGAAACCTCAGCCAGGTCGACAACATTTGACAGCAGTGAAGATGTCCGCTGGAGCAGCATTGCCAGCAGCATTGCCTTGGACCCAGTGGGGTGGAAAACAGACATTTGACAGTGGAACCAGCAGCAGTAATAGTACTGTATTGGAACCAGTATGGTTGAGAACAGACAATTGACGGAGGAGGAGGAGTCAGCACTTGATTGCACCCAGGCCAGTATGGTTGAGAAGAGACAAGTTGAGGAGGAGGAGGCAGCACTTGATTGCACCCAGGCCAGTATTGTTGAGAAGAGACAAGTTGAGGAGGCAGCTTCAGAAGCTCTTGATTGCACCCAATATGTTTTGGACAGTATTCTTTTGGACCCAGAAGAACAGCCTGAGAGCGCCGGGCCTGACATCGGTGGTAAGACACCGGGGCAGGTTGGACTGCTGTCAAAGCGGCGGATGGTTGCAAGGTGGTGGAGGCAGAACTTGTGCTTCCCGCTGCTGGCCCCCTAAAGCTCCATGGAGGTGACAGTGGCAAGAATGGGCCAACTTCCTGATGGTCTTCTGGGAGGATGTTGACCCAATGGGCAGTAACAGACATGTACTGCCCTTGGCCATAATTAGAGGACCAGACATCAGCACTCAGGTGCACGGTCTTGGACACCGAGAGTCCCAATGAGTCGCCCACCTTTTTCTGCACATAACTGTGCAGTGATGGGACAGCTTTGCCAGAGATGTAGTGGTGGCAGGGGACTCGCCATCTGGGGTGCGCACACGCCATGAAATCCCTGAAAGGCTGGGAGTCCACAAGGATACCCAATTGGATGTGACAGCGGAGAAAACCTTACAGGATGGAGACCTCACTTTGTCAGCTAAAGCTTCTAGCCAGGAGAGACATGAAACCAGAGGGATGACTGAAACAGCCAGAGCCTTTCCTAATATGGACTCTTTAACTTTTTTTAACTTTTTTTTTTTTTTTTAAACTTTTTTTATACCTTTTTGTAAACTTTTTTTTACTTTTATTTTTAACTTTTTTTTGTTGTGGCTAAACGGGGTTGAGGGCACCCAGCAGAGCAGCAACATGTAGCGTCTCGGTCACGGGACAGGAGCTTACAGCCAACACCTCCTCTGGAGTCTCAGTACGTTCCACCCGCTGACTTTAGTGGACTTCCTCCTTTAGTGCCCTTTGGTAGAGACTCAAAAGGCAGATCAAGGTTTGCCAAGAGTTCCCTGGCAGAAGGTGCCCCAAAGGTGAGAGGTTCTGTTCGTTTGTTAACCTGATGTACCTTGATATTTGCAGCACGGTGTTGGTGAACGGCTGGAAGACTGACCCCTTTCTGGTTTGTTCCAAAATTTATTCCGAGTACCGAGCACACAAATATTTTAGTATTCACTCATCTCTATTTCTAATATACTTTATTAACATATTTTGCAATTTCCTGCTCAAATAGGTACCCAAAGATCAGGGTGGTATTGTGCTTTAAAATAAGTATTGTAACACAGGGCTGACATATCAAAGCTATACTGAAGTACAGATTTCATAAGGTTTGCAGAGCTGTACAGACAAGACCACACATTCTGCCTGTGCCTCCATTAACCCTTTCACTCCCGGAGGTTTTTTGTTTTTGCGTTTTCGTTTTGTGCTCCCTACCTTCACAGAGCCATAACTTTTTTATTTTTCTGTTCACATAGCTGTATGAGGGCTTGTTTTTTGCGGGACAAGTTTTACTTTCCAACACCACAATTTAATATTGCATATGATGTAGTGGGAAGCGAGAAAAAAATTCCAAATCTGGTGAAATTGCAAAAAAAACGCAATTCTGCCACAGTTTTACGGGGTTTCTTATTTACGGCGTTCAATGTGCATTAAAACTGTTACTTTCATACTACAGGTCAGTACAAATCCGGCGATATCTAATATGTATAGTTTTTCTTGGGTTTTGATAGTGATAAAATAATTATAAAGTTGGAATTTTTTTTTCGGCGTCATATTTTGACCCCTATAACTTTTTGGTATTTATTTCTACGGAGCTGTGTTGGGGGCCCAATTTTTTCGGGGGCGATCTGAAATTTTCATTTATACCATTCTGGGGTGTGTATGACTTTTTGATCACTTTTTATTGAATTTTTTTTAATTAAAAAAGCGACAAAAAACGGCGAATCGGCCATTTTGACGCTTTTTCCGTTTCGCTGTTTTCCGTATGGGAAAGAAATTTTTATAGTATGGGCGTTTTTGCACATGGCGATATCCACGATGTGCATTTTTAAATTTTTTTTACTACTTTTATTTTTATTTTGGGGAAAGGGGGGTGATTTGAATTTTTATGTTTTTTTATTTTTTTATTTTAAAAAACTGTATTTATGTAATTATTTTACACTTTTTATAGTTCCCATAGAGAACTTTAACAAGCAATCATCTGAGCTGATATCATAGACTCCAATGGAACGGAAGGTACTCCGTGTGCATTCCGTTTACGTATGTCCATATTTCTGTTCCGTAAAAAAATAGAACATGTCCTGTTATTGTCCGCATTACAGACAAGGATAGGACTGTTCTGTTAGGGGCCAGCTGTTCCGTTACGCAAAATACGGAATGCACACAGACGTCATCCGTATTTTTTGCGGATCCATTTTTGCGGACCGCAAAATACATACTGTCGTGTGCATGAGCCCTAAGGATGAGCGAACAGATAAACCCGAAGCTTTCCATTTTTGGTATGCAGCAATACCCACAGTGTGGCAGCAATCTACCTGTGTGTGTTAAGTTGAAATTGAGCGTCAAGCCTCAGTCGTCTGTTTACGTATTTTTAGTTTCCACATGGTTGGAATTTTATAAAACACACCTGATGATAAGATGCATCTAGGTTTTTGAGGAGGAAAATAAGGAAAAAAATTATTTTGATCCAAAAGGTGTGCTTTTGGTGGTTTTTGAACTAATGGTGGTCTCTGGATGACACTATTATGGGGGATCTGTGGATGACACTGTTGTGGTGGGATCTGTGGCTGATGCATTGTTATGGGGGATCTGTGGATGACACTGTTATGAGGGATCTATAGATGATACACTGCTATGGGGGATTTGTGGATGACACTGTTATGGGAGGATCTGTGGATGACACACGTATAGCATCTTATGCTGGTCCCCTCATGGCCTTATGGTCACAGTAGTACATTATTAATGTGTCCCTGTGTGAATAGTGACCTAATTACACCAGGCACCGTTCACTCCTTCTCTTAGTTGCAGCAGGACGACATGGAAGACACTTCAGAATCCGACACAGAGCCATGGAGTCCTCCAAGTTTTCACTACACCTTCCTAGAGGGTTTCTTCTAAGAAGTGGCAAGAGAAACCCACCATGCCCTATGGCAAATAGTCAAAAGAGTCTCCCTGTTGATGACTTATGTGAGAGCCCTCACCATTTTGGCTGCCCAGAGGAGGAGGTTGGGGCTGAGGATGGTAACCCAATGCAGACCTGTGTTAATGGTTGTCGTAATAGTGGCAATAGTGGCACCTACACATACAGCATTGGCGGCGGGAGCAGCAATAGTGGCAGTCAGGGAAAACACAGAGCAGGGGAGCAGGCCCCAAGAGCCCACCATGATATCTTACAGTCTGATAAAAGCATAAGGGAGGATGAGGACTCCAATGATGATTGTGTGCTGGACAGGACCTGGGATTGGGGTGCTGAGCAGGAGGCAATATTAGTGGAGAAGAGAGGTGGTGGCAGCAATAAAGAGCAGAAGCAATGTACCTCCCAATGAACAGCCAGAGCCACTTCTGCTTCAGGATCTGGTGGTACCGCTGATGCTGTGGGTGGGTTGGGCCCAAAACATGCCAGAGCTAAGCCTGTAGCTCTGTGTGAGCATGGCATTTTCTACACAAAGCACAGTAGTGTGCAAGATCTGCAGGATTAAAATAAGCTGTGGCCGTTCAAACACAATTATAGGTACTAGAAATCTTTTGCAGCACATGAGGCCGCATCACCAGATCCTGTGGTAAAATAAAACTGGCCAGTATTCCCAATCAGAACAAGTCTGTCCTTTTCCTAGTTATCTTTGTGGCGGCCAACCCACATTTCCTAGCAGTACGGTATCTTTGTCATCATCATCATCACTTTCTTCTTCTCCTGCCACAACTCCTCCTTGTCCTCGGCTCCTTTGTGAGACATCTATAATAGAACATTTGGCCATGAAAAAACCTTTCTCCACAAGCAACTAGCTTGACTACAAGCTGACTACTTGGCCATGTTGCTGGTGGTGCAGTCTCTACAGTATCATTGTAGCACCGCCTTGTACTCTTGTGGCAGAGAATGCAAGCCACTTCTTGAGATTCTCGCTATGCATCAAGCTGCCCTCCACAGTGGACACCTGGAGCAGCTGTTATGCGCAGGGACAGTACATGTCTTTCACAACTCAGTGGGTCCCCAGCAACATCGCCAGGTCTTTTGACCACCTGCCACCAGTTCATGGGTGGCTCCCACAGCAGGCATTTATCAGCCTCCTCTAGCGCCTCCTCCATGGACATGATCCCATCTCCAACAGCAGCAGGGCACAGAGTTTCTCGCACTACCCCTTCTTCCTATAAGATTTGTCAGGCCAAGTGTTGTAACACCGTGTTGGAGAGCGTATCCACATTGGAGAGCAGTTGCTGAAGTATATCAAGCATCAAACATCCTTCTGGCTGTCATCCTGCTGACTCCAACTGGGCAAGGTGGTCAGCGACAATGGCCGCAACATCATTGCCACCCTGAACCTGGGCGAAATAACACAAGCTCCCTGCATGGCACATACCATCAACCTAGTGGTACAGCACTTTCTAAATAAGTACTGTACACTGGATTTTGCAAGGTGCTGGCAAAGTCCAGGAGACTGTCCAAGCATTTCAGCCATTCTTACATGTTGAGGAGTGCTTTCCTGGACTTGCAGCAACAGAACGGCCAGTCGATACACAGCTTAATCTACAATGTGCCAACTCGCTAAAATTTTACATTGTACATGCTTGAGCAGCTGTATCTGCAGCAGAACGCCATTAACAATTTTGTCATGCACCAGACCGCCTCAGTAACAGAGAGTATGTGTTGCTTCAATGTCAGGCAGTGGCAGCTCATACAAGATGCCTGCCGGGTGCTGAAGTGGCCACAAAGTTTGTCAACAGGTACAACTAGGGCATGAACAATGTAATTCCTCTATACTTATCTTAGAACTAGAGATGAGCGAATTTATTTGTGGCTTCGTATAATCGATACGAATCTTCGCAATTTTCTACTCCGAAGCTAATCTAGAACTTTTCAGATTCGCTCCGGTCGAATCTTAAATGTTCTTAAACCTTTGAACGCAAATGCTACGTACTTGTCTGATGAATTGTATGCTAATGCTAAGTATCAGTTAATTTATACGCTAATGCGTACGAATTCAGTTAATTAGCGAACTTTTACTGTATTTTCGTTATTTGTGCGGAAATGTTTGCGGTGAGAGCGTCAAAAAGCCCGGGAAGAAGCCAGTCACCTGACCTAGTGGTAAGGGCTTGCTCTGATTGGCCCATAGGCTTGGTAAGCCAGTGACATCAGTTGTGCTGCGACTGCTGAGACAAGCAGAAGCTTGTGAAGTTGTGAAAGACAGAGAACTATTTTCTGTAAATAGTGGTGTTGTTCTGGGCATCCATAATAATACACATATCAGGGCTAGTGCAGGGCCAGTGCAGGACTAGTAATATTAATCAGGCAGGGAGAGAGACAGGGAGAGAGATAAAGACCTGCAGGGCCACAGCCAAGTGAAAATGTCTGGCATAGAAAAGCAAAAGGGTTCCACTTCCAGCCAGACCTCGAGCTCCAAAAAAAAGAAGGAGAACGTGGCACAGGCCAGCAGTGGCAAAGGACATGTAGCCGCAGCTTCTACCGGTGGAACCGGGGACACAGGCCATGCTCTGCTGGACTTTCAGCGGCAAAGCGGTCTTTGGCCACACTGGTTGATAGGTGACGTGCCAACTCAGTGAAATTCCATGTTTTACATGTTGCAGCGGCTCCTTGAGCAGCGGAGAGCAGTGGATGACTTTGTCCAGCAGCAGCCAGAATCGTCGACCATAGGGAGCAGGTGTGGTTTAGATTTCCGTCAGTGGAGGCTCGTCCAAGATGCCTGCACTGTGCTGAAGCCCTTTGAAGAAGCCACTAAATTGGTCAGCCGGGACAGCTGCGGTCTGAACAACATTATTTCACTAATATTTGTCCTTGAAAAGACACTGTTGCTCATGCAGCAGGGGGCAATGGCGGAAGGAATTCCTGCACATCTCTCTGCACGCCATGCTGTCAGTGTTGGGGAGCCCCAATGACAAACTTCCATGGAGGTGCAGGAGGAGGATGATGATGAGCTTCAGCTAGAGGAGGGGGAGAAGTTTGATGATGAGGAGGAGGAGACAAAGTTGGAGGAGCTGGAAGATGACGATGACACCTTCAGGGACACTCAAGTGTCTCAGAGAGAGGCTGAGATGGAAAGAACTGGCTCCTCGGGCACGCTGGCCAGGATGGCGAGCTGTATGCTCACATACTTACGGACTGACAGGCGTATCCTAAAAATAAGGCAGACTGACAAATACTGGCTTGCAATGCTTCTGGGCCTGCGGTCTAACTCCAACATGGGGGATAGTTTTCTTCCCCAGGAAAGGGAGGAGAAATTAGCTTCATACCGGGAGAAGCTATGTACTAACCTGGCCACAGCTTTCAGCCAGCCCCAGCCTGCTGCCAGCGTCTCTGTTGGAGCCTCCCAACAGCCGCAGCCAAGTGAGCAGACCCAGTCTATCTGCCTCAACGAGTAGGTTCAGGCTTAACTGCTGTCTGGCTTGCAAAGCCTATTTTCAAACCCCCTGGACTTCTGGGCAGCCAGAATACATCAGTGGCCGGAACTTGCCCACTATGCGCTAGGGCTTCTTTCCTGCCCAGCCTCAAGTGTCATGTCAGAGAGGGTTTTTAGTGCCGCTGAGGAAGGGGGGGTGACACCCAAACGGATCAAACTGTCACCGGGCAGTGTCCAAAAAAACACCTTTATGAAAATGAATCAAGGCTGGATTACCTCCGATTTTCACACTCCTGTTGCTGAGGCAGATGATTAGATCAGACCTGGTAGGCCAAAATAGTTTGAGTGTCTTCCCACTGTTGCTGTTAACCGGCCCATAAAGTTGCATGCCAAACGTATCGTGTCAAGGGCTAAGCGAAAACGAACTCCCCAAACCAAAACCCCAAAATGTTACTAATATCCAAAAACTGTCTACCTTCGCCTCCATTTTCAACATTAGCACTTAGCAGGCTAGCAGCTGTTATTATACTGCACTGTTCTTAGTTCTATTTAGTATTCGTAAATTTGTTTTGGAGCCTTTCCTCCCCCCCAAAAAATATATATAAAAAAAAAATTAAAAAAGTAAAAATACTATTAAAAAATAAAATAGTTACACTGTTGCCTACCTCTGCCTCCAGTTACAAGTTACATTAGCGGAGATTGTTATACTCCACAGAAGTTTGTTGTATTTACTATTCACTCTCTGCTGTGCTGAGATACCCCGTCCCCTACTACTACTGGATGTGCCATCCATGAAAAGCCCATATATAATTTTCACATCCTCTCCTCACAAGGTAGAATGTTTACAGGCTTGTTGTCCAAACAAGCCAAGCCTTTTTCTCTTACTAATATGGGAACCGGAGTATGCAGAATTTATTAATGCTTTGGCCTGAAGACACCCTGTGTTCATTAATCTGACAATGGCCTTTGGACAATTTTTGGAGGCTCCGGCCTAAACAGACATCCCTGTCTTCTTCACACTAATGCGGGCTCCGGCCTATGCACAATGTTTGGAGGCTCCAGTCTAAAGAGACATCCCTGTCTTCTTCACACTAATGTGGGCTCTGGCCTATGCACAATTTTTGGAGGCTCCGACCTAAACAGAAAACCCTGTTTTCTTCACAGTAATGCGGGCTCTGGCCAATGCACAATTTTTGGAGGCTCCGGCCTAAACAGACATTTCTTCACAGTAATGCGGGCTCTGGCCTATGCACAGGAAGGTGTTACAGGTTAAAAAAAAAACAATTAAAACACAGGTTTTAGAATAATAATTTTAGTAAAATAAATAATAACTTTCAACAAAAAATAAATAAGGAAAAAAAAGGTTACGTCGGCCTTTGACGACGTCTGGCCATCATCACTGCCTGCAGCTCTCAGAGCTCCAGCTGCAGGCCGTGAATAAGCCAGGAGGCAGCATGGAGCCTGGTGTCAAAGCGGCGTAAAGCTGCCTCCACCTCAAAGTCAGTAGGGATATCTGTAGGGATGGAAACAGTAATATAATTAGTAGATCGAGTTTGTCCCACGAAAAATATTCTAAACTTTCAAACCAGCACCTGGATTAGAATAATTTAGCAATTGCATGTCATTATATATTTGATATATCTACTGGAACGTGTTTTTCAGTGACATGTATCCGTATTGTATTGTATCTTAATTTCCTGAGTTGCCTCGTCATCCTCCCGCGCTGGAGAAAGGGGTGGAACTACCAGGGAGGAGTCTGCATCGCTGAATTGAATTTGTACGCGACAGCGTATAGAGTAACTAAATTATACGTAGAATAGCGTATAATTTATAGGACACACTACGTAGCGAATGCGTACAAAAGCAAAGCGAATCACCTAATATTCGGATTCGCTTCGCAGCTGAAAAATCCCAAGATTCGATACGAATCTATGAAGAAGCAAATTGATTCGCTCATCTCTAATTATGGGTAAGAGGAGGGCCATTTTTTTCTTCAAAATGGGTATTTATTGCAATATATATCGTTATTGCAATACATTTCTTAATATCGTTAACGTGTGAAAATTTTTGATATCGCCCACTTACATTAGCTGCAGCATGAGCACGCCTTTGAGTCTGTATGTAGGAGGAGGAAGCGCTAACTATGAAGGGGCATACATCTAAGGGTACTATCTTTCACACTAGTGCATTTGCCTGACACAAACGGGAGAACAGCCGGCCCCAATAACAATAATGGGGGGTGCCCCATCTTGCCACTGTTGCAGTTTGTCTGCTGTCTGTCTGCCTGTTCACAAGTTCTGTACGGCTGCTGCATCATGCTACTAATACCTGTCAGTCGTCAGTTTATGTGTATTGAGTTTTTACATGGTTTACATTTTTATTTACAGATTTAAAAAAAATGGGGAATGGGGGGTGGAAAAATGTATTTAATTTCTTTGAAGCGCAACATAAAAGTACATGATTACTGTATCAATATCTCCATTTTTTCACAGTCCAGACAATGCTGGGGCCTGCATCATGTTACTGCCACTAATTTCTCTGTGTCAGTTTCCATGTACTCACTTTCCATATGGTTGAAACTTAATATATACAGTTCCTTGCAAAAGTTTTCGGCCCCCTGGAACTTTTCAACCTTTTGCCACATTTCAGGCTTCAAACAAAAAGATATAACATTTAAAATTTTTGGTGAAGAAACAACAAGTGGGTCACAATTGCGAAGTGGAACAAAATTTACTGGATCATTTAAACTTTTTTGTAATAATAAAACTGAAAAGTGGGACGTGCAAAATTATTCAGCCCCCTTGCATTAATACTTTGTTGAAGCTCGAGCTCTTTGAAGTTGGATGAAGAGCGTTTGTGAACAGCAGTTCTCAAATGGATTCAAGTCTGGACTTTGACTTGGCCATTCTAAGACCCGGATACGTTTATTTTTGAACCATTCCATTGTAGATTTTGCTTTATGTTTGGGATCATTGTCTTGTTGGAAGATAAATCTCTGTCCTAGTCTCAGGTCTTTTGCAGACTCCAACAGGTTTTCATCCAGAATGGTCCTGTATTTGGCTACATCCATCTTCCCATCAATTTTAACCATCTTCCCTGTCCCTGCTGATGAAAAGCAGGCCCAAACCATGATGCTGCCACCACCATGTTTGACAGTGGTCATGGTGTGTTCAGGGTGATGAGCTGTGTTGCTTTTACGCCAAACATATCATTTTGCGTTGTTTCCAAAAAGTTTGATTTTGGTTTCATCTGACCAGAGCACCTTCTTGAACATGTTTGGTGTGTCTCCCAGGTGGCTTGACACAAACTGTAAATGAGACTTTTTATGGATATCTTTGAGAAATGGCTTTCTTCTTGCCACTCTTCCATAAAAGCCAGATTTGTGAAGTGTTGGACTAATTGTTGTCCTATGGACAGACTCTCCCACCTCAGCTGTAGATCTCTGCAGTTCATCCAGAGTGATCATGGGCCTCTTGGCTGCATCTCAGTCTTCTCCTTGTTTGAGATGAAAGTTTTAGGGACGGCCGGGTCTTGGTAGATTTGCAGTGGTCTGATACTCCTATTTCAATATGATCGCTTGCACAGTGCTCCTTGGGATGTTTAAAGCTTGGGAAATCTTTTGGTATCCAAATCCAGCTTTAAACTTCTCCACAACAGTATCACAGACCTGCCTGGTGTGTTCCTTGGTCTTCATGATGCTCTCTGTGCTTTAAACAGAACCCTGAGACTATCACAGAGCAGGTGCATTTATTCGGAGACTTGATTACACACAGGTGGATTCTATTTATCTTCATCAGTCATTTAGGACAACATTGGATCATTCAGAGATCCTCAATGAACTTCTGGAGTGAGTTTTCTGAACTCAAAGTAAATGGGAAGAATAATTTTGCACGCCCAACTTTTCAGTTTTATTATTATAAAAAAAGTTTAAATGATCCAATAAATTTCGTTCCACTTCACAATTGTGACCCACTTGTTGTTGATTCTTCACCAAAAATGTTAAATGTCATATCTTTTTGTTTGAAGCATGAAATGTGGCAAAAAGTTGAAAAGTTCCAGGGGGCTGAATACTTTTGCAAGGCACTGTATATTTTTTTTTGGGGGGAGAGGGTGTAAATTTCTTTAAGGCGCAACATAAATGTACATGATTACTGCCTCAATGCCGACATTTTATTTTGTCACAGTCCAGGCAATACTGGGGCCTGCATCATATCACTAATGCCACTAATGCCTGAGGGTCAGTTTCTGTGTACTCACTTTCCACACGGTTGAAATTTCTACATTTTTGGGGGGGAGGGTTACATTTCTTTAAGGTGCCACATAAATGTATGTTTTTACATATGGTGTGTTGAGGGTGGTTAACACTGATAACATGGATATATTTTTACATTTTTGGGTGTGGTTAATGCGGTTAACGGGGTTATAATTCCATGAGGTGACATACAGTGGAGGAAATAAGTATTTGATCCCCCACTGACTTTTAAAGTTTTAATACTAAAAAATAAATGAAACGTCTCATAATTTTATGCCAACTTTATTTTAACAGTGCCACATAGAATATCAAAAGAAAAACGGAGAAAATTACATGAAATAAAAAATAAAGAATAATATTCATTTCTTTGAGGGAAATAAGTATTTGATCCCCTAGGAAAACATCATTTAATACTTGGTGGCAAAACCCTTGTTGGCAAGCACAGCAGTCAGACGTTTCTTATAGTTTTTTATAAGGTTTGCACACACTTCAGGAGTAATTTTGGCCCACTCCTCTCTGTAAATCATCTCCATATCCTTAAGGTTTTTAGGCATGCATTTGGAAACGCGAAGCTTCAGCTCTCTCCATAGATTTTCGATGGGATTGAGGTCAGGAGACTGGCTAGGCCATTACATGACCTTGATATGCTTCTTATGGAGCCACTCCTTTGTTTCCTTGGCTGCATGTTTTGGGTCTTTGTCGTGCTGAAAGACCCATCCACGACCCATTTTCAGTGCCCTGGCAGAGACAAGGAGGTTGTCACCCAGGATTTTGCGATACATGGCCCCGTTCATCTTCCCGTCAATGTGGTGAAGTTGGCCTGTGCCCTTAGAATAAAAACACCCCCAAAACATAATACTTCCACCACCATGCTTGACGGTGGGGATGGTATTCTTAGGGTCATATTCTGTATTTTTCTTCCTCCAAACACGTCGAGTTGAGTTGAGGCCAAAGAGCTCAATTTTGGTCTCATCTGACCACAGCACCTTCTCCCAGTCTCTCTCGGAGTCATTAATATGTTCTTTGGCAAACTTGAGGCGGGCCTGGACGTGAGCCTTCTTGAGCAGAGGAACCTTGCGTGCACTGCAGGATTTTAAACCATTACGTCTCAGTGTATTACCAATGGTTTTTTTGAAGACTGTATTCCCAGCTGCCTTGAGATCATTACTCAGCTCCTCCCGTGTAGTTCTTGGCTGATTTTTAGCCTTTCTCATGATCAATGAGACTCCACTAGGTGATATCTTGCATGGAGCTCCAGGCCTGGGTCGATTGACAGTAATGTTGTACTTCTTCCACTTCCGAATAATTGCACCAACAGTTGTCACCTTCTCATCCAGCTTCTTACTTATGGCTTTGTAGCCCATTCCAGCCTTGTGTAGGTCAACAATTTTGTCCCTGACATCTTTAGACAGCTCTTTAGTCTTGCCCATGGTGGACATGTTGGAGTGTCACTGAGACTGTTGGCAGGTGGCCTTTTATACAGGTGACAATTTGGGACAGGTGTCTCTCATCCAGGTAATGACTTCACTGTGATTAGGGTGTGTCAGTGGTCTGTGGGAGCCAACATTAGTCATGGTTTTACTAGGGGATCAAATACTTATTTCCCTCAAAGAAATGCAAATTATTTTTTATTTCTCATTTCATGTAATTTTCTCAGTTTTTCTTTTGATAGTCTATGTGGCACTG
>ONZH01020668.1:0-18224 GCA_900303285.1 Rhinella marina | reverse complement strand
TGCTCTCCTATCCCCAGCCACACGATGCAGGCATAAGCCTGACACAGCATGGCGGTGACACTAACAAGTGACCAAGTTAGATGAGGTAGCAGGTGAGCCACCCAAAAATTTAGCCTGACGCAGCATGGCGGTGACAACAGAGTGACTGAGTTAGACTGAGGTAGCAGGAGGTGAAGCACGGATGGTAATTTGAAGGTGGAGGAGGAGGGGTTGGAGAAAGTGGCATAGTAATTCTGACAAACCGCGAATGAGGTAGGCCCCGCAATCCTCCAAGTGGGCAGTACATGAGCGGCCCAAGGGTCAGACTCGGTCAGAGTATGTAATACAACAATGACAAGCATATATCATAAAATAATATAAAGTTTATTCAATATATATTGTATTAAAAAATACACATAGACGATCAGTACATATATAGCGATGGATAAACGTCCACAGCGAATACACCACAGGATCAATCGCCGAGTGCTCTGGGTGGCACAGCTCACTTCATAATAGTACATAAGTCACACTATATAATGCCCATTCATCGTACCATAAGTACATGTTTAAAGTGCCAGTGCAAAAAAATCCTAAATAGACAAACATACATAACATAAATGCATAGTGCTAGAATAAGATCCTACCAGCCCCAGGCCCTCCACTCTCGACGCGCGTTTCGCTCGCTGCTTCCTCAGGACGTTGGTATGGTCAGCTAGGTACTCCATCACCATCTTTCTGTACAGCTCTGCCTAGACTGGGGACAGGTGACAGTGTCTTGCTGGGGTGACATAAAACTGGCAAAGGCCTTGGAGAGCATTCCCCTGCCAGTGCTGGACAAGCTGCCAGCTCGCCTCCTCTCCCCCTCTACTTGGCCCACAGAACCATGCCCTCTGCCGCTAGCAGCGTCAGGATTGTTTCAGCTTGTGCACCAGGGCCTGTTGATATTTATTCACTCTCATACTCCTTTCCTCTACAGGGATGATTGTGGAAAGGTTCTGCTTGTACCATGGGTCCAGGAGAATGAACACCCAGTAATCGGTGTTTGAAAAAATGCTTCTAACACGAGGGTCACGGGATAGGCAGCCTAACATGAAGTCTGCCATGTGCGCCAGAGTCCCAACACGCAAGAATTCCCTCTCCTCACTGGCCTGACTCTCCATTTCCTCCTCCTCCTCCTCCTGCTCCTCCTCTTCAGCCCATACACGCTCAAGAGTTAAGAAGGACTGAGCACTGGTACCCTCTTCTGTCTCGCAGACAATCTCCTCCTCTTCCTCCTCATCCTCATCCCCCTCCTCCAATACGCGCTGAAAAACAGACCGGAGGGTGCTCTGGCTATCAAGCGATGTATCTTCCTCCACTGTCTCTTGTGACAAGCGCAAAGCATCCGACTTCATGCTGAGCAGTGAGTTTTTCAACAGGAAAAGCAGCAGGATGGTGAGGCTGATAATGGCGGCATTGCCGCTGACCATCTGTGTTGACTCCTCAAAGTTGCTCAACACCTGGCAGATATCAGACATCCACGTCCACTCCTCATTGTAGACTTGAGGAATCTGACTGACCTGACTACCAGTTCTGGTGGAAGTTGACATCTGGCAGTCTACAATCGCTCTGCGCTTCTGATAAACTCTGGATAACATGTTTAATGTCGAATTCCATCTTGTGGGCACGTCGCACAACAGTCGGTGAGCGGGCAGTTGTAGGCGGCGCTGCGCTGCCCTGAGAGTGGCAGCATCTGTGGTCGACTTGCGGAAATGCACACAGATGCGGCGCACCTTGGTGATCAAATCAGACAGATTGGGGTATGTCTTGAGGAACCACTGAACTATTAGATTGAACACGTGGGCCAGGCATGGCACATGTGTCAGTCTGCCGAGTTGCAGAGCCGCCACCAGGTTACGCCCGTTGTCGCACACATCCATGCCTGGCTTGAGGTTCAGCGGTGCCAGCCACAGATCGGTCTGTGCCGTGTTGCCCTGTAACAGCTCTTGGGCGGTGTGCCTTTTGTCACCTAAGCTCAGCAGTTTGAACACCGCCTGCTGGCACTTACCCACGGCACTGCTGCTGCGCCTAGAGCTACCGACTGAAGACGCCGTGCCCATGGATGGTAATTCGGTGGAGGAGGAGGAGGGGTCGGAGGAGGAGGCATAGTACGTCTGAGAGACCGTGACCGAGGTAGGCCCCACAATCCTCGGTGTGGGCAGTACATGAGCGGCCCCAGGGTGAGTCTCAGTCCCAGCCTCCACCAAGTTAACCCAATGTGCCGTCAGTGAGATATAGTGTCCCTGCCCAGCAGCACTTGTCCATGTTACCGTGGTTAGATGGACCTTCTCAGAAACAGCGTTGGTCAGGGCACGGATGATGATCTGTGACACGTGCTGGTGTAGGGCTGGGACGGCACATCAGGAAAAATAGTGGCAGCTTGGGACCGAATACCGAGGGGAAGCCACCGCCATGGGATTGCAAAAGGCCTCGGTCTCTACCAGCCTATAGGGCAGAATCTCCAGGCTCAGCAATTTGGACATGTGGGCGTTGAGGGCTTGGGCATGTGGGTGGGTGGAACTGTATTTCCTCTTGCGCTCCAGCGTCTGCTGTAAAGACAGCTGAATGCTGTGCTGGGACACATTGGTGGACGCTGTGGAGGATCGTGGAGGCAAAGGTGTGGTTTTCCAGTGGGAGGCACTCGTGCCGGGGTCCTGGGCAGGGGGTTGACTAGCAGAGGCAGCGAGAGACACAGGGGAAGGAGCAGTGGTGTGACCCGCAGGAGGTGAACGGCCTTGGTTCCATTGAGTGGGGTGTTTAGCACTCATATGCCTGCGCATGCTGGTGGTGGTTAGGCTAGTAGTGGTGGCACCCCTGCTGATCCTGGTGTCACAGGTTGCACACCACAGTCCGTCGGTCATCCTCACTTTCTTTAAAGAACCTCCAGACTTGTGAACATCTAGGCCTCGCCACGGGAGCTTCACTACGTGAAACAGTTGCTGCTGATGCACCAGCTCTGGCCCTGCTTCTCCCTCTGGCCACACCACTGCCTCTTCCAACCTGTTCTGGTGCAGCACTCGACTCCGCCTCAGAAGCACTGTCTTCACTCGGCTTATCAACCCAGCTTGGGTCAGTCACCTTGTCATCCTCCGATTCCTCAGTCTTCTCCCCCCTTGGACTTCCTGCCCTAACAACTTCACCACTGTCTGACAACCGTGTCTCCTCATCGTCCGACACCTCTTTACAAACTTCTTCCACTAAGTCAACTTTGTCATCATCATCATCATCATCACCCACAGACTGCGACAGTTGGAAAACTTGGGCATTGGGAACGAGGTCAGCAGCAACCTGAGAAGTGGTTTGTGACTCTGGGAAGGGTCCAGAAAACAGTTCTTCAGAGAATACCGGATCGCGTTCCAAATTTTCCTGGGAGGGGGCAGACTGGGGGGAAGGAGGTTGAGGTGGAGGAGCCAGAGGAGTGCTCCCTTGGGTAACGTGGATGGACTGCGTGGAAGACTGACTGGTGGACAAATTACTTGAAGCATTGTCCGCAATCCAAGACATCACCTATTTGCACTGTTGTGGTTTCAACAGTCCTCTACCACGTGTCCCTGTAAGTTGAGACATGAAGCTAGGGAGTGTAGCTCTGCGGTGTTCCCCTGCTCCCTCATCAGCAGGTGCTGTCTCACCCTGCCCAGGACCACGGCCTCTGCCCCCTGCAGTAATTGAATGCCCACGCCCACGCCCTCGACTCTTAGCCCTGGGGTTCAACATTTTCTGTATATAAGTGTATTATATTAAAAAAATAAAATAAATGGGCCTGCTGTACTGAAACCCACAAACTTGTTCAATCTGAACAAGAAAATATATAGGTGGATAAGTTAGAGCAAAATTACGTATGTTATTACGTACCGTGCAGTATGGAGCAATTACACGGAAACTATTAGATTAGTCAGACTTGGTCTGCTTAATTGCAACCCAGACAAATGTCGCACAGAGATTTTTCTAATGCTGCTGTATAAGTGAGAGCAAAAGACCTTTTTCACTGACATGACGTACAGAATGGGTCACCTGGACAGAAAATACGGATTGTGCTTTGTATATAGGTGGATAAGTTAGAGCAAAATTACGTATGTTATTACGTACCGTGCAGTATGGAGCAATTACACGGAAACTATTAGATTAGGCAGACTTGGTCTGCTTAATTGCAACCCAGACAAATGTCGCACAGAGATTTTTGTAATGCAGCTGTATAAGTGAGAGCAAAAGACCTTTTTCACTGACGTGACGTACAGAATGGGTCACCTGGACAGAAAATACGGATTGTGGTGACTGAACAGCTGAACTGTGACACACAGAATGGTTACACACAGCTGTGTGAAATGGATTTGTATCACTGAGATATAACAACAAAAAAACTATTTTTTTATATATTTTTTAAATATTTTTTTATATATATATATATATATATATATATTTTTTTTTTTTTTCAACGTGACATGCAGAAACTATCAGAGAGCAAACTCAGCCCCTGCTGACTTCAACCCAGACAAATGTCGCACAGAGATTTTTCTAATGGAGCTGTATAAGTGAGAGCAAAAGACCTTTTTCACTGACATGACGTACAGAATGGTTCACCTGGACAGAAAATATGGATTGTGCTTTGTATATAGGTGGATAAGTTAGAGCAAAATTACGTATGTTATTACGTACCGTGCAGTATGGAGCAATTGCACAGAAACTATTAGATTAGGCAGACTTGGTCTGCTTAATTGCAACTCAGACAAATGTCGCACAGAGATTTTTTTAATGTAGCTGTGTAAGTGAGAGCAAAAGACCTTTTTCACTGACGTGACGTACAGAATGGGTCACCTGGACCGAAAATACGGATTGTGGTGACTGAACAGCTGAACAGTGACACACAGAATGGTTCCACACAGCTGTGTGAAATGGATTTGTATCACTGAGATAAAACAACAAAAAAACTATTTTTTTATATATATTTTTTTGTATATATTTATTTTTTTATATATATATTTTTTTTTAACGTGACGTGCAGAAACTATCAGAGAGCAAACTCAGCCCCTGCTGACGGTGGCTATTTTGACTGCAACCCAGACAAATGTCGCACAGAGATTTTTCTAATGTAGCTGTATCAGTGAAAGCAGAAAATACGGTTTGTGGTTTGTGGTGAGTGGACAGCTGAACTGTGACACACAGAATGGTTCCACACTGCTGTATGAAATGGATTTGTATCACTGAGATATAACAATAAAAAAAAGGGTTATATATGGCGATAGCTGCACTACTAGTGCCAGCCAGTCCAGCCAGGAGACAAAAAAAATGTCTTGTAGCCCTTAGAAGGGCTGTTGGGTTCTTTTGAGATCACTCCTGCCTAACAAAGAACTAAATGCAGGCCCTAACACTCTCCCTGAAACGCAGAAGCTCTATCCCTAACGACATCCAGACAGCATCTGAGCCAAGCACCGCGGGCAGTCACTAGTATATTCCAGGGTCACCTGATCAGGCCAGCCAACCCCTGCTATCGACATGTAAGGGCCCCACGTGATGCTGGGTGTACCGCAGAGTCTCCTGGCTTGTGATTGGCTGAGTTTATAGGCGCCAAAACTGCACAATGCGTAAGTTGCCATTTCCTCGAGCATGGCGAGATACTCGTCCGAGCAGCGAGTGCTTACGAGTACCATAATACTCGAACGAGCACCAAGCTCGGACAAGCATGCTCGCTCATCTCTAGTTATATCTTTTTGTTTGAAGCCTGAAATGTGGCAAAAGGTTGAAAAGTTCCAGGGGGCTGAAAACTTTCGCAAGGCACTGTGTATATATATATATATATATATATATATATATATATATATATATATTTATATATATATATACAGTACAGACCAAAAGTTTAGACACCTTCTCATTCAAAGAGTTTTCTGTATTTTCATGACTATGAAAAATGTAGATTCACATCTACACACCACAATGTTAATGTAATTTAGGATAAGTCCCAAATTAGACTTAATACTCAGTTGTCTGTGGTGTTCAAATTATGTTAAATTTCCCCCTTCATGGTAAGAGGGTGCGGCCATAGCACAAGAAATGCACGTCCAGTCTCATTGCTGATCATGCAGATCTCTCCTGGTTACACCCAGGGAGCTAATTTTATTAGAAATACATGTTGGTGTAATCACACCCCCCTTTGTCATCAATTTTAATATGTCCAATCACAATCATACAAGTATACTTTGAAACAACAAATCAAAAGAAGTGATAATGGCAGCCAATGGGATACACATTACTTCATCTATCTGGGAAATTCCATATGCGTATCTCAACTTCTGCTAAGTTCCTGTTTTCCTACAGACATATCAAGTGATTATGAGTCATTTTTATTTTTAAGCATATGTGACATCTAATGGAGCTTAGAGATTATAAGATATAAGAGATATGGATATAAGGAGGTTGGAGACCACCTAATAATGAAATATACAACCCTAGCACAATTGTGTTCACCCACTAACTAAATTTCTTTAACAGTTTCCTCCTCTTGAATACAATTTGCTAATAGTCCAAAGAGAGTTTCCCAATTGACTATATTCAGTTCAAACCAGGGCCTATGGGCCATCCATTGATCTGAGGTGTATCGATCAGGACAGACCCTATATCATCAATGCAGATCCTATATCTGTTCATTCTTGTTCATGGGATGGAGAAGGAGACACAAGTAAATAAGTGTCTTCCTCCTCTTGTACACAGCCTGCTTAGGTATCCAGAGGACTCCCCCAATACATTCTGACTGGATTCCCCAGATCAGGGCTGATAAGCCATTCATCATCTATGGTAGACTCCACTGGACACTCAGCATTTTTCCCTGAATTTTCACTTTAAGTTATTCCAAGTTATTCCCTGCACAGTACAGGGGCACAATCAGAAGCGAGGCAAATGTCCAATAATCATCAGAGTTCAAAGTTGTCACGTCTAGGATGTCTTAGTTCTCATCTGAATCGTCAGGTTTAGCATTCGCAGGCTGGATTGATGTATATATGTATATTCCTCTTTTGTAGATTCTCCATGATTCACATTCAGTATACAGGTTATTATTAAAGTCAGGTGATGATGATAATATCTTCTTTCTGACCTTACTGACAATTTAATCAGAAACAACAAATTTAGTATCCTTTTACAAAGAGAGCATCAACCATCAACCTATCATTTTACTTAACTAAATCAGTTAATTGGGTTCAGTCAACACAGCAAATCAGTCTAATCAATGGACAATTCTTTCTTAGAATTAGTGGCTCTATAAATCTCCCTTAACCTCTCAGTATACTCCACTTCAGCAGCCACCCAAACCATACCATCCTTATCATGGCATGTGCATAGTATGATCTTTTTCTCTTCCTCAATAAAATCTGCTCCGGTACACGTTGTAATGGAACCTGTAAAGGACCTCTTTTCTTTCTTCAAACTCAGGGATGGTTAGCTAAGGTGCAGACCACTGAGCAGTGAGGTGGCAGCCGTCTATATGCATCCGTTTCACATACCACATCATTTTTCGATTGCTCGATACTTGCCAAGTGGGTTGCTATTCTTTCAGTATGTTATAGATCAGCCAGTTTTTTGTTTTTTTTTAAATCTGCTTAAACCTTTGTTAGTGAAGTTAGGACACAAATTCGAACATAATGAACATAATGGGGCAAAGATGTAATACTCAGACTTTACTCAATAATCCAATCCTGATTAAACCATATCCAAGTGAGTCCACACCACCTTTCCTCTCACTGTATGGATTATTTGCTAATTCTATAATCTCTCATTATTTGGCAAACTTCATAAGCACTAAGTATATTATCAATGTAAATATGTTTGTCTTCACCAATGTTGGAATGGTGAACACAGCACTCATTAGGGACCATCAAATCTGGGATCCAAACCTTTCCTTTATATGAACTAGGTACTAGTCTTTGAGTCCAGATCTGGAAAGGAATTACACACATGTTTATGTTCAACAGTCAGAGCTGACCTGTAAGGGCTCCTACTACTTTAGGAAAGACAAAAAGTGTCAAGTGAAATAGGCAAGATGGCCTAGGTATATGCCTTTCTGGAACTCTCAAAGTTCTTCCAACATTATTACAGGCCCACATGTAACCTTGGACAAACCTGGTGGCAGTGCTGCTGGACCCCTGGAATTCCCACCATATCTCCTCCTGACACATACATCAACCCATGTGCTGAATTCATCATCAACGGGCAGAGTGCACTTGAGAAGGCACCATTTTACCTACCCTCCAGAGCTTGTTATCACTCCTTGCTCTTACTTTAAAGGTCTTCTGGGCTTGGGTTGGCCGAGTCACGTAAACCTTAGGTTGGCTGGAGGTCTGCAGTTATAGCAGTTTAATCTCCCAACTTGTTGTCTTTTTTCCTTTTTTTCTTCTTCTGGACAGCATCAGGGCATAAAACAACTCTCACACACTCAGCACTCTTCATGGGTTTCCCATGGATCCAACAAAACCTCTGCTCCCCCAGATCAGACCATAATCATGGAAGATACCAAAGGCATATATGAAATCTATATGAATATTAGTTATCTGACCACAACCATCTTACCAGCCTCAGTGAGTGCCTTCAGCTCTACCTCCCGTACTCACATTACAGAAGGGAGTGGTATTTAGGTGACAACATCAGTTTAGGCACTGACAGCATATCCTGTCTTCTGTGTGATCCATCTATACCATCTATGAGAGAAAACTCAATATTTGACAAAGTTATGAATCAGATCTGAATGTACTTGCTCCATAGTTCATATGACATCTAAACCATTATGTAGTCTGGTAACTCAACCTCTTATCAAAATGCTGAAAATCTTCTGTAAACTCAAGATGCTCAAAACTATGAATTATGTGAAGCATCAAAACTATGAATTAACACATGTGGAATTATATACTTAACAAAAAAGTGTGAAACTGAAAATATGTCTTATATGCTAGGTTCTTCAAAGTAGCCACCTTTTGCTTTGATTACTGCTTTGCACACTCTTGGCATTCTCTTGATGAGCTTCAAGAGTTAGTTGCCTGAAATGGTATTCCAACAGTCTTGAAGGAGTTCCCAGAGATGCTTAGCACTTGTTGGCCCTTTTGCCTTCACTCTGCGGTCCAGCTCACCCCAAACTATCTCAATTGGGTTCAGGTCTGGTGACTGTGGAGGCCAGGTCATCTGGCGTAGCACCCCATCACTCTCCTTCTTGGTCAAATAGCCCTTACACAGCCTGGAGGGTATTGCCCTGTTGATAAATAAATAATGGTCCAACTAAATGCAAACCGGATGAAATAGCATGCCGCTGCAAGATGCTGTGGTAGCCATGCTGGTTCAGTATGCCTTCAATTTTGAATAAATCCCCAACAGTGTCACCAGCAAAGCACCCCCACACCATCACACCTCCTCCTTCATGCTTCACGGTGGGAACCAGGCATGTAGAGTCCATCCGTTCACCTTTTCTTTTTCGCACAAAGACACGGTGGTTGGAACCAAAGATCTCAAATTTGGACTCATCAGACCAAAGCACAGATTTCCACCGGTCTAATTGTCCATTCCTTGTGTTCTTTAGCCCAAACAAGTCTCTTTTGCTTGTTGCCTGTCCTTAGCAGTGGTTTCCTAGCAGCTATTTTACCATGAAGGCCTGCTGCACACAGTCTCCTCTTAACAGATGTTGTAGACATGTGTCTGCTACTAGAACTCTGTGTGGCATTGAACTGGTCTCTAATCTGAGCTGCTGTTAACCTGTGATTTCTGAGGCTGGTGAGACGGATGAACTTATCCTCCGCAGCAGAGGTGACTCTTGGTCTTCCTTTCCTGGGGGCCAGTTTCTTTGTAGCGCATGATGGTTTTTGCGACTGCACTTGGGGACACTGTCAAAGTTTTCCCAATTTTTCGGACTGACTGACCTTCATTTCTTAAAGTAATGATGGCCATTCGTTTTTCTTTACTTAGCTGCTTTTTTCTTGCCATAATACAAATTCTAACAGTCTATTCAGTAGGACTATCAGCTGTGTATGCACCTGACTTCTGCCCAACACAACTCATGGTCCCAACCCCATTTATAAGGCAAGAAATCTCACTTATTAAACCTGACAGGGCACACCTATGAAGTGAAAACCATTTCAAGTGACTACCTCTTGAAGCTCATCAAGAGAATGCCAAGAGTGTGCAAAGCAGTAATCTAAGCAAAAGATGGCTACTTTGAAGAACCTAGAATATAAGACATATTTTCAGTTGTTTCACACTTTTTTGTTAAGTATATAATTCCACATGTGTTAATTCATAGTTTTCAGTGTGAATTTACAACTTTCATAGTCATGAAAATACAGAAAACTCTTTGAATGAGAAGCCAAGGTGTGTCCAAACCTTTGGTCTGTACTGTATGTATATATATATATATATATATATACACACACATACATAACCATTTCTTCTGTGTACTAGATAGCATGTTGACTGCATCTGATAAGATCATGCCCACCTACAGCTCTACATCTTGTGTACTTTGCTTGACAGGATGCATTCATCATCTCTCACTGCCCATATCCTTACTGTGCCGGATAAAGAATATTCCTATTTGTATTCAGACTCCAAGAGAGTTCTCTGAGAGAGATGTTTTAAAGGAAATTCTTTTGTTTTCAGTAGAAGCATAATCTACAGGTGAGGAAGTCGAGTAAACTGATGACAGCGCAGTCCATCATAATCTAAGCCGCAGTATAGCAGTGTGACAGCTGCTAAGTACAATTTAATGTATGGCGGTGTATTGCTTATTTTAAGTTGTATTATGCATGGCACCAGTTTCTCTCTTTCTCTCTCTCTCTCTCTCTCTCCCTCCCTCACCCTCCCTCTCTCTCTCTCTCTCCCCAAGGTATCAGATCAATTAAAAGGGTTATGTCTCATTGAAAATGCAGTCTACTCTGATGTATGTATGTTTTTCTCCTAGAAATGTATGCATTTATTTACTGTTACAATTTGCTTGTCAATAAGAAGATCAGTAATGACAATGACAGACTGAAAAGATGCATATTCTACTGATAAGGAAATTGATGACATCCAGTTCTCAGTTTATTCATACATTTTCAGGAGGAATAACAGAAGATTTATACAATGCAGAATAATAAGAAAAAATGTTCCACTAGTGATATAATGGGGGAAATGCAGGTATTTTCTAAAACAGACATGTGTGACGAGCAGAAAGGTCATCTTTCAAGGGGTATTCCAGTAATTAATTTATATTAAAGGGAATCTTTAACCTCCAAAATCAGTTTTAAAGTAAGCATATAATCATGTAGGGTATGTTCCCCAAAACATAACCAAAACAGCACTTCGAGTGGGGCCGTTTCATTTGGTGCACCATCGATCCACCCATAACTCCACCAAGGATTCCCCCTTTTGTTGGTTTACAATCCTTGAGATTTCAGAGCTCCCTCCCTCTCTCTCTGTCTCCCTCATATTGATTCTCTCAAATTGAATTGACGCAAATTCGTTAACCATGTGAATTTTTTGAAGCATTTGGAATTTCTGCAATTTAAAATCAATTTGCTTGTCATCTCTAATTCTAATGTAATAATTTTTCCTATTTACATGTTTTTATGTCAAAATTTTGTGCTCATGTGGACACCGTGCTTGACACTTGATTTATTAAAAGGTTAAAAATGGAGAGAAGAAAAAAAATCCAGTAGTTGGGCCCTAGTCCGACACTGACTCAGAACTATATTGTAAAGCCTAAGCCAATGCAAACAATACAAAATTAGTACAAGGACAAACATATCTATATATAAATACCCGATTATTGTAACTTATGGTAAAAGCCATTTGAAATGGCTTTTCCAAGACTTTATTACTCCTCTGGATAGGTCATCAGTATCTGATCGGTGAGAGTCTGACATCTGGGACCCCTGCCAATCAGCAGTTTGAGCTCCTGTGGGCACCACATCCTTCTCCGTAATCACCAAGAACAATGCCATACATTGTATAGCAGCTGTGCTTGGTGTCACGCTCAACTCCATTCACTGCTATGGAGCTGAGCTGTGTCTAAGCCACGTGACTGATGAACGTGTCATCACTGGTGTAGAAAAAGCTGAGGGAAGGTCTCAGTGCTACTGCACTATTCAGAGCACAAGTCATCAGTTGTAAAGTCTAAAAAAACCCGTTTAAAGAGGACCTGTCACCACTCCTGACAAGTCTGTTTTAATAGCTTCATGCATTCCCCATGTAACAACAATCCTGGAGCATCTACTCTTATGTCTGTATGTTGTGCCATTCCTTTATTATTTCTACCAGAAGTTATGAATGAATTGCTATTAGCCTTCATTAAGAGTACAAAGGGGAGGTAACCATTTGGGGGTGAGTCCCTGCACAGTCTGAAAATGGCAGCACTAATTGGATAGAGTGAGTCTGTGCAGATACACACCCCCAACTGGTTACCTCCCCTCTGTACCCTTACTGAAGGCTTATAGCAATTTATTCATAACTTCTAATAGAAATAATAAAGGAATGGCACAACATAGATTCATTAGAATAGATGCTCTGGAATTGTTATTACATGGGAAATGCATGAAATTATTAAAACAAACATGTCAGGAGTGGTAACAGGTCCTCTTTAAGTTTAACTCTTTTTACTTAGAAAGCCAGCCCTCACACCTGAAAATTGATAACTGATGGTGAGAGATGCTACAAGGGAAGCAGCGTGGTCCAGCTACTAAGGTAACTATTGGATGCTGAAGACTTACCTGCTCTTTCAGATGTAATATAATCATACCCAGTTAGAACTGCACACAATTTAATGAAGTGTAGTGGTCTCCAGGCATTACTAGGTGAACAGAAGATTATGTAGTTCAGGGATGCTCAACTCCAGCTGCTGCAAAACTATAACTTCCAGGTTGCCATAATAGCTGCAGGATGTGGAGTGTCATCCATAGCTTTTTAGGGCATTTGAAACACTTTCATTTCTGGTCAAATTGTTTGGGGTGCAAATTGAATAGGATGCCCAATTCAGTCTAATCGGACCCTAATTGAATTTATAGGAATTCACTCATCACTAGTTACAATGTTTTTCTTAGCATCTGGATGTAAATCTCTTTTCTGTCCCCTGGAGTCCCCTCCCTCACCTCTCATCTCAGCTGAGGACTTTGCCACATACTTCCAACAAATGATTGACATAATCAAAGAAAGCTTCAGCCTACAGTCCCCACCA
This sequence comes from Rhinella marina, assembly GCA_900303285.1. Lineage (NCBI taxonomy): Eukaryota > Metazoa > Chordata > Amphibia > Anura > Bufonidae > Rhinella > Rhinella marina. Next base: position 5,023 of record ONZH01020668.1, on the reverse strand, counting down.
CCCCTTTATACTCTTATTCACTCCTCTTCCCCTAAAACGAGCTTCTCCACCATTACAAAAGAAGAACTTTCCACCCTACTCTCCAGATCACATATCACCACCTGTGTGCTTGACCCAATCCCATCTCACCTCATCCCCAACTTCACCACAGCGTTTATCCCTGCCTAACTCATCTCTTCAACCTAAGCCTAAGATTGTTTTCTGTCAGACACTGCATAGATCCATCCACCCTCATTTACAGTCCAACATAGAATAATGTTCTGTTCATTCTGAAAGGGCACCTTCCTGACTGCTGCAGCACTGATTGGCTCATTCATGCTGTCTATCAGTCTGTGAGCCAATGAGGCAAGCCCCCCACACACACACACACACACTTCCTCTAAAGCATCCTTATTTTTCCTCCTTAGTGATTCTTCCAACCAACATATGCAGTAAAATGGCCCTGCATGCCGTTTTTCTAGATTCATCCAAAATAAACCTGAAAAGCTTCAGGTTCAGCTGCCGGACTGGTTAATTTCATAATAAACCTGGTTGATTATGAACTGGTTCGCTCATGTCTAATTTTAGCCTGATTGTTTTATAACTATATTTTTAAATCAATCATAGCTCTTTTTCTAATAGTAGAGGGCTCCAAATCTCTTGCATAGCCATTAGTGTCAAGTGACAAAATTCTAGCTAGGAGCTTACTGCATACTGTTTTACTTTTGAGTTTATTGCATAAACTGTATACAATAAGTTCATAAAGTCCCCCTAGTGACAGCTGCTGTCAGGCTGAATTGTATCATAACCCAGTTAGCTTGCCCTTTAAGGAATAATAATGTTCCCTGAGCAGTTTTGTTGATATTGCATTTCTAATTGTTTATCGTGCATCTTATGAACTTATTTCTCTTTATAGTTCATCAATATTATGGTGGCTTTCTTGAATATCTGGTAATCCCATGTAGGCATAATTATTTGAAAGTTTTATTTAACTGTCAATTATGGGTTCTTTTAAATGTGACCCTGCTAGAGACCAAAGATAAGCAATATCCCATGTTCTACTCAATTTTCTGACTCTCTACTATTCTTTCAATTTAGAATATCTGTGGATTTCTCCCATTTCTATTAGAGACTTTCCAGGCTTAAGATGGATTGTTTTTCTTGAAAAATAGATCTCAAATATTCTGTGTTCCCAGTACAAAGAAGTTAACTTGTATCTACTGATTTGCTATCAGTATGGTCTGCTATCCTTAGGGCAGTATTACACCAACAGATTATCTGACCAATTTCTTTCCAATAAGACCAATAGTTGGTGTGTAACAAAATATCTGTGTGCGACTGGCCATCTGACTAACGATTGGTCAGAAAATCTGTCAGAGAATCTGTTGGTTTAATACAGTCTTGCTTCAGATTTGCATTGATGTTTCTGTTGATAAAGCAAAGGATAAAGCTGTGCTTGATCGATAATGGAATCTAAAGCATGACCAATGCACCAATTGACAGCTCTCATGATGAAAGATGACTGTATACTTACACAGCTTCCTAACAGCAAGGTCAAGAAATGAGGGGGATGCTAAGGATAGCAGGAGGTGGAGGAGGTTCAAACTGTTATTGGCTAGGACAGTGTCACAGACAAATAGTGCCCCAATAGTTTCCTAAATACCTCCCACTAAGACAATGTTTTCTTAATTGTAGTTGGTAGTGGGCTCAATGCTAGTGTGGTTTGGACCAATGGACATCAACATGCCACTAAGCAACAGTGTCTGGTATTATTGCACAGTCCTATTTATTTTACTACTTGGAGGTTGTAAGGAGCTGTCATATGGTTGCGTACATATACCCTTATGTTCAGTTCCTTTATTACAATGCACTTTATTGTGGAACGCCACTTCAGATACAAGCAGGCTGCTTAATATTTTTTCATTTTCAAAACATGGATTTTTAATATATCTATATGGAAAGATAAAACAACACAATGCTATAGAAAAGTGTAAGCTAACATACATTCAAAGGTCAGTTTAATTTCTACGCTCATTAGTGAAGGCTTTATCCACCCTGCAGCTTTAGAGTTTTTTTTTTACAAGCTGTGTGTGTAAGACTGAAAGAAAAAGGACAGATATTGTATTATGTGTGTTTTTTTTTAACCCAGAGGAAGCTCCCATGAGGTCTTGGTTTAACCAAAGAGGAGTTTACTTGAAAGATAGCAATAGTCCACCTCCCGTACCAATTACACGACCTTGCAAGTTCAATAAATGTAACTAGAAGATATATTATTTTAGCATGTACCAAACAATATTTAACAATCTTTTGTCTACCTTTTCTTTGTATAATGATTCTATGCAGTAGTAATCATCTTTGTTAGTAACATTCCTCTAGGGAAATTGGGGTTTCCTTCTGGCCAAATAATCTAGAGAATTTATTGTAAACTTTCTTTGCAAAAATGTGTGAACTAGGATAGATTTGTGAAATTAGTGAACTGGGGCAGGTTTATTAAAGGAGTTTTCCGGGCATTTCAGCTAATCTATAGTTGGCCCCAGTCTCGACCAGATATGGCCTCTTTTCCTGTTCATCTGCATCATAGTAAACAGTCCAGTCGAGAGCAACATAGAAAAGACTGCACCCCTTGTCAGTGCAGCAGAGACAACATCATTGGGGGAGCGAGGGATGAATAGATACTACTAAATAAAAGATCTTCCTTTCACAGATTAATACCAACTACGGATTAACTGAAATGTCCAGAGAGCCCCTTTAATTATGTCTAATATTCAGACAGTATAAACGTAGACAAGGCATCTGGTGATATGCCAAATTTATCTAGGTGCCTCACACTGATAAATTTGGTACATGCCATTTTGCTAGACATGTTCAATACTCGTACCTAACTTTACAATACATCTTTGTTAAATTATAGAGCAAGGATCTACTTCCAGAATCCTACTATCCCTTTTATGAGAGTTACAAGTATGACCGAATAAGTGGGCATGCTGGGAGTCATTTATTAAACAGAAATACACCTAAATTAGGCGCATTTCTGGTGCAGATTGCCACAATCTGCGACTTCTCACTGCTCATGCCAGGTCTAAAAAAGTGGCTGTGGTGCTATGCCCTATGTTGATGAGAGCGCACATTCTTCCAATGGGCCACTAAGTCCCTGAACTAATCATGTACTGATCCAGGGACTACTTCACCATAGAAAGCAATGGGTAACAATGCAACATTTCCTAAAGAAATCCATGATAGATCAGACAAAAAAATAAATTAGTTTCTGAAAAAAATCACATTTGCTTGATTTTTATTTAACCATTCTCCACCATTTTCACCAGTTGTTTGTATTAGCCCCATTCCACTACTTCTATTCTGTGTTTATTTTACATGCCCTATAAAATATATATACGAAAAGAAATTAAAATATATTTATTAAAAAAATACATGTGCATTTCTTTTAGTAGTCACCACTACTGAAATGTAAACATTTCATCTGAGAATTTTAGTAAGTAAAAAAATGAGGTATCACACATTAAAAAAAATTAAAACACATATACTGTGCTATTAAATTGTTGTAATGCTCATGGTTTACAACACATACATAATTGGTTTGAGAATCTGAAGTTATTGATCTCTTCTACGGTAAGAAAAATTGCCTAAGGCAAAAGATATCTCGAGCACGTTGCACTGCCAGAGATAGACTATGCTTAAATGAATAAAACTCTTTTGTGTAGCCTTCTTACAAGAAACGTTTTTCAACATTATTAAAAAATACAATTTCAATAGAATATCTAAATCTAAATCTAGATGCATACAGGGACTGCTTGTCTTACATGTAAGTTTTGTACCTAATTTTATATAATGTCAAGCCATAAATCAGTCTGCTAACTAGATACAACCAGGCTCCAAGTTCAGTGTTTTTGTAATAATGTAGATATTGCATGCCTGTAAAAGGAAGGAAATTAGATTGTGCACAGTTATATGTCTCTGGTACATAAGTACGTAAGGACAGACTGGGAACTTTTCCAAGTGGCCCTGGAAAAAAAAAAAAAAAAAGTGGCCCCATGTTGTAAGTAGATGTTAATTGACAGGTGGGGCAACAGTAGTAGATAGGGATATCATAAGTAGGAAGGGACAGCAGAAGTAGGAGGGGGTCATCAATATCAGTGTAGCACAAAATAACAACCCAGCAGAACCTAATACCACAGTGCAGCACAAAATACTGGCAACCTGGCCACAGTATTCAATTAATACTGAGACCATCAGATCATTATGTATCCAGCCAGTGACCGTGAGGGGGGCCAAGGTGGCCCTCTGGGATTTCACCCACCAGGAACTTTCCCTGTAGAATCTATCAGTGCGTCCCTGAAGGTATGAAGTAACTCTTATTTTTCATATCATAAAAATAACAGTAATGTGTTTTTCATGTCAAGTTATGAAAAGAACTGACAAAATTGTATTAACACAACCGTTTTTAGGAAAACTATTTTGGCGACAATACCACCTTCAGCTATGCCAGGGTAACACCATTGTTGTCATGGATACTGCAAATAACAAGGAATAAGCAACATACTAAAATAATTTTAAAAACATTAGAATCAAAATTGCTTTAAATTCTCTCTCTCATTTCTACCCAAACAAATCTGAAGTAATTCTGATTCTACCGATTCAGAATTTTGTTCAAAAATTTGGGTCAAATTTTGAGTCTAATGAATATATTTGCTTTTCTCTAATTAGAATATTCTGAGAAAATATAGTGGGGGATAGCTCCAGAATGTTATTTCCTATCTTTAGGGTGGATCACCCATAGGTAACTATTCAACTTCGTTCAATATGTACATCACACACTCTTTTTTTTTTTATTAACATTTTTATTTTTCATATTTTAAAATTACAGAGTCTTGAGGTCTTAAAACTGACCTCCAAAACTTAAGTATATTGAAATATTTCAATAAAATCATTAGCAATAAGAGTTAGTCGTATATGATATGTCTGCAATAGTCCATGAAAAATGGTGAGGAGACAAATTACAGGTAAGCTTGTATACAAGAACTAGTTT
>ONZH01020667.1:0-10000 GCA_900303285.1 Rhinella marina | reverse complement strand
AATGACAAGAAAAACACTTATGCACAAAAAAGATCTAAGAAAAAGTCATGTAAACCACAGGCCGGCAACTAACTGCTGACACCAATTCAATTTTAAAAGTATAACACCTATAATTAAAAAAATCTGATTACTAAGGCATTAAGAGGTAAAAACCTATGGAGTTTCACTACTACCAAACAGGGGCGTAACCTGAAGCTCCTGGGCCCCAATGAAAAATATGTTACAGTGAAAAAGGAAAGACAAAACCAAAGCATTTACCTTTCACATACTGTGCTTTTGAGATGACGTATTTCGAAAACGGTAAAAAAAAAAAACACATAATGACAAGAAAAACACTTATGCATAAAAAAGATCTAAGAAGAAGTCATGTAAACCACAGGCCGGCAACCAATTGCTGACACATTCAGTTTTAAAAGTATAGCACCTACAGTATATGATATACAAAAAATCTGATTACTAAGGCATTAATATGTCAAGCAAAGGCGTAACCTGAAGCTCCTGGGCCCCAATGAAAAATCTGTTGCAATTTAGCATCTACAGTAGCTATACTATGCTCTAATTAATAGCCCTGGACAGATGGGTGGGAGGGCATGGTCCAAATGGAGGCAACCACTTTCCCAAACGTGCAATGCAAAAACCAAAGTAGACCAGCACCTGTAAACAATAAGGTCAGATTTGAAACCAGGACCCTGTGCCCGTGTGCTAACTACTGGGCCACCATGTTAACCACTGAGCTACCATACTAAGCACTGAGCCACTGTGCTGTGTTGCCCCACCATGGCCACTAACTATCTCCATCCACTAAACAATGGATGAAGTTTTTTGCTTTTGGTTCTGGAGCTTCTCTGAAACAGCTGATCGGCACAGTTTTGAAACACCGCTGATCATAAATTGAGGATAGACCATCCATAGTAAAATCCCGGAAAACTCCCTCATTCTGTGACTTCTAGGTGGGTATTAATCATATTCTCCAAAAACATTTTGAAGAAAAATTAATATTTCGTAAACCATTAAAGACCCAGCATGGGTTAGCAGTGAAAACGCTCTCCCCCCGTGTAGATGCCGCTCATTCATGTGAATTATTAGGCAGCGGGGGACGATCAGTTTTCGTGCTATCTTTAGGAGCAGCATCTGTGAAATTGACTGCTATCAGATTCAGCTAAAGACCGAAATACAAATGTTTTTGTAATATTAGTCTACCAGGTGCCGCCTGCTACAGATTGTACAGCAACCAAGATGTCTTCAGCGCCCGGGCTCAGATTTCAGTGTAGGAAGAAAATACTCTTCTGGATTTCACTCATTCTCTGTGGGGGGGGGGCACTGAAATATCATGCGGCGGATGATATCGGAAAGGTCACCGAGTCAGACTGAATTATGGTCCAGTAAGATTCATTCATGCAGCGCCTCACGTGGAGATGTCTTTGGATGGAAACAATTTCTTAGCCTGCCAGGCAAAAAACATCATCCATAATATTCATAAGAAGATTAGTGATGAGCGAGCATGCTCGGCCGAATATTATATTCGGTCGAGCTTTGCGGTGCTCGGGACCACACGGTGTTCGGCCGAACACCGCGTGTGCTCGAGCGCCATGCTTGAGTCCCCTCCCCGCACTCTAATTAGCATGCGGGGAGGTACTGGCATTCACTGTAATGCCGTAGCCATCTTGGCTACTGGCATTATAGTGATTGGCTGTCCGGGAACACCCTGTGACATGTGACCCGGCTCAGACCAAGTCAGGGAGAGCTGCTGCAAGGAGGGACAGATAGTGTAGGGATAGAAATTAGCTAGTCAGGGCTAGATTTCAGTTGAAAAGACTCAAAAGCCCTTTTAAGGGCTATTGTGATATCTGGCTACAATATTTTTTGTTTTTGGGGGGGTTAAAAATTGCACATAGTGGCCTGACCTTAACGACACCTGCGCAGCTGGTGCATTCTAATACTTTCTGTATACTATATACCTGACATCCGTTGCTATTTTTTTGCCACTAATCAAGCCGACAGTACCTCATCTGCGTATGCTGTATAACGTTTACATAAGGAGGCACAGATAGTGTAGGGATAGGATTTGGCTAGGCAGGGCTAGTTGTTCTGTTAAAAAGACACAAAAGTCTATTGTTATATCTGGCTGCAATTTATTTTTTTTTGTTGGGGCAAAAAAAACGCAAGTTTGCCTGACCTTAACACCACCTGTGCAGCTTGTGCATTATAACGTTGATGTATCCTATATAGCTGACATCCGGTGTCATTTTTTCTGCCGTTAATCAAGTCGGCATTACCTGCGCGGCTTGTGCATTACAACGTTACTGTATCCTATATAGGTATATTCGGTTTTGGGGGGGTATTCTTGTCATTCCGTAAAAGTGGCGTAATACTCGGACAAAATCGTTCCCAGCAGAAACTTCGGTGTCCAAGATGCATCCAGACATCCTCCCCATGCTGTTCCCAAACTATTTCAGTGGTGTTTCCACCATTTTCTGAACTTTCCCTATGAACCAGACACCTTCAGAGCAGCGGGTGCCTTGTTTAGTGCTCGGGTTTTCCCATTGACTTCCATTATACTCGGGTGCTCGACCGAGCACTCGAGCACCACCTAGTGTTCGGCCAGAGAACCTGAGCATCGCGGTGCTCGATCAACACTATAGAAGATATTGGTAAAAAAAATTTACATTTTGTTTTTTAGAATTTGAATATTTGCACTTTTCAAAATTGAAGGAGAACTCTGCAAAAAAGGAAATGCCCTCTCCGATGATGTGTTTATATGTACTTGTTACCTGTACCACCTGTAAAGCTTCTGTGATGCTTGTAGTCAGTGTTACAGTATGGTTTCACCACCGTAAAAGCTTGTGGCCCTTGTTTCCTTGACCATATCTTTTACCATGCTGAAAAATTAGAATCATTCCCCACCCCCCATGCTTACACGGCATCCCTCTCCTCCAGCCCCGGCTGCAGGAGTAGTGCTGCCCTGTCCACTTCATGTAGGCTGCGGCCTACTAAAGCTATGCATTCCTTTCCCCGTAGAGTGTGCGAATATTTGATTAAAAACTATGTTCTAGTACTTTAGTGTCCTACAAAGGTGCCATTTCAAATTTTAATCTATTCGTGTATCAACCCTTCTAGTCTCCAGGTTTTGATCCTTCGTTGCTAACCTTGATCTGTTACTGATCACCATTCTGACCCTGAACATCTCACCCTGAACTTGAACTGTTTATCGGATTGCAGATACTCTGCCTGCCTTGAACTCGGCCTGTTCCTGAATATGGATTTGCCTAATCCTTCAGCTTTCCGCACAGGTGTCTCTTGACCCCAATGGGTTAGGAGTCCCTTTAATAAAGAGTACTCAGAGAGGTAGCTACCTCATAGTTCCTCAGCAGTGGAGTCCAGGCCCCTGTATAGATTTAAAGGGTGAAGACCAGGTGAGCCACTTAGATAACGCCCTTAGGAGTAGCCCTAAACCAAATCGGATCAAGAGACACAACGGTTTCACATCCATTTTTGTCACAGTGATAAAGGGATAGGATTACTTGTGAATTTTTATGAGGCCTTAAAATGTTTGCTGTTGTTTTACAATATGGCTGCCTCCACTGTTCTTTCTTGTTACATACAGCAATTCCACTTTAAATGTGGTTATCTGAAATGTCACACAAAATGGCTACCCATGTGTATCACCTCCATTGCAGGCAGCAGCCTTTCTCACATAAGTTCTGTTATGTTTTTATACACTATACCCCTGCTTTCTGACCATAATTCTTCAGGTAATACAAATGTTTTAAGGGATTGGAGATTTTTATGAGGCCTTGAAATGACTTCCATTGTTTCACAATATGGCTGCCACTACTGTCTTTCTCTTACAATACAGCTGTCTTCAGTGTAATTTTATTTTAAATGTGCTTTTCTGAGATCTCAAAATGGCTTCCCCTTCTTTGCCTTCCTTGCGCAAAATGGCTGGCATACTCTTTTATGTCACAAAATGGCTACTCAAGTGTATTCCTCCTATTGATGTGACCACATGTTGAATTATAACATAAAATGTCTTTCAAAATGGCTGCCTCTTCTGTACCTTTATCTCACAAAATGACTTCCTCACTTCACAGTCACCTCCCAAGTTGGCAGCTTTTTTTTGTGACAGTACACCCCTTCTTTCATTATACCAGATCCATGTTCATAACAGACTGGTTCGGCAGTGAATTTAGGTGAGGCCTTTAAAAGGGCTTCCATTGTTCCACAAAATGGCTGTACTTTCCTTTTGCCTGACAGATGTCTTGACTGTATTTTTATTTACCTAAAACCTTAAATATGGTTTCCCCTTCTTTGCCTTCCTTGAACAAATTGGCTGGCACACTGCTTTATGTCACAAAATGCTTACCCAAGCATATCCCCACAGTTGCCCCTTGAATGCGTTGATTTGTAACATAAAATGTCTGTCAAAAATGGCTTCCTCTTCCATAACTTTAACTCACAAAAATGACTTCCTCACCTTCCAAGATGGCCGTCTCCTCACCTGGGTTCTGTCATGTTCTTCAGACGGTACATTTTTATAAATTCAACTTCATCTCCGTAACCTTGACGAGTGAACATGTGATTAGAAGGTAAATTAGCTTTCGTCGCTGATTGCATATTTCAGACTGACAGGAATATTCTTCAATCTACCATGACGGTTGTATGTTAAATCAACCGGCGGAATTACAATTTAAGAAAAAAAAATGTATAAATGTGATAGAAATCTGCTCTGCCTCATGTAGGCCCAAAATGCCGCTCGCTTACAAACTCCACCAGAGATAATTAAATCAAGTGTGATCATTATACCTTTCGAGAAGAAATCATTAAAGGAGAATTTTGGGGAAACTTGATCTGAATGTAAATGGTTTATATAAATGACAAACCGCCGCACGGCATCGAAAAGAGCGCCACTCAGATGTAAAATTTAAGGCTTAATTATCATTTGATTTATGTACATGTCTGTTGCTGGTTTATTACTCATTTTGGGTAGATCTCATGCGGAACAGGGCGCGTGTTATCATTTACTGCCTAAAAGCCAGTAGTCGCGGAACGTCAGCCTAGCGCTGCTTGTAAAACGCCGCAATTACCTTTATTTCAAGGTCTTACAGAATATTCCCCCGCACAACGCTTGATATAAGACCGGAGTGGATCAGTCTGACAAATAACTATTATAAACTTTTTTATTCCAATTTGATTTTTTCTTTACATTTTTTTTTTTTCTTTTAGTATTTTTTTTAAAAAATTCTACATAAAATATCTAAAGTATATCTAAAAGTATAAAGATTAAATAGTAAGACTATGGGAAGAGTGGACACATCGGCCCATGTTTATTATGGTATTTCGTTTTTGTTTGATTTTGAAGAAATGTTTAAAAAAATTGTACAAAAATTTAAAATTTGCGTCAAATTTGCACAACAATTTGCCAGTTTTCGTTTTCTTGCACCGAAAAAGACAACAGGTGAGAAAGAAAGGGAAAGGTTAGATCGTAAATGACTCATTGATCAAATGTTGCAAAAAAGGAGCGAATTAGAAACGGGTGTAAAAAGATGTAGAAAGCGGTAAAAAGGATCGGGCAGTCGGATTTCGATAGGCCCAATCCTTTTGTTCTCAATAGGAGATAAACCACCGGCAGAAGTGTTTGGCAGCAGAATTTTACCCCTATTGTTTTTGAGAACATAAGCGTGTTCTTATGTATGTGGGTTCTTTTCTTCAAAATCTGCAGAAAAATCTGCAAGTACACTACAAATCTGCATGAGTGGCTGCAGATTTGCGGCTGCTGATTAGTGTCGAGTGACTCGAACTCATATGGACTTTGATCCGAATTTTAGGAAAAATTTGATTCGCCAAAAAGCCGAATTTCCTTGGGCTTCTTGGTAACAAATCTATTTTCCTGAAATGGTGGTTAAAAAAAAAAAAAAAAACATACTCACCTCATCCATTTGCTCGTGGAGAGGCCATTGCGGCCATCTTAATTGAAGAAACCGCTCAAAATCTTGTGCGAAGTGACGTGTGTCATCACCACGTCTGCACGCTGGCTGGAAGTGGTGACGTCATCAGTGATGACATCTCTGCACCCCGCCAGCATGATGACATCATCGCTTCACCACACAAGATTTTGCACGGTTTCTTCAATCAAGATGGACGCAACAGCCACTTCAAATCGACATTTCTGTACATCGTTAACTGCTCAGCGGTGTATAGAGTACACAGTTTCTCAATGGGGCCACAGTGCAGCGAGTATTCCTATAGGTTTACTAACTCCTGGCATAGCAAATGGGTAGTCTGTAACCATGTACTATGCCAGGATTATCTGAGCGGAGCGGCTCCTGCTTCTGCCTGCTCCGCTAAGCATGCAGTTTTCTCTTAGCTTAGCGCCATGAGTGCACCTAGCCTTTCTGCTGCCTGAGGTGAAAACTGAAATGGTGCCCCCCCATGCCAATTTCTTAACCTAACTCCTTCCCTTCAGCCCATAGCCCTTCGGCTGCTCTCCCCTCTTGCCACTACCTGTTGCTGCCTGTGGCGATCGCCTCACCTTGCCTCATTGGTGGTGCGCCCCCGCGTAGCGCAGACAGGAGCCGCTCCACTCAGCTAATGCTTGAATCGTACATGGTAACAGGGTACCCATGTTCTATGCCAGGATTTAGTAAACCTCTGGGGGGCATGCGCTCCTGCCCGTACTCCTTGCTCTGTGGCCCCATTGATAAAATGTGTACTCCATACACCGCCGAGCAGCAGCAGGGAAAGGTACGCTTTAGGGCAGTAAAGTCTATTAAAAATACAAAATACATTAACAAAGTATATTACAAAAAGTGTCATTAGGACATTAGGAACATTTTAGCAAAAATTCAAAAGTTTAGTTACTCTTTAAAGATTTTTTTTCTTGATATTTTTTTTCTAAATTCATAAACATAAAATATAAAGAATTTTCAAAACGTAAACTAAAATAGAATTTATATTATTTATTTTTCTATATTATATTATTCCTTCATTATTTTTAATTTAGCATTTTAATGTTTTTGTGCTTTTTTTAATATGAAATTTGTGAACATAAAATTTTAAGAATTTAAAAAAATGTTATTATTTTTATTCAATAATAACATTGTTTTATATTATTTAACTCACTAACTCAAAGAATCCCTCATCGGCCTAGAACTTCTAGTAAAATGGCATGCTGACTTTTTTTTTTTTTTTTTTTAAATAAAGGACAGAGTCCTTCAAAGATTTACAGAACACACCCTGGGTAACGCTTCACATACAGCTACTGTGGGTCAATGCGAAAGATCAATGCCAGCTTTAGAGTGTCCCACCGAGAGAGTCACAAAAACCTTTCATTTTTAAAAGGCAACGATATAATATGCTACAGGTGACTTTGTCTTGTCGTATGGATCAGCGGGTACGATAATTTGCCCGAGCAGGATGTATCTGCTCATTGGGATCTGATGAACGAGTCCTCTCTATTTTTTTTCCCACAGAGAAGCTTCAATACAAAAGAAATTTTTTTAACTATTTTTTTTTTTTATCATGTCAACAGACCGGTTGTGCGTAAAAGTTTAATGCGCCGCTTAGAGAGCGAGTAGTGATTGACGGATCACCTACCAATGGCCCGCTTTATTCCCATTGTCAAGGGTCAATGTTTGTTGGTTTCAGCATATTCAGTGTTTAACCTACATATTATTTTTAACGCTGGATTTTTTCATTTTTTCATGTGTCGGTGAGAAGGAACACTTAGGGTTCTTTGGAAACATCAAGATAAATTTTGCCATTGTTATTTTCAAAAGCTGGTAGATGAGAATTTTGTACAATTTTTTTTTTAATAGAGTTTAGAGTTCAAAGATTCGCTTCGCCGAATGTTCGTAGAATTTTTTTAAAAACAGGTGAAAATTTTTTTTAAAACAGGTTCTTAATACGAATCTATTCTGTCGAAGCTGCGTACAAATCATACGTTATTCTGGTCGTGTTCTGCGCGAACATTTGCGCACTTATAACGAACATAGCGTTGTTAAAGGTACGCAACTTAACTGAATACGTATGCATGAGAGTACAATGTGCGTACGAATCCTTAGCGTACTATTGTCTAGCGATTGCGTAATACGCAGGCACACTCGCGACGCTAGGCCGTGGCGTGCACTCCTCAAAGGCAGAGCGAAGTTTGCAAAATGGCATCCAGGCCTCTGTAGAGCTAAAATACATGATCCGGCTGATGGACCGGCAGGATTACGATGGCACACACTGACACCCAAACCAGCAGAAGAAGGAGATCTAATGCTTGCGCCATCGTTTTGAAACAGGGCGGACCACGGGCCAGATTTTTTTTTTTTTAGCTCGAGGTCTGGCTGGAAGTGGAACCCTTTTGATTTTCCGTGTCAGACATTTTCACTTGGCTGTGACCCTGCAGGTCTTTGTCTCTCTCCCTGTCTCTCTCCCTGTCTCTCTCCTTGTCTCTCTCCCTATCTCTCTCCCTGTCTCTCTCTCTCTGTTTCTCTCCCTGTCTCTCTCCCTGCCTGATTAATATTACTAGCCCTGCACTGGCCCTGCACTGGCCCTGCAGTATCCCTGCACTGGCCCCACTTGCACTTGCCCTGATGTGTTATTATTATGGATGCCCAAAACAACACCACAAATTACAGAAAACAGTTCTCTGTCTTTCAAAAGCTTCTTCTCGTCTCAGTAGTCGCAGCACAACTGATGTCACAGGCTTACCGAGCCTGAGCCAATCAGAGTAAGCCCTTCCCAATAGGTCAGGTGACCGGCTTCTTCCCGGGCTTTTTGCCGCTCTCACCGTGAACATTTCCGCACAAATAACGAACATACAGTAAAAGTTCGCTAACTAACTGAATTCGTACGCATCAGCGTATAAAGTAACTGATACATAGCATTAGCATACAATTCATTGGACAAGTACATAGCATTTTCGTACAAAAGTTTAAGAACATGTAAGATTCGAACGGAGCGAATCTGAAAAGATCCGGATCCGCTTCGGAGTAGAAAATTGCGTACATTCGTATCGAATCTACGAAGTGGCGAATAGATTCGCTCATCTCTAATAGAGTTCATACTTTTATAGGAAATGTCCAATTTATATTTCAAGAAGGAAAGTGATGTTCCGTGGGCCCATCAGAAAAAAATATTAGGGGCCATCTTCTATCTACACAGAACATGTACACATTCCCTTATAATTGCACTCATAAACTTTCACACATCATAAACATGAAACCTTAGGTTCCTGCCCAGTATTATAGCCCTGGGGGTACCTGCCTTGACTATAGGTGGCGCAGTGTGATGTACACTTATAACTTTGAGGATACTTTGACCTAATTTGTTTGAGTACTGGATACTTGGGTAAGGAATGTTGAGGAACATTGCCCTCCACCATAGACCCAAATGACAACTGATTGATTAAAACGGAGCTACTTAAAGGCATAGTCAGGCTGGTAATGGATTAAATAAAAATAAAAGTAGTCATACTAACCTCACCTATCCCAAGTCACTCTCATTCAGATGATTCCCAGGTCCCTCACCAGTCTCTACTTCCTGTTCTGCCTCAACGTGGAAATGTAAATGTTCAGCCAAGCACCAACTGAGGCAGGCCACCAACAAAACTGGCGATTGACTAAATGATCAGATTTCCTGTGTCAAGAGTAGACAAGTAGAGAACCTGGAACACAGAAATGGGAGCAGCGGGGGACCAGTAAGGTGGGTATGACTTTTTTTAAGTTAAAAGAAAAACAGCTGGACAGCCTCTTTAAAATTCCAAGCTCATTTTTGTGTCAGAGACTGGGCCTACTGGAGGATCTACTAATAATTTGGAAGGCCAACATGGTCTCAACTCAATGCTGCCACCTACAGTACAGCGATTTGTAGCAGTGGTGTTTTCTGGGGTTTCGTTCACACATCACATAAATATTACGCAGTTCAACCTGCCTAGAAGTTCACCATATCAAAGGGTGAACATATATGTAGCAGTGTCTACAGTCCTGAAATAAGACCTCCAGAGAGGGCAAGT
>ONZH01020666.1:0-18367 GCA_900303285.1 Rhinella marina | reverse complement strand
TGTCACACTGGATCTGGCGGTGACATTGTCACCTGGATCATTGTGTGTAGGCTTTTTTACACTGTATCTGGCGGTGACACTGTCATCATGTTCATTGTGTGTGGCATTTGTCACACTGGATCTGGCGGTGACACTGTCACCTGGATCATTGTGTTTGGCAACGTGTAAACAGCAATAGTACTTCTAATGGGACAAAACAAACTTTCAAACTGATTAATGTTTATATTTTATTATAAATATTAGCATTAATATAAATAATATTAATATTTAAATGAATTCAAATAAAAAATTTAATTAAGTGTAATAATAATTAATTCATTTTTAACAGTTAGAACAGAATATAAAATGTTGGAAGATAATCAATCGGCCATTGAAGTTCCACTACACTCAGTAATTATTGTTTATGTTAAACTAATTACTAGTTAACTATCTATATAGCATTAATTAATTTATTTTTTTTAATTATCTTATTATTGATGATTACCACAAATTTTTTTTTAGATTATGTATTATAGAATTTTCATTTTTTTATTTTAGACTATATATTATTTTAATTAAAAATTTTACTTTACTAATGTTGTTTTTTTTTTTTTAGAATGACGGTAAAATCACCTTAGTTCATGACCATCTTAAATTAAAAATTAGCACAGACAATTCAGCTATTCATGTCAATACAAACTACCAAATATTGTCTTGCTACGTCAAGGATGACAGTTTTAACCTATTGGTAACTACAGTTATTAAAAAAATAATATTTAACAATATGATGTGAAATGCTTTCATATAAAGCATAATAATAGTTCGACCAGAGTAACCCCATTACCGCCCCCTGTTTATTCTCCAGGATTTATAATGGTCATCCACAGCACAAGCATAGCAATTGAATACAAATTAATGTTTTGTAATTTTCATGGCTCACGGTAACATTGAATATAGATCTAGTAGTGATGCTTTATATAAGGAGACCAATGGAATAAACCTCAAAACTAAATATTAGATTTTTTATTTTAATATATGTGTCAAAACATTATGTATATATACACTACAGACCAAAAGTTTGGACACACCTTCTCATTCAGAGTTTTCTGTATTTTCATGACTCTGAAAATTGTAGATTCACACTGAAGGCATCAAAACTATGAATTAACACATATGGAATTATATACTTAACAAAAAGTGTGAAACAACTGAAAATATGTCTTATATTCTAGGTTCTTCAAAGTAGCCACCTTTTGCTTTGATTACTGCTTTGCACACTCTTGGCATTCTCTTGATGAGCTTCAAGAGGTAGTCACCTGAAATGGTATTCCAACAGTCTTGAAGTGTTCCCAGAGATGCTTAGCACTTGTTGGCCCTTTTTCCTTCACTCTGCGGTCCAGCTCACCCCAAACCATCTCGATTGGGTTAAGGTCTGGTGACTGTGGAGGCCAGGTCATCTGGGGTAGCACCCCATCACTCTCCTTCTTGGTCAAATAGCCCTTACACAGCCTGGAGAAGTGTTTGGGGTCATTGTCCTGTTGATAAATAAATGATGGTCCAACTAAACGCAAACCGGATGGAATAGCATGCCGCTGCAAGATGCTGTGGTAGCCATGCTGGTTCAGTATAAATCCCCAACAGTGTCACCAGCAAAGAACCCCCACACCATCACACCTCCTCCTCCATGCTTCACGGTGGGAACCAGGCATGTAGAGTCCATCCCTTCACCTTTTCTGTGTCGCACTCAAACACGGTGGTTGGAACAAAAGATCTCAAATTTGGACTCATCAGACCAAAGCACAAATTTCCACTGGTCTAATGTCCATTCCTTGTGTTCTTTAGCCCAAACAAGTCTCTTCTGCTTGTTGCCTGTCTTTAGCAGTGGTTTCCTAGCAGCTATTTTACCATGAAGGCCTGCTGCACACAGTCTCTTCTTAACAGTTGTTGTAGAGATGTGTCTGCTGCTAGAACTCTGTGTGGCATTGACCTGGTCTCTAATCTGAGCTGCTGTTAACCTGCCATTTCTGAGGCTGGTGACTCGGATGAACTTATCCTCTGCAGCAGAGGTGACTCTTGGTCTTCCTTTCCTGGGGCGGTCCTCATATCAGCGAGTTTCTCTGTAGCGCTTGATGGTTTTTGCGACTGCACTTGGGGACACTTTCAAAGTTTTCCCAATTTTTCGGACTGACTGACCTTCATTTCTTAAAGTAATGATGGCCGCTCGTTTTTCTTTACTTAGCTGCTTTTTTCTTGCCATAATACAAATTCTAACAGTCTATTCGGTAGGACTATCAGCTGTGTATCCACCTGACTTCTGCCCAACACAACTCATGGTCCCAACCCCATTTATAAGGCAAGAAATCCCACTTATTAAACCTGACAGGGCACACCTGTGTAGTGAAAACCATTTCAGGTGACTACCTCTTGAAGCTTATCAAGAGAATGCCAAGAGTGTGCAAAGCAAAAGGTGGCTACTTTGAAGAACCTAGAATATAAGACATATTTTCAGTTGTTTCACACTTTTTGTTAAGTCTATAATTCCACATGTGTTAATTCATAGTTTTGATGCCTTCAGTGTGAATCTACAATTTTCATAGTCATGAAAATACAGAAAACTTTTTGAATGAGAAGGTGTGTCCAAACTGTATAAAAAATCAAATTATTATAAAACAAATAGAGACATTCATTAGTAGGACTAAACCTTCCCTCATCATATCAGGCACAATAGTCAATAAAGGAAGAATGTATTGAAAATATAGTAAATGCATTAGGAGGATACATTAATGGTAATTTTTTAAATGTGGACCACAATTTTTTTTTTAAATTAATGCAAAATAGTTAATATAATATTTTCTAATTAATTAATTTTTTCATTATATATAGGAACTTTTTGAAGTTTGTGATACTGTCCTTACTGAGAATTCAAGTCAAAATATAACTACAAACAATAAGAATATGGAACAAATAATTGAAACTGATGAGGTATTTTATAATTTTATTTTAATATTGTGGTTGTCTATTGTTTTTTTATATTGTCGAAATATGGTCATGAAATGTATTATATATTAAATTGGAGGAGGAGCTACAACCTTCACCACTATTTGTATGCGGCAAAATTTAAAATAGTCCGGTATGTGCACGTGGCGTCTCTCGTATTTATTCAAGACTGCTGATATAGTCCCATAGACATTATACAGCCAGCAAGAAGAGATAAGGTAGTGTTCTACTTCAGAAGTCATTAGCTGTCTCCTCCAACAGCTGATTGTAGTGATTGTAGCACCCCCACCGCTCTAAGATTAATGATCTATCATGAGTATACTTTGTCTAGTATCAAACATTTTTATAAATATACAATAATATAAATATTGCTTTGCATTAACAATTTATTATACATATAAAAAAATAGATTTTTTTTTCCGATGCAAACTTTGTTAAGTGACTTAAAAATGAAATATTCTGGTGGTTCTTTAGATATTGATTGTTTTCAATCTAATCCACTACTAAGTAACAATACAAAATACATTACATTTCCACTGGAGACGATTGACCAGCGGAGAAATAAATTGTGCACTTGTTTAAATTGTCAAGCAATGCCAACTAACATAGAGTCCATCTGCTGTCGAGAAATATCTAATGTGGAACCATATCTAGGCGATTTTGATTGCATAATACTACACAAATATTTTGACATATTTTGTCAGCGTGAAGATACAGTGAATATTGTTCTAAGAACAATTGGACAGGTTCAAAACACACCACCTGAAAAGGATGTTAATAGGTAAGAATCATATTATAATTTTAAAAGGGCTACAAATCAACACGTTGTTGATGTAGAAAGCCTATAAGACATTTTAGCATTCTTTGGAGTAAGGATCATTTCACTAGTCTGCTGCTGTTATATATAAATTTTCTTGGATTTGTTTTATTCTGCACACGAGTAGCAATAAGGATGTTTTAATTTTTTTTAAAATTAACCTTTTAAAATATATATATTTTTTATTTTAATGGTAAATATTAAATAGGAATGTAATTGCTGCAATAACAGTGTTCCAGCTCTTTATCAGCTCGTGAACTCCAAAACTGATGTGTTAATTGATTTATTTTTAAAAAAAATTACTAAAATTTATTTACAATGTAATCATTAAAGGTAATTCAAAATTCCATAAGTACTAATAATATTTTTTCCTCCAAATTTAATACAAAAATTTTTTTTTCAGACTTCAAAGAAAAGCAGCATACAGATCATTCACTGCCTGGATACATGGTTATTTGGGAGCTGGCAACCGTCGTCCTATTCCATCGTGTGGAGTTAAAACTGTACGGAATTGTTTTCCAGACCCTGACCTTGGTTACAAACCTCACCTCATATTCCTGCAGAATTTATGGCATTCGAAATAAACACAACAGTACTTGACATCTAAATAGTAATATTAAAGGGTATCTGTCAGTAGTATTAGGGATATGGAGAGACATCTCAGTAGTGGCCATTACTGCTGTAATTCCCAAAAATTGGTGTATTGAGAGTTGAATTTAGATAATAAAAAAGTTTATATTCATATTACAATTATTTACATAAGGAGGCCAAGGGGATGTCCACTGGCATGTTGGATCCCCGACATGGCGCATATTTTAATAGCCAGCACTTGTAACACTGTACAGTTATTCACGACCCATCATCCTTGTGATCACCTCTGGCTGAGTTGCATCTCGCACTTGAGTAGTATATACAAGTGTCTGCGCCTCAGCCGGATGGGAACACAGCGTTCAAGGGGCATGAATAATTAGAATGTGGGCAGTGCTTGACTATAATGTATGAGACGTTGCGGTGCACCAACTGGCGACTTGACATCCCCTATGCCTAGTTTTTTTATTAATTATAATATAAATCTTAAAAATTTTATTATGTAAATTTAACTCTCAGACCAGTGATTGTAACATTTTTTGCAGTAAAGTCAATTACATATATTTCAATATCTCCATACCCCTTATATTGATGAAAAAATCCATTTAATTGTTGAATGTACAAAGAGATAAAAATTTGCACTAGAATACATATGTATGTCTCCACAAATTAAAGCAAATATACATATGTATTATGCACTTTATGATTCATAACCAAAAAAATTTAGTTGATAAATGTTAAATTTATAGTCCATACACTGTTTAGTTTTAGGTAAAGTTTTCATACTATTAAACAGTGTATACTACTCATTGGTTTATATTTGTCTGTGTCCCGGATAATTTCTATTGAAGTAAACACAATGTCGTATAGATCTTATGAAATTTACTTTTGAAACTTTGATTCTTCATGATAATTTTCAAATTATCTGAATATCTTGATTATTTATAATTCAAATTAGCCATAGTTACTATACCCGGAAGGAGCACACGCATGCCTCCTACATATCAATCAATCAATAAGTCTGCCCCTTTTTCCATGTTCCCATTATTAGGACTGATTTGGGCACTACCAAGAGGCTTGCGTAGGCTCCTTCCTTCCAGACTGATAACCCTCCTGCCTGCTTAATGGTCATTGGCATAGCCACTGTAGTGGAAAATCAGATAACAGAAAATATATATTGCTGAATCAAAAATACATCCGGTATTTAAAAAATAATTTTATAGTGGCTTTGTCTTTAACCCTTTCACGACCGGAGTTTTTTCGGTATTGCGTTTTCGTTTTTTGCTCCTTGCCTTCATACAGCCATAACTTTATTTTTCTGCTCACATAGTTGTATGAGGGCTTGTTTTTTGCGGGACAAGTTGTACTTTCAAATGCCACCATTTATTATTGGATATGGTGTAGTGGGAAGCAGGAAAAAAAATTCCAAATCGGGTGAAATTGCAAAAAAACCACTATTCCGCTACAGTTTTCCGGGTTTTTTATTTACGGCATTCGCTGTTCATTAAAACTGACCAGTTACTTTCATTATACAGGTCAGTACGAATCCAGCGGTACCTAACATGTTTAGTTTTTCTTGTGTTTTGATAGTGATAAAAAAATGATAAAGTTGGTTGTTTTGTTTTTTTTTTTTGGTTGTCATATCTTGACCCCGATAACTTTTTGGCATTTATGTGTACGGAGCTGTATGGGGGCTCATTTTTTGCGGGGCGATCTGAAGTTTTTATTGATACCATTCTGGGGTGTGTCTGACTTTTTGATCGCTTTTTATTTAATTTTTTTTAGAAAAAAAAAGTGACAAAAACCGTCAAATCGCCATTTGGACGCTTTTTTCCGCCACACAATTCGCCGTATTGGAATTTTTTTTTTTTAGTTTAAAAGTACGGGCGTTTTCGGTCACGGTGATACCCATGATGTCTATATTTATTGTTATTTAGGTATTTATTTTTTAATTATACGGAAAGGGGGGTGATTTAAACTTTTATTTTTTTTATTTTTTATATATTTTTTAACATTTTTTTTAAAAAAAATTTAATTATTTGAAAGCTCAAATATAAGCTAATATATTGTATTTTTAATTTTTTCACTATGAGCAATCTCTGATTTTTAATCTTGAATTAAAACTCATGATTGCTCATTTCTTATCCTGGCATTTCTTATCCTGACCTAGTGGCCAGAATAAGAATTGCACTTTGAAAGCTGTAATCCTCACCAGCGAGGATTACAGCTTTCATAACGTGTACAGACGGCCCGATTGGCCAATCGGGTCGTCTGTACATCACCCGGAAGCAAACTTCTTCCGGGTACAGACGCCACCGGAAGCCATCAGAGGGGCCCAGAAGAAAAGAGAGGCCCATCGGAAGACGCCGCCGATGGCGGTAAGTAGCCGCAAGTCTCTGCTGTTAGAAACAGCAGAGACTTGCCGGCCATGACGCCCGCCGCACCCGCGAGCGGGCGTCATATCCCCGCACCGCCCGAGCGCCGTACATGTACGGCGCCGGTCGGGAAGGGGTTAAATCTACAGCGATTATCCTGGTCACAGATTGTTTACAAACAAATTTTTTTTTTATAAAACTATATCAAATAATGTAGCAATAGCTGTTAAATAATTTTTTTGTTTTTATACATTTTTTTTTTATATTGTAAATTGTAAGCTTAATTTAACACATTTTAAAAATGTTATTAAATGTGTCAGGATCAGGTTTTGAGATCTGTGCCTTTTTCTCACATAAGATCCTGAACTCTTGTCCGAGCAGAATATTGACAGATACGTCTCAAATCAAGTGTGAGTCAAGTAGAGAAACTGATCCATTTAATCATATATAATAGTATATAGATCCATTACCCAATCAGAATCTATCCATTTTTCAAATGTAATGGAGAATTAAAACAGATTAGTTTATAAGGATTATAGACAAGAGCATTATCAGAAAGGAACCTTTTGTGAGAGTATGTACAGATCTATAAAACCTGATGATGCAGGTTATAAAGGGCCTTTCTCAAGATTCCTGAATATAAGCCCATAACAATGTGAAAGAGTGCAGTATAATATAGTAGAAGTGAATAGAGTCTGTCACCTCGTTTTCAACTACATAAGTAACAGCACTGCTCCACATGAGATTGCATATACATTCCTGAAATAACTGTGTGCACGTTGTGTATTTTTTTAAATTTCTGTAAAGCACAATTATATTCTGCAGTAAAATAGTTCTCAAGTGCCTGGCTTTACTGCTGCAGCAAACCAGAGTGAAGGGTGAAGGACAGATTTTGCAACTCTAATTTTGGTTTTGGTACCATATCGAATTTTGGTTATGACATTCTATGAAAGAGGTCATTCCAAAAATTCAAATTATATCAACATTACTGCATCAAATCAAGTAAATAAGAAGATATAGATGTAGTAAAAAATTTAATGAGAGAAAGCCGCTTTTAGTTTCAATTTCAGACAGGCACTTGGACGTTTTATTACTTCGGAATACAATTGATTACTCAGGTAATGTAATATAGACGCACAGTGCACACTATTATTTATGTGATCTGTTTGCATTAAAGTGATTGAGATTCAGATTGTTGTTCACAAGTTGTGAACTTATTTATTTTTTTATAGTATTGTTTAATATTTATTGTTTCCTATTGCATGTTATTTTACAAAGATGATTCTATTATTATTGTAACTTCAATGTAACTGTGTAAAGCTAACAAGTGGTTGTTAAATAATATATTTGTTTTAATAAAATAATATTCATGAGTCAAAAATAATGTGGATTTAATTTTTTCAATTTTATTAAGATACAGTAAATCACAAAAGGTCAAAACAGTTAATTTTTTTTAAAAGGATTAACAAATTTAATAATAATTCTGTATTACAATATATTTGAACGCACTTATAATCAAATATTTCTACTTGGCTTACACATACTATAACTGAACTGACATAACTGGCATATAGAAAAAATAACAAATTATTAAAATTTTATACATTAGGGGTTGCAGTAGATCGATATCTACTGATTTGTTGATTTCATACGTCTTCCTTGGTTGGTTTTTCCATATTTGCAATGTTGGGTGGGAGGTTTGGAGCCAGGACTGTGGAGTCGGTAAGCCAAAGCCCCGACTCCGACTCCTCAATTTCCCCTCACCCCAACTCCCGACTCCGACATACATGGAGCATGTTTAAGTGATAACTTTAAACAAATTTGCATAAAATCAATAGTACAGATAAGTCATGACAAAAACAGTTTGTAATCTATCAGGCTTCTCTGGGTACAGCTCACTTAGGGCCTAATCAGAGGCGTAGCTAGAGGTTTAGCACATGGGGGGGCGAAACATACTTGAGTGAGCCCCCCACTTATTGGCTTCCCAAATGCACGTTTCCCACTTCACAGGCACATACTACTAGTTGTGGTTATAATACTGTATTAGCAAGATGACTATATAAACTGCTAGATCATTTATGCTGTTAAGTACAGTACAATAGACTTTCTACATACCCTAGTGTAAATACTCTACCACATAATGCAGTAAAATATAGGATTAATAGGAGTAAAAAGGGGACTCCTATGTTAAAGGAAATCTGTCCCCAGCTTTTACATCACTAAACTAACAGTCCCTTGCCCCCATCAGACCTCAGATCGGCTTAATGTGCCCCCATCAGACCTCAGATCAGCGTATTGTGCCCCATCAGACCTCAGATCAGCATATTGTGCCCCATCAGACCTCAGATCAGCAGAATGTGCCCCCATCAGACCTCAGATCAGCAGAATGTGCCCCCATCAGACCTCAGATCAGCATAATGTGCCCCCAGTAGACCTCAGATCAGCAGAATGTGCCCCCATCAGACCTCAGATCAACAGAATGTGCCCCCATCAGACCTCAGATCAGCAGAATGTGCCCCCATTAGACCTCAGATCAGCGTATTGTGCCCCCATCAGACCTCAGATCAGCGTCTTGTGCCCCATCAGACCTCAGATCAGCAGAATGTGCCCCCATCAGACCTCAGATCAGCAGAATGTGCCCCCATCAGACCTCAGATCAGCATAATGTGCCCCCAGTAGACCTCAGATCAGCAGAATGTGCCCCATCAGACCTCAGATCAGCAGAATGTGCCCCCATCAGACCTCAGATCAGCAGAATGTGCCCCCATCAGACCTCAGATTGGCTTAATGTGCCCCCATCAGACCTCAGATCGGCTTAATGTGCCCCCATCAGACCTCAGATCAGCAGAATGTGCCCCCATCAGACCTCAGATCAGCATAATGTGCCCCCAGTAGACCTCAGATCAGCAGAATGTGCCCCATCAGACATCAGATCAGCATAATGTGCCCCCAGTAGACCTCAGATCAGCAGAATGTGCCCCATCAGACATCAGATCGGCTTAATGTGCCCCCATCAGACCTCAGATCAGCAGAATGTGCCCCCATCAGACCTCAGATCGGCTTAATGTGCCCCCATCAGACCTCAGATTGGCTTAATGTGCCCCCATCAGACCTCAGATCGGCAGAATGCTCCCCCATCAGACCTCAGATCAGCAGAATGTGCCCCAATCAGACCTCAGATCAGCAGAATGTGCCCCCTGTGTCTAGGTCTAAGACTTTTTTTTGTTGCCCATAGCAACCAATCAGAGCTCCCCTTTCATTTCTCCAGAGCACTATATGAAATGAAAGGGGAGCTCTGATTGGTTGCTATGGGCAACAAAGAAACTTCTACACCTAGACAGTTTTCATACATAAGGCTCTAGGTGTTTTACATCAGCAGCAGATAGAAGCCATGAGAGCAGCTAACCTCTCCAAACACGAGCTCAGAGGAAACATAAAGCATACAGAGAGAACATGCACTGGACATAAAGGGCAGCACAGTCATCTCAACTAAAAGCCTAAATCCTGAGATCAGGAATAGAACAGACATTTATAGGACATTTCATCATTTTCACAAATTCTTATAAAAATATATTCAGCACTGAACTAAATGTACTAATTCATTATATATTTAAGGAGTCGGAGTCGGTCCATTTTATACCGACTCCGACCAAAATGGTGACCGACTCCACTACTCCGACTCTGACTCCACAGCCCTGTTTGGAGCTTTCGACTTCCATTCAGATTTCAATTTTCCATTGCAGACATCCACAGATATATCTTCAAGGAAATGTACGGATACCTTTTCGTAAATATTTCTAATGATCCAACGTGTACTGCCTTTAGGAGGAAGGACTCTCGTACGTTTTTCGCCAACAGATTCTGTATTTTTGCGGGAAACCTGTACAACGGCCTGTGGTCTACCAACATTGTGATTGTGAGAAAGTGCAGCAAGTTTAGTTCTTGCCTCCATTGCATCAATTCCGAAATGTATGCGTTTAGAACGGAATTTTAGGACCAGACTATGAAAATTTTCCAACAGGCCACTGTGACAGTTGTGGATTAAATGAGGCAAGTCTTTTAACAAAGCATCACTGGTGACAATCTTGCTGGTCTTTCTTTGGATAACCCAAAAATTTTTTCGTCATAAGTTTCTTCAAGGGGACCATGCTTGCACTGACTATAAAGTGTTCCATCCCACTGGTGATCATCGACAATGTGATGAAGAACAGAGAGCCATTTTTCTTTTAGTAATTCTGGGTTATTGTCACACGTCTTGACACACCACCAAAAGTGTAGGGCGATTTTATCCACCCACGGTGTTATCTCTTTACACAACCGCAATTTACTGGCATTCTGAAGTTTTTTTTTAATGATTTTGCAAAGTGCCAGACATCAAATTGGTGGTTGATGTTAGAGTAGTCAATACGCATCTTTTTTCTAATACTGACATGCCGGTCAGATGCAAAGATCTTTACATTTGCACCTGTAGCGATAACTCATTACGATTTCAAAACCCTTTTTTTCCATCGCTACTGATGATGTGCACTGTGTTTTTTGCATAACCTCAAAATCAATTATTTTGTCAGTCATCGTATTCATCATAGTGTAAACGCAGTATTTTGCATTATGTCCCGGACTATCACACTGTCCATCACCAGCGACACATAATGGTCTGCGTTGTAAGTTTTCTTTCATTTCGCCTTGTCTATTGCAGGAAAAAGGAATAGACTTTGATACCGATAGTAAGTCTTCTCACTTATACTGGCCACGCCTAATATATTTAAAAATTCTTTTGTTTTTAGAAAATTTTGCCCACTGAAAAGTATAGCGGCAGCGGTAAGAATGTTACCGGCACAATATCTTCCCACTTTTGGTTGACTTTCGAATCTGGTAAATTTGTGTCCTTGATAACATTGTCCTGTAATTTTACAGTAAGTACCTTCCACTATTTTTTTGAAGGTGTGAACCAGGTAATGGCAATCTTCTTTTACTTGACACTTAACTTTTTTAATGAGACTATCCAAACACGACTCAAAAACAAGGAATTTTCTATCGTTTACAATAGTACGTTCATCTTCTACAGCAGTTACTGTTGTATTCTTCATGAGTTGTGGAAACAGTGAAGCAAAGTCATAGAAGTCAGAAGTATCCATGCTAGGCATTTCTGGCACGTAGCTTTCATCCTTTTTCTTTGTTTTAGGAGATGAACCAATTATTGATATGACCTCGGATTTATCATCAAATTCAACATTTGAAGGAATTAGGAGATAGTGGCTCAATTCCTTCTATTGAAAAAATCTTGTTCAATAGTGCTAAATCCAATATTTAGCAGTGGTCTTTTTTTGAGGGGGGAATCAGAAAAGTTATCGGTATTTGAACTGGTAGCTCTTATCTTTTCCATTGGTGTTGATTGCATGGGTTGTCCACCCAAAATAAATGGCGTTGCAGATTTTTCTCCACGTTCGTAAAGAATCACCTGACCATCTTTCATAGTTACATCAAAATTCATTAGCGACAAGTCTGTCTGGGTCCCAGTATGAACAAAATTGGACAAGGTAGAATGTGCTAAAAATTCTTCATCCACACCAGGACAATGTTCTTCCACTTTAAAAACATTACCCTCGATCTCAGTATTTTTTTTAAAAGGACGTTTGCGTGTAGAGGGTCTACTTTTTTGTAAGCTTTCTTCTATAGTTCTTTCACCTTCTTCTAATGGTGGGAATATAGTTGGCACGGCTTCAGGCCTCAGTGTTCGGCTGCACACATGATATATGAATGAGTAGTAAAATGTTTAGAACATATATGATATTTGTTTCGCACTGTTCCATCATATATTCTCTGTGCCAAACTAGAAAGATCTTGGAAATTTTGATTCATACTTTTCAACCACAAAGATATCCTTGCAAGATCTTTTGGAAAACGATGCAATTGGATATCCTCATCTTGACCTTTTTTCCCAGTTTTACTGAGACACTTATTAACTATGCACAATGGCATTTGTAATCTTAAAAATAAATTATATTTTAAAATTAGTTAAATAATAAAAAAAAAAATTATGGCAATATTGCTGATATATCTTTTAACTAAGTATACATAGCATAATTTACCCTAAAGTAAAATGTCAAGCTTTGAGGCACGCCCCCGCCTTCCTCCATTGCGCTGATTGAAAGTAATGGGAGTGCGACGTGCTTGTGCCACCCAGCTCCCATACATTTCTATTGAGCCTACGGAAATAGCCGAGACCTGGCTACGGGAATAGCCGCACATGCACGACGCACTCCCATTACTTTCTATCAGCGCAACGGAGGAAGGCGGGGGAGCTAAGCCTGGCGGTGGTTGGACTCCGGAAAACCTGGGGTCCTTCAGGCTTAGAGCTCCCCGGCCTCATTCTCAATATAGGTGTGGGGATCCCAGCGGTGGGACCTGCACCGATAAGACAATGGGGGCATATCCTAGTGATATGGCCCCCATTGTCTAAGATGGGATAAACCCATTAATTTATGTATGTCAAGTAATGATTTTTTGACCGTTAGACGTGTTGTAATCCATATAAAATAACTAAATCATCTTCCTTCAGGAAAAAATTTTGAAATAAATTTTAATTAAATTTGTCAATTGTTTTAAATTAAGAAAAATTTTTTTTAATAAACATATTGACATGTGTGCCTACCTTATTCACGTGTACTTAGGTCGTCTAGAAATAATAAAGGGTGTTGAAAAACCCGTGCTTGTTAATCCTGAAAAAAAAAATTTACAATGTATTATCCAACTTTTCAATTTATAAACGACTCAAAAAGATAACTATAATTTTTTAGAATAATATAAAATAATTTGCTTAATTAATATTAACATTAGCAAATTATTTGTAAGTAAGAGAATTAAAGGAGTTATAGAATTAAACATACACTCTAATCTCGGTGAAATTCTGACCGCCAGATCCATTGTGACAAAGCCCAAACACACTGATCCTCGTGACAGTGTCAACTACAGATCCATTGTGACAAAGGCCACACACAATAAACGTGGTGACAGTGTCACCGCCAGATCCAGTGTAACAAAGCCCAAACAGCATGAATCAATACTAAGTGTGACCTCCAGGTTCGGTGAAACATTGCCCAAACACCTTTATGTAAAACAATTAAGCGACATTTTTATAGAGGGTGTTAGGCAAGACTTATGGTAATATGAGAGCCCTGTCTCTTACTCTGCACTGTAAAATAATGACTGTACGATTTATTTATTTATTTATTTATAGTTCTCAACTGTGGGATAAGGTTAGATGAATGAGGCCCCTTTTTTCTGATCGCAGCAAGGGAATTTTTTTTTTTTAATAGTTCTCAACAGTGGGATTAGGTTAGGTGAATGAGGCCCCTTTTTTATGAGCGCAGCAAGGGAATTTTTTTTTTTTTGGTCTCAACAGTGGGGTTAGGTTAGGTGAATGAGGCCCCTTTTTTATGAGCGCAGCAAGGGTATTTTTTATTTTTTTTTTAGGTCACAACAGTGGGATTAGGTTAGGTGAATGAGGCCCTTTTTTATGAGTGCAGAAAAGGGTATTTTTTTTTTTAATAGGTCTCCTTAGTGGGATAAGGTTAGGTGAATGAGGCCCCTTTTTTTATCAGTGTAGCAAAGGTTTTTTTTTTTTTTTTAAAGGTCTCATCTGTGGGAATAGGATATGTGAATAAGCCCCATATTTTGGAAGGCTTACTAACCATGTCTTTTGTTTATTTTTTATAGATAATTTGTGGGATGGGGTTTATAGAATGAGCCCCATGTTTGACTAGCCCTGTATGGTAAGCTTGGCTATTATCAAGTTGAACAACCCCTATTACTCTTTCTACTTCGCTCTTTTTTTTTTAATTTTCCTATTTTTGGAAAAAAAACATTTATTAGGGTCATATGAAGCCAGCCATGGTTTAGTAAATACTGCCAGAGTTACCTGAATATATATATTGAAGAGCAGATTTTTATATATCCAAATGAATCCTTCCAGTCGGCAGGGTCACTGGCGCGCCTCTGATAACTCTCCCGCCACTCCGCTCTTCCTTTCCGGGTCGAGCGAAGTGCGCAGAGAGCTGGCGCATGCGCAGTAACTTTGGTGAGGCCGATGCCAGTAGACACCGCTTTAGGTACTGCGCCTGCGCGGGATTACGATGGTGACGGATCAAGTCTGCATGAAGCTGTGCAGTGAATAATAATGAGGTGGGCGGTCCTGGGCTCCAACAGTAGCGGCGTGGCCGGCCTCCAACGGCACTGGCCACATCCCCTTGGGCTCCTTATTAGAGTTGAGCGAACGTGCTCGTAACGAGCACTGTAGCGCTCGGATCCCCTGCGCTCGCATGGCCGCAGGCATCCGGATCCGTCCTCACCTGACTATAAGTCAATGGGGGCGGATCCGTTTGGTATGACACGCGAGTGTGTCATACCAAACGGATCCGTCCCCACTGACTTGCAGTTGAGTGAGGAGGACGGATCCGGATGGCTGCGCCCATACGAGCGCAGGGGATCCGAGCGCTACAGTGCTTGTTACGAGCACGTTCGCTCAACTCTACTCCTTATGTAAGTAATTTGCATAACCTAAGAAAAGGTTTTTTAACATGAAATTCATCCCTAGGAAGAATAAGAATAACGTTTTTGCATTCTACACACTGAGCAGAATCCGATAGTGTGATTACTTTTATAGGCCAAATCCTGGTGACAGAATCCCTTTAACAAGTCATCCTGGGTTTCACCCCCATGCTGTAAACTGCAATCTCAGTCAAACTTTGTAATTTAGGGGTTCACCACCAAGGTGTGCTAGACTACAATTTTAGCGGGTTCACCTGCAATCTCAGTCACAGACTGTCATTCAGGGGTGCATCACTGTAGAAGGAAGTGCTGGTATGTATGGGTGTATACAGTATGTATATGCATGCATGCCCCCTTAATTAGGCATGCATATACATGTATATCTATATATGGGCCTTCTATATATGTATCTGTGGGTCTCCGGATATGCCCCAATCTGATGCATATGATATATATATATATTTAATCCCAGTAGTGAGAAGGCCAAGATACATAGTATTCACTTCACTCTATTCAAAGCCCCCCTCCTGCAGGAATGCCATATGCCTGCTGGGGTATGGGGGGAAGACAAAGGGGCCATATGTTTAGACCCTTTTGTCTCAATAGGTGTGATGGATGCACTTCCCTCTATCTTAAACTGATAGCAGGAACTTTCAGGCGGGCGTTACAATGGCCGGAGACATGGAGGCTGATGAGATCAATAGATCAAAAGAAAGTAGATCCGTGTGCTATCAGCAAAAGGTTCCCTGTAGGGGGTGTTGGGCTAATATCACTACACCTCACTGCTTTCACCTGAAGGGGGAGGGGGCTCAGATATAGTATATAGCCAACTGTGGGGGCCAGAGAAGGCAGTCTCCTGAAGGAGTCACCTGAAGGAAGATGGGGGAAAGGTCACCATGACAGAGCTCCAGCAAGGATTGGTCTAAGTATCCTAAGAACCCCTAACCCTTGCCCTACCTTTTAACCCCTGAACCACCAATGCTTTCCCTGTAACCCCTGCAATACCCCAGCTGCCCTATTTTCCCTAACCCATGATCCAACCCCTGTTGCTCTAACCCCTGTAACCATCCTGCCCATATCTCCCTGCACCCTTGCCCTGTGGAACCTGGCTAACCCCTGCCATACCTCCCTGCACCCCTGCCCTGTGGTACCCCTGCACCATTTAACCCCTGCAATATCCCTCATTATCCCCTACTGTTATTTAACCCTTTGTTTCCTAGGGATAGCTAAGATTAGGCTTGGGTGGACTTTAATCTATACGTGTGTATGTGTTAGAGTGTGTTAGATTTAGCTTGTGGGTGGAATTAAGTGGGATTGTGTAGTGTAGTTTTTATACTGAGGGTGTGTTATTGTATTGTTGTGCGGCTATATGTATATATATTTATATACACCAATATAAATATATAATAGATATAGTCTAAATATTAGACCATAGACGTGTTATTTTGTAATAAATCCTTTTTATTATTTAAAGTACCGTTTACATTGTCTTTGTAGCCGCCGTTACAGTATAAGGTAGTCGTAGCGTGAAGGGAATAGAATTGTGTGGGAAATAAATAGGCGGAGCTAGCGTCAGTCGGTTTACGCCTATTTATGAATATTAATTAATAATATTCCACAAAATATTATTAATTAATAGCTCCTTTAACAACCACCATGCTTTTTTAAACCATTTGTTTCTGAGGTTCACTTCCAGGCTATCACCCACGATTTTTTGGTGGTTTGCCACTGCACTGAAAATTGTCTTGAGGGTCACCGGCGGCCTCTCCAACAACAACTTCAAGGAAGGTTACTACCAGGCCCTGGCACACAAACATTGTCTTGAGGGACACTAAAAGGCTCTGCACCCACCCACGTGTGGAGACTAATAGGTGGGTGCAGTGTGCGTCTTAGCCTGTCTGGAATTAGGAAAGCTGGGCACTGTGCTTGGAGGTCCGCCGTGGACAGGGTGGGTGCGTGTTTTCCCGTCTGGGATGGGGAGAGCTGGGCACTGTGCTGGGAGAACTTTGTGTACGCTGTGGACTACAGGGTGGGTGCAGGGAGGGAGACGCTTATGCCTGCATCGTGGGGCGGGGGATAGCACAGCAGTGCCAGCATGAGCAGTGGTGTCACCCACAGGCTGTGATGGACGTTCGTTGCACCTAGTTGGGTGCTTTACTAACATGTGATGGGCATGTGCCTTGTCCATCTTGGTCTGGGTCAGCACAATTGTCTTGAGGGTCAGCACCAGGCTGTTGCCCAGAATTTGGGGTAATGGTACGATTAGGCAGCCTCAGAGGCATCCATACATGCTGCCCCTGCTGTTTCCTGTCCATTTCCGTGGTGTTTCCATCATTTTCTGAGGTTTCCAGGTTTTTACGCAACCTTCCCTAGGCAGAGCCTTGGTCTCCTGCAAAAAATGCTCAAGTCTCCCATTGACTTCAATGGGGTTCGTTATTCGAAATGAGCACCCGAGCATTGGGAAAAGTTCGACTCGAATAACAAGCACCCGAGCATTTTAGTGCTCGCTCATCTCTACCTGTAATTGTGTAGGCGCATGTCTGTGTGGGAGAGAAGGAACCATTGGAAGCGGTCTGTGTGAGAGAGGGGGAACCATGGGGAGCAGTCTGTGTGAGAGAGGGGGAACCATGGGGAGCGGTCTGTGTGAGAGAAGGGGAACCATGGGGAGCGGTCTGTGTGAGAGAGAGGGAACCATGGGGAGCGGTCTGTGTGAGAGAGGGGGAACCATGGGGAGCGGTCTGTGTGATAGAGGAGGAACCATGGGGAGCGGTCTGTGTGAGAGAGGGGGAACCATGGGGAGCGGTCTGTGTGAGAGAAGGGGAACCATGGGGAGCGGTCTGTGTGAGAGAGAGGGAACCATGGGGAGCGGTCTGTGTGAGAGAGGGGGAACCATGGGGAGCGGTCTGTGTGAGAGAGGGGGAACCATGGGGAGCGGTCTGTGTGAGAGAGGGGGAACCATGGGGAGCGGTCTGTGTGAGAGAGGGGGAACCATGGGGAGCGGTCTGTGTGAGAGAGGGGGAACCATGGGGAGTAGTTTTACTTTTAGTCTCTGCAGTATATTAGA
>ONZH01020665.1:0-25990 GCA_900303285.1 Rhinella marina | reverse complement strand
TCAGGTGAGTAGTAATAACCACTAAATTAGGGCACATGCACACGGCCGTGCCGGCCCGTGCCCGTATTGCGCCCGCAATCCTGGGTCTGCAATACACGGGCACCGCCGATGTGCAGCCCGCATCACGGATCATGGACCCATTCACTTCAGTGGCTCCTCAATCCAGGAGATGCGGAGCGGAGGCACGGATCGGAACATCACGGAAGCACTACGGTGTGCTTCCGTGGTGTTTCTGGCCGTGCCTCTGCACGAAAAAAGTAGCGCATGCACTACTTTTTTGAGGTGCGGACCCTCGCATGCTGGTCGCGGACCCCATTCAAGTGAATGGGTCCGCGATCCGCATGCAGTGGACACAATGTCAGTGCCCATGCGTTGTGGACTGCAAATTACGGTCCACAGCACGGGCACTGACCTCACACGCTCGTGTGCATGAGCCCTAAAGCAGAGAAGAGTCACAGATTCTACTTATTCAGCTACAGCTTTGGGGGAGGGGGAGGTTGTGTTTCTATTTTTAAGGCACATATTTCCAGATTCAGGCAAATATAATTTACATGTGGATTAAAAATGTTATAATGTTTGGGTTCTGATATTAACAAGGACATTTATCTCTAAGGATAGATTTGGTAAAGCCATTTCAACTGGTAGATATACAACATGAGCCATGAAAATAAGAGAAAGGATAAAGTATTTCCCAGCATTCTGACTTTCTTCCTGCGTAGAAAATGTACAGACTTAGGCCTCTTTCACTGTAGCGGCAGCACGGATCTGGCAGGTGAAGGGTGCCGCAGGGACATGTGTGGGGCCGGAACCGCACTCCGGCCCCACACATGTCACACAGTACATCATACTCACAGACACACACACAGACATATACACATACATACTTACATGCTCCAGCAGGTCCTCCACAGCGCAGGAAGGAGCAGGACGGCGCGCACATAGGACGATTCCACATGCACCCTGCTGGCGCCGGTGGTGTCCTATGTGCGCGCCGTTTGCTCCGCTCCTCCTGCGCTGTGGAGACCTGCGGGAGATGTAATATGTGTGTATATGTCTGTGTTTATTGTATGTCTGTATGTTGCAGGTACGGATCGTTCACCATATGGTCACACCAACGGATCCGCCCATTGATTGCATTGGGTCATGACGGATCCGTCTTGGTGCGGATGCCTGGACCGGAGAGCAAACCGCAGCATGTTGAGGTTTGTTCTCCGGTCTGAAGATGGAACGGAATGCTTTCAGAGCCTCCGTTGTCTTCCGTTCAGTTTTGTCCCCATTGACAATGAATGGGGACAAAACTGAAGCGTTTTATTCCGGTATTAAGCCCCTATGACGGAACTCAATACCGGAATTATAAAACGCTAGTGTGAAAGTAGCCTTAGGCCGTTTTCACACAGTCAGTGTTTGATCAGTGATTTTCATCAGTCAGTGAGCCAAAACTATGAATAGAGCCTACACAGAGATACGGTATGATGGAAGGATTTGCATCTGTTCTGTGCTTTTGACCCACACTGGGTTGCGGCACACAATCACTAATGGAAAAACAACTCAGAAACAAGGAAACTGAAAGTAATCAGAAGTCAAAAAAGCAGGCGAGAGGTTAATCCAGAAAACAGGCCACGGTCAGATATCAGGAGGTCAAGTAAAGTAGTAGCAAGAATCACACGGCTCAGGACTTCAGTATACAAAATCATAGGCAAGTCAGTCAGGGATCTGCAGTCTTAATACATAATTTCTAATTGGTGTAGACAGCCTGCCTCACCTAATGAAAGGATCATACATACCTGCCCCCAGCTGCTCTGGTCTTCTTCGGTGGCTCCTACATCTCTATCTTCCAGGCCAGGCTTTATATTGTTCCTCTCCAGCATGAGCATGGTCCCCCGATCCTCTTCAGCCAACTGCTGGCTTTAGCCATGACGTGTCCACAATAGACCAGCCTATGGATAGGCCATAATTAAGAACTTGTGAGTTCAAAAAGCATAAGCCATTGGTGTGGACTGTTTGTGGATAATTACATTTTGATTCATGCCTTACAATTTGTATGGAATGTTTCTTATATAGAAAAGTTACAAAGGTTTTATCAATATAATTTTTAGTTATACTATCCAACAATAATAATTTTTTTTTCTTTGGCAGATGACTGTACAAGGAGCTCAAAGGGACATCTGATATCTTCAGATTTTAAAGCAAACGATTGTGGCATCACACAAGACACATATGAAGAGCATGCCATCATCTCAGATGTCCCTTCAGCCCTGCACAGAAAAGATCTATCGTCTCATCCTCTTAAACATCTCCGATCTTCGGATTCATCACAGACTGTTAAGCAAACTATAAGTCACAGAAGGGATGTTGTACGCGAAATAGCTCACAAGAGCAAGAAACCATTTTCATGCTCAGAATGCGGAAAATGTTTTAATCAGAAATCAGATATTGAGAGACATCAGAGAATTCACACAGGGGAGAAGCTGTATTCATGTTCAGAATGTGGGAAATGTTTTTCCCAGAAACCAACTCTTGTTCAACATCAAAGAATTCACACAGGGGAGAAGCCATTTTCATGCCAAGAGTGTGGAAAATGCTTTACCCATAAAAATAGTCTTGTTAAACATAGGAAAAATCACACAGGAAAGAAGGAAAAGTCCTTTTCATGTTCAGAATGTGGAAAATGTTATGGCACAAAATCTATTCTTGTAGAACATCATAAAACTCACACCGGGGAGAAACCATTTTCATGTTCAGAATGTGGGAAATGTTATACTCGGAAATCACATCTTGTTAGACATATGAGGAGTCACACAGGGGAGAAGCCATTTTCATGTTCAGAATGTGGGAAATGTTTTAATCAAGAAGTATATCTTGTTAAACATCAGTCAGTTCATACTGGGAAGAAGGACAAGACATTTTCATGTTCAGAATGTGGCAAATGCTTTAAGAAGAAATCACTTCTTGTTAAACATGAGATAATTCACACAGGGGAGAAGCCGTATTCATGTTCAGAATGTGGCAAGTGTTACAGCGCCAAATCAACACTTGTGGACCATCAAAAAATTCACAGAGGCGTGAAGCCATTTTCATGTTCAAAATGTGGGAAATGTTATGCTGTGAAATCACATCTTGCTCAACATCTGAAGAGTCACACAGAAGAGAAGCCATTTTCATGTTCAGAATGTGGGAAGTGTTTTGTTCAGAAATCACATCTTATTCAACATCAGAGAATTCACACCGGAGAGAAGCCATACTCGTGTCAAGAATGTGGGAAATGTTTTACTCAGAAATCAAATTTTGTTGTACATCAAAATATTCACAGAGGGGAGAAGCCATTTTCATGTTCAAAATGTGGGAAATGTTATGCTGTGAAATCACATCTTGCTCAACATCTGAAGAGTCACACAGAAGAGAAGCCATTTTCATGTTCAGAATGTGGGAAGTGTTTTGTTCAGAAATCACATCTTATTCAACATCAGAGAATTCACACCGGGGAGAAGCCATACTCGTGTCCAGAATGTGGGAAATGTTTTACTCAGAAATCAAATTTTGTTGTACATCAAAATATTCACAGAGGGGAGAAGCCATTTTCATGCTCTATATGTGGAAAGTGTTTTAACCACAAGTCAGCTCTCACTGCACATCAGAGAATTCACACAGGGGACATGTTTTCCTGCCCAGAATGTGGGAAATGTTTTATCCAGAAATCAGATCTTGTTAAGCATGAAAGAACCCACACAGTTACTTGTTTTCTGGATAAATATTTCAAGAAAAAACTACATTTACAGCCGAAGTCAAGTGAGATACAAGATAAATCAGAAGAGAATAATAGCTCTAAATGATGATGATGATGATGAACTGCATACAATTACCAATCCAAACCGCAAATAGAATCCGTAAAATCCAGCGATCAGGCATGTGCAGAAAATGTTTTATATGACTTTCTTGCAATGTGTAGCTATCATTATAAAGTGTTTGCTTCTATGTTTATATTTGTGCCGATCTTTTTTTGTTGTTTAGGACATTGCGTTATGCAAAGGGTGTGGAATCACTGTGTCAACTGAACAGATTAGATTTAGGGCTACTCTTAAAGGGGTATTCCCATCTCACAGATGTAGTTTGTATAGTTAGATATAGCCATACCAGTATTATTACTAATAGAATGTGTTTATATAAAATGTACCGTTTAGAAGATTTTCCTATTTGTATATCCATTGTCCCACACACATCAGTCAGGCCGTTGCCCCTGGTTACGACCACGTGGCCATGTAGTAGTGGTGGTCGGCTTGCTCCTTTTCAATCCCGCTTCTGAGGTAACTGCTGTATTGTGAACGAGAGCATGCGGAGACACATCTTAGGGTACGTTCACATCTGCGTTTTGGACGCTACCAGTCCAAAAGGCAATGGTCAGGATCCGTCCAAAACGCAGATTTATAAACGGATCCTGCTCCATAGAGATGAATTGATCTTGGAACAGAATTCGTTTCTTTGCATTTTGGAAGCGCAGACAAAAATGCTACAACCCTAAGATGTGTCTCCGTATGTTCATGTAATGTGTGTTCACAATACAGCAGTTACCTCAGAGCGGGTTTGAACAAGAGGAAGCCGACCACCACTACTACATGGCCATGGTAGTCGTAACCAGGGGCAACGGCCTGACTGATGTGTGTGGGACAATGGATATAGAAATAGGGAAATCTTCTAAACGGTACATTTTATATAAATACATTCTATTAGTAATAATACTGGTATGGCTATATCTAACTGTACAAACTACATTTGTGAGATGGGAATACCCCTTTAAGGGCATTATCCCCTGGTTTTCACTCTTTAACCTCTGTACAGGGATCTGGACTTTGCTGTAGGGAAACCACTTTGCGACTGCTTTCTGAAGTAGTCTCTGTTTGGTTGACTGCTGGCCCTCTCAGAGTTGAAGGGCTTGCACATGGACGGGAGGCTGAGCCGCAAGCAGGCCGAAACTTGACAGGCTGCGTAGAGCGACAGAGCTGAACTGGTAATAGAACGCCCAAAAAAAGAGGAGAGCGGGAGGCAGATCCATGCCATTGGGAAACGTAAGATATGGGCGAGTGAGTAACACATTGCTGGTATGTAGTCTGTGTATAAATAATGAGGCTATAATCACATCATGGATCCTGGACTTTGTGGAATTTGCAAGGACACTTTGTTTTTTAAACTGAACTTGTCATAGGTAGTATTCATACTAACTACATTACACTACAAGGCAGTGTCCTATCTATCTATTATCTATCGATCTATCTTTTTATTTTTTTTTAACTGTTTATTTTATTGGCACGGTAAAAGTACCAACATTTTTTTTTCATAAACACATTATAAGACAATCATAGGTGACATCAAAGGAGAAATATAAATGAAATAAGAATCCGTCAGAGCCAGCATGTAACATAGTGGAGATTATACATGAAAGACCTAGTACCAATCAGTGCAGCAAAGATAGCGCGTGTAATATCCAAGCATGGTATACTGTAAATCTCTCAAGGTTGTGAACTTCAAGAAGATGATTGCCCACAGTGACGGAGGTGTAGACAAAGGACACGACAAAAACAACCAAGGGGAAAAGACGTAATAGGAAAAAGGGGGGGGATAAGGTAAGGTGGAGCAGAAAGTGAGGAGGGTGTGACTCCTTAATCGAAGACAAGTGGTTCTAGGAGTATGAGGGGTGCGGGTCCCACGGTTGCCATATCGCATTAAACTGATCTACTGTATTCTTAAGAGACGCCGTAAGATAGTCCAGAGATCTGATATCCCTTATTCTGGCCATGAACATAGACATGGATGGAGTATTAGGTTGTTTCCAAGACTTAGCTATCAGGGACTTGGCAGCCGTGCAGAAAAGCAGAAGCAGTCTGGAGGCATGCTTGCTGATTCTCTGGGGTGGGATGTTGAGTAAGTAGATCTTTGGATCCAGGGCCACAAATGTCGAGAGAAGTGATTGTAGTAAGTCTCTGACGCCCTCGCAAAATGGGGTAATGAGGGGGCATGTCCAAAATATATGGTATAAGGTTCCGACATCCCTCATGCAGCGCCAGCAGGCCGATGGAATGGCCGGGTTCAGGGAGTGTAGGAGGGCTGGTGTGTGATACCAGTGCATGAGCAGCTTATACTGCGTCTCCTTATAAGTGGTGCAGATAGAGGATTGCGCTGCTCTGTTCCAAATGGTCTGCCAGGCCGAGAGGGAGATAGGAGAACCAATATCAACTTATCCATATATTTGTGATGAGGGGGGTCCCCTTCTGTCGGGTTGGCTAAGAGGCGGTAAATTATAGAAATTAAACCCTTGGTATCTGTGCCCAGTCGGCACAAACGCTCGAACCCAGTAAGGGTGGAAACTTGTAGTGACCCAAATTAGAGCTCACATAGTGACGAATCTGTAGGTAATGGAAACTTTCGGACTTCTGCAGGTTAGCATGCTCTTGCAATTGTTCGAAAGTCAGGGTGGAAGTATCCACGACGTCAGCTATCCGAAAGAGACCCAACGATGACCAAACACGCACCACAGGAGCGTTTAAAACAGACGGTATGGCGGGGTTGTATAGGAAGGAAATCATGGACGAGCGCTTGAAGGCAAGGGCAAAGCGTTTGTAGCAGGAGTCCCATATATATATTGTGAAGGGCATTGGTCCTAGTAACAAGGGGTGGGATGATGCCGGGATCTGTTGACATAATAAGGTATTCGGGTGCATAGGGGCGAGCCATAGTTTTTCTATTTCCACCCATTTGGTGTACGCCAAGTGAGAGGCCCAAAACGGTATTTCTATCTATCTATCTATCTATCTATCTATCTATCTATCTATCTATCTATCTATCTATCGATCTCATCGATGTAGTTTTGCGTTCTAGGAGTCTTGCAAAGTCATAGGCAGATATGATGTTGCACCTGCTCCTCATCAAGGAGCATAAAATTAGTGTCCATCACCTGGCATCTATAACATTATGATGTAGATACTTGACTTATGTCCCACTGTCTAACCACTTAGATGCCCCGGTCATCATTATCTCCCATGGAAACGGTGGGAGC
This sequence comes from Rhinella marina, assembly GCA_900303285.1. Lineage (NCBI taxonomy): Eukaryota > Metazoa > Chordata > Amphibia > Anura > Bufonidae > Rhinella > Rhinella marina. The sequence goes on along the minus strand of ONZH01020665.1, from coordinate 18,945 downwards.
CATCTAATGTTTGGCATCATTCAGCAAAAATAATATAATCTTTGCCAATTAATGTTAGAAGTATTTCCGATTATTGGGTGGCCAATATTTTGCTATATAAGTTAACATCTGGTTGGTGAGTAGAGATGTCAACATGTAAAAAGAATAATATGTCCAAAAAGGATTCACACCTCCTTGAGGCTCCATGAATTATTTTGGTGTAAAAGTAAAGTATTCTAGATTTAGCCAACTGAGACAAAGGCTACTTTCACATTAGTGGCAGCCTTCTCCGGCAGGTGAACAGCCTGCCAGATCCGTGCTGTCGCTAGTGCACGCGTCCCTCTGGAACTCCGCTCCGGCCCCATTCACTAGAATGGGGAAGGGACGGAATTCCGGCCGCAGCGCGGCAAACATGCCCACGACATGTCCTAGTTTTATTCCGGCCACCTCTCGGCATGTGTGCCGTGCCGCGGTCAGAACTCCGGCCCACCCCCAGCATAGTGAATGGGGCCGGAGTGGAGTTCCAGCGGAACGCGTGCACTAACGACAGCACGAATCCGGCAGACTGTTCACTCGCTTATGTGAAAGCAGCCTTAAAAGGGCATTCCGAGACTTAAATACTGATTGCCTATACTTCGGAGAGGTCATCATTATCTGAATGACCCCCATTGATCAGCTTTTTTGAGAAGACAGCAAAGCTCGCAGTACTGCAGCGGCCTTCTTGCTGCTTTCCCTAGAAACCTGGGTGGGGCTGAGCTGTGACTCCCAGCCGCTATACAATGTACCATGATGTGCTTGGTAAGAACGGAGAAGGCTGAAAAACTCACAGGCGGTCCCGTGCCTTCTCAAACAACTGATTGGCGGGGGTCCCAGGTGTCAGATCCCCAACGATCATATACTGATGACCTATTCAGAGGATAATTCATCAGTATTTAGGCTCCGAAGCAATAAAGGGGAAAGCTGAGGTAGGAGGTGGAGAATAATTCGAATCCAGACTTTGTGAAGTGTAATGGCTTTACTTGATTCAACTTGTATCAGTACAATAAGTGATCTTTGGCTCCTGCAGGTTTTGTCATAAACTGGCAGGCAAACAGGGACATTCTGCTTCATCCTTCTCTGCTGTGCTAAACTTGGCTTTAGTCTTACAGCTGGACTCTAGTGGTTCTGGTACCTTTGAAGTGGGGTGCCTTTGGCTGTTAACCCCCTTGCCCCTTGTCCTCTGTCTTTTAATCTGTATGAAGTCATGGTGATTCTCATCTCCTTCCAACTCTAGACTAGCCTCAGACAGCTGGGCATGTTACTGGGGTCACATTGTGATAATGCCCTCTGTGCCCCCTCCATAGTCATAATGCCCTCTGTGCCCCCTCCATAGTCATAATGCCCTCTGTGCCCCCTCTATAGTCATAATGCCCTCTGTGCCCCCTACCAAAACCACAGCACTACTCACCTTGTCCCATTCCTGAAGCTCACAGTCCACCTGTCTTCACTGCAGGAACAGATCGCTCTGTAGCACTGTGTGGGCGGCGCTTATGCAGATTTCCAGTCTGCAGGCTCCGCCCACATCGGTCGGCAGCGCGATCTGAATGATGGAGCAGGAGAAGTCTTCCTGCTTCACCATTCACATCGCAGCTGGCCTGAAGGAGGGGAGGAGCACGGGGAGCAGAGAGGTGAGTAACATCAGCTCCCTGCGCTCCAGCAATGAGCGCTTCCATCTGTATTGATAGAAGCGCTCATTGCTTCTGGACTCCGGCACCCTCTGAGAGCAGGCACCTGTGTGCATGCAGGGATTCGGACCACAGTCCGCCAGTTGAGTACCCCTGCACTAGAGGCATGTTGGCCTCCTGACTCGAGACGGCTTCTGCTTCATTGGAGCAGATTTGTAGAGAAGCAACATGGAAGTCTACACATACTTTCATTAAGACTATGAAGTAGATGTTTTTTTTTTAATAGGGAGCTTTTCTATGGCAATAAAATCCTCCACGACGGCACCCTGTAGTTTCCCTTCACAGTAAAAAGTGTATATATACATATTTATTAAAAAAGAGAAAATATATAATAATATATAGTAAATAATAATTTCTTTCGTGAAGTAACTTTGAGCAGAGATATGTCTATAATATTTACATCTAAGGATTTGCTGTACTCCTCCAAAGAAGGCTCTTACAAATCCACTGAAGGCGGAGGGGGGAGGGGAAACGTAACCTCTGTGCATGTCCTTCCTCTGTGCACTTCTTGCTTCTATTCCAGTTCTGTCAACCACAGGGACACGCAACGTTGACCAGTGATGACATCGCGGCCTAGGACCCTAGTGATCTACTTCATTGATAAAACAACGTCTATCAGGTTTGTGAGAAGTGGTGATAACTGACACTTCGATAAACTGATCCGATTTTTGAGTTTGTTTTTAATGTGGCTTTTATGCCCCTCCCACGTGCCCACAGATTGGAGCTAGGTGCTTGAAAATGTCATCATCTGAAGATCTTAATGACACGCGAAACTTCCTTGATTTGCATAACCCGATGGCTCGTTCTTCTTGGTTTTGCAATTTCAATGTTGAGGACTGTACTTAAATTAATTAGTAAAAAAAATTCCATGTGACCTACCAGCTCACAAGCCCAAAAAATTCCCCTTTAAAAACAATAGTTTCTTATTCAAATGAGTGAACAGTGTCTGTCTGCCCATTTTAATACCTAGTTCTTGCTCCCAGAACTTCTTCAGACCAGACTGAACTCAACTGAATATAATGAAGGGCACCACCTTCTGTATGATGGCAGCGTGAGATCAGGGGCCCAAAGTCCTTTAGTAACATAGTAACATAGTTTATAAGGCCAAAAAAATCCCTCTGTCCATCCAGTTCTTCCTGTTATCCTGCAAGTTGATCCAGAGGAAGGCAAAAAAAACCCTGTGAGGTAGAAGCCAATTTTCCCCACTTTAGGGGAAAAAATTCCTTCCCGACTCCAATCAGACATCAGAATAAGGCCCCATTCAGACGACCGTGTTTCATGGCCGTATACAGGCCGTGAAAGCCCGGCCTGTGCTGCCCCAGAGGACGGGAGCGCACGGCGTCATTGGTTGCTATGACGCCGTGCGCTTCCTGAGGCCGCCGCCGTACAGTGAAACACGGTCGTCTGAATGGGGCCTAACTCCCTGGATCAACGACCCCTCTCTAGTAACTATAACCTGTAATATTATTACCTCCAGAAATACATCCAGGCCCCTCCTGATCTCTTATAGTGAACTTACCATCACCACCTCCTCAGGCAGAGAGTTCCACAGTCTCACTGCTCTTACCGTAAAGAGTCCATAGTCTCACTGCTCTTACCGTAAAGAATCCTCTTCTATGTTTGTGAACAAACCTTCTTTCCTCCAGACGCAGAGGATGTCCCCTCGTCACAGTCACAGTCCTGGGGATAAATAGATGATGGGAGAGATCTCTGTACTGACCCCTGATATATTTATACATAGTTATTACATCTCCCCTCAGTCGTCCCTAATTTTGATAATCTTTCTGGGTCCTGTAGTCCACCCATTCCAGTTATTACTTTAGTTGCCCTCCTCTGAACCCTCTCCAGCTCTGCTATGTCTGCCTTGTTCACAGGAGCCCAGAACTGTACACAGTCCTCCATGTGCGGTCTGACTAGTGATGTGTAAAGTGGCAGGACTATGTTCTCATCACCGCCATCTATGCCCCTTTTGGTGCAACCCATTATCTTATTGGCCTTGGCAGCAGCTGTCTGACACTGGTTTCTACAGCTTAGTTTGCTGTTCACTAAAATTCCTAGGTCCTTTTCCATGTCAGAGTTACCCAGTGCTTTACCATTTAGTATGTACAGTCATGGCCAAAAGTTTTGAGAATGATACAAATATTAATTTTTACAAAGTCTACTGCTTCAGTTTTTATAATGGCAATTTGCATATACTCCAGAATGTTATAAAGAGTGATCAGCTTAACAGCAATTACTTGCAAAGTCAATATTTGCCTAGAAAATGAACTTTATCCCCCAAAACACATTTCAACATCATTGCAGCCCTGCCTTAAAAGGACCAGCTAACATCGTTTCAGTGATTGCTCCATTAACACAGGTGTGGGTGTTGATGAGGACAGGGCTGGAGATCAATCTGTCATGATTAAGTAAGAATGACACCACTGGACACTTTAAAAGGAGGCTGGTGCTTGGCATCATTGTTTCTCTTCTGTTAACCATGGTTATCTCTAAAGAAACATGTGCAGTCATCATTGCACTGGACAAAAATGGCCTAACAGGGAGTATTGCAGCTAGAAAGATTGCACCTCAGTCAACAATCTATCGCATCATCAAGAACTCCAAGGAGAGAGGTTCCATTGTTGCCAAAAAGGCTCCAGGGTGCCCAAGAAAGACCAGCAAGCGCCAGGACCATCTCTTAAAAGTGTTTCAGCTGCGGGATCGGGCTACCAGCAGTGCAGAGCTTGCTCAGGAATGGCAGCAGGCAGGTGTGAGTGCATCTGCACGCACTGTGAGGCGGAGACTCTTGGAGCAAGGCCTGGTCTCAAGGAGGGCAGCAAAGAAGCCACTACTCTCCAGAAAAAAACATCAGGGACAGACTGATATTCTGCAAAAGGTACAGGGAGTGGACTGCTAAGGACTGGGGGAAAGTCATTTTCTCTGATGAATCCCCTTTCCGATTGTTTGGGACATCTGGAAAACAGCTTATTCGGAGAAGACGAGGTGAGCGCTACCACCAGTCTTGTCTCATGCCAACTGTAAAGCATCCTGAAACCATTCATGTGTGGGGTTGCTTCTCAGCCAAGGGAATCGGCTCTCTCACAGTCTTGTCTAAAAACACAGCCATGAATAAAGAATGGGACCAGAATGTCCTCCGAGAGCAACTTCTCCCAACCGTCCAAGAGCAGTTTGGCGATCAACAATGCCTTTTCCAGCATGATGGAGCACCTTGCCATAAAGCAAAGGTGATAACTAAATGGCTCAGGGAACAAAACATAGAGATTTTGGGTCCATGGCCTGGAAACTCCCCAGATCTTAATCCCATTGAGAACTTGTGGTCAATCATCAAGAGACGGGTGGACAAACAAAAACCTACAAATTCTGACAAAATGCAAGCATTGATTGTGCAAGAATGGACTGCTATCAGTCAGGATTTGGTCCAGAAGTTGATTGAGAGCATGCCAGGGAGAATTGCAGAGGTCCTGAAGAAGAAGGGTCAACACTGCAAATATTGACTTGCTGCATTAACTCATTCTGTCAATATAAGCTTTTGTTACTCATAATATGATTGTAATTATATTTCTGTATGTGATAAAAACATCTGACAAACACACATAAAAACCAGAGGGCAGCAGATCATGTGAAAATAGAAGATTTGTGTCATTCTCAAAACTTTTGGCCATGACTGTACTGGTGACTTGCATTATTCCTTCCCATGTGCATAACCTTCCATTTGTCAGTGTTAAACCTCATCTGCCACTTCTCTGCCCAAGCCTCCAGTCTATCCAGATCCATCTGTAGCAGTGTACTGTCCTCTGTAGTATATATAAAGTATAGTGTCCTCTGTAGTATATATACAGTATACTGTCCTCTGTAGTATATATACAGTATACTGTCCTCTGTAGTATATATATACAGTATACTGTCCTCTGTAGTATATATACAGTATACTGTCCTCTGTAGTATATATACACAGTGTACTGTCCTCTGTAGTATATACACAGTGTACTGTCCTCTGTAGTATATATACAGTATACTGTCCTCTGTAGTATATATACAGTGTGCTGTCCTCTGTAGTATATATACAGTGTACTGTCCTCTGTAGTATATATACAGTATACTGTCCTCTGTAGTATATATATACAGTATACTATCCTCTGTAGTATATATATGCTGTATACTGTCCTCTTCTGTGTTAATTACTTTACACAGTTTAGTGTCATCTGCAAAAATTGATATTTTACTGTGCAAGCCTTCTACAAGATCATTAATAAATATATTGAAGAGAATAGGGCCCAATACTGACCCTGTGGGACCCCACTAGTGACAGTGACCTCTCCAGTACTGACCCCTGTGGTACCCCACTAGTGACAGTGACCCCTCCAGTACTGACCCTTGTGGTACCCCACTAGTGACAGTGACCCCTCCAATACTGACCCCTGTGGTACCCCACTAGTGACAGTGACCCCTCCAGTACTGACCCCTGTGGTACCCCACTAGTGACAGTGACCCCTCCAATACTGACCCCTGTGTTACCCCACTAGTGACAGTGACCCAATCTGAATATGTACCATTAATAACCACCCTCTGTTTTCTATCACTGAGCCAGTTACTTACCCACACACACACATTTTCTCCCAGGCCAAGCATTCTCATTTTATATACTAACCTTTTATGTGGTACAGTGTCAAATGCTTTGGAGAAGTCCAGATATACGACATACCACGCGGTCCAGTCTAGAACTTACCTCCTCATAGAAACTGATTAAATTGGTTTGACATGACCGATCCCTCATGAAGCCATGCTGATATGGAGTTATTTGCTTATTTTACATCTCTCAGAAAACCTTCAAACAGTTTACCCACGACAGATGTTAAACTTACCGGCCTATAGTTCCCGGCTCTGTTTTTGGACCCTTTTTGAATATTGGCACCACATTTGCTATGCGCCAATCCTGTGGAACACTCCCTGTTAGTATAGAGTCCTTAAATATCAGAAATAAGGGTCTGGCGATGACATTACTTCATTCTCTTAGGATACGGGGGTGTATAAATTATAACGTATGATTTATACGCAGCTTCGCCGAATAGATTCGTATAAGGTACGAATCTTTTGAAAAGTTTGACGAAGCGAATTTTGGATGATTCGCTCATCTCTAGTCTGCAGCATAAAACATACCGAGAGACTTAAAAAACTTATGGGGTCATTTGTCAAACTGGTGCAAAGTAGAACTGGCATAGGTGCCCATCGCAACCAATCAGATTCCACCTTTCATTTTCCAAAGGAGCTGTGCAAAATGAAAGGTGGAATCCGATTGGTTGCTATGGGCAACTAAGCCAGTTTTACTTTACACCAGTTTGATAAATGACCCCATTGATCTGTACAGCCTTGACGAAAGAAGGGAAAGGGAGGAACATGATCGAAACCTGTAAATATGTTGAAGGTTTAAATAAGGTTCAGGAGGAAGGAGTTCTCAATAAGAAGCTAAACACAAGAACAAGGGGCACAATCTGAAATGAGCTGGGGGTAAGATCAGGAGTAATGTCAGGAAATATTATTTTACTGATAGAGCGGTTGAAGCTTAGAACAGACTTCCAGCAGATGTGGTTAGTAAATTTACATTAAGTGATTTTTTTTTTTTTAAAAAGGGCAGACTAGATGGACCAGGTAGTCTTTTTCTGCGGTAATTTCTGCTTTTACGCTGTTTTGAACTGAGTTAACCTCAGAACAGATGAGTGCAGCAGATATTATTACTAAAAAGGAATCTAATGAGTAAGAAATCAACTTCAGCGCCCGAGAATAAGAAACCGGACAGAAAAAAAAAAAATTGTTTCAGCACCACAGCCTCCATCCTGACTCCTCCCACAAACTTGACCACATGACTGTGACATAATCAAAGGTCTTTTTCCCACACTAGGATTTAGCATCTACCGAGCATACCTAGTCATGTGATTGCTGACTCCACCCCTACATGTGACCGATCACATGACCATGACATCATCACAGGTCCTGTAACCACAGAACATCTACATGGTTGCTCTACAGTTGAAGGTACGAGGGGAGGTATGTCCTGCCTTCTGGCAGTTGTCTGGGGGCACAATGTGGTCATATTACTGGGGGGCACAGCTGGGCATATTCCTGGGGGCACAATGTGGGCATATTACTGGGAGCATAGCTGGGCATAATTCTGTGAACACACAATGTGGGCATAAATACTGTGCGGTGGCATGAAGGAGGAATATTTATGGAGCAGTAAGGGCATACCTCCTAACCGTCCTGGATTACAGTGGCAGTCCCGCTGTCCCGGTACGGGGGAGGTATGTCCTGGTTTCTGGCAGCTGTCCCTGCATCCATAGCCTTGGCTCCGCCCCCTCCAGACTAAAGAGGATGATGTCCTGCTGGTGATGCTGCTAGGAAGAAGGTAAGTATATGGTGTTTATTTTTTTCAACTTTCTGTGAATGGCACAAGTTGGGCATATTACTGGGGGCACAATGTGGACATGTTACTGGGGGAACAACATTACTGGGGAGCACAAATGTGGGCATATTACTGGGGGCACAACATAAACTACAGAGCACAATGTGGGCATATTACTGGGGGACAATATATTACTGGGGAGCACAAATGTGGGCGTATTACTGGGGGCACAATGTGGGCATATTACTGGGGGGGCACAGCTGGGCATATTACTGAAGGCACAACATAAACTGCAGAGCACAATGTGGGCACATTAGTGGGAGCACAACATTACAGGGGGACACAATGTGGGCATATTACTGGGGGCACATAATGGAATATTACTGGGGGCACATAACTGGGGAATAATTACTATGTGGGGCAGTAAGGAGACTGGGTGGGATTAAGCGTATAGTTAGGTTTTGGGCGGAGTTAAAGTTGTGGCCTAGTACGGGAAAAATTTGCCGGAGCGCGCTAAGCACGCCGCACAATATGTCACTCTTTGGTGGTTTACAAAGTTGGGAGGTATGGTACCTTTCTGTCATTGGTTGCTAAGTGGCACTGCAGTGGATATGTGCAACTTTTTGTTCTTTTTTTTTCCAGCTCAAACTACTTATAAAAAGTGGATATTTCTGTACCTTGTCTGTATGCGTTATATTATTTATATTATTGGGCTTTGTACCTTTTCTTCCCATCTGTCCTCATATATAACACCAACGGCCTCATGACTGCTTCACCCCATGAGAAAGCTGACACGAAACGTGTGTCAGGGTGTTTCACGTCCTCCCGGTCCAGATGGCGCTCTGCCTATAGTTCCATCCCTTGCACTGTGCGCTTTAGTTTCTGAATACTTGTAAGAGATAGGTTTTTATATATATTGTGTAAAGCCTGTACTACTCATTTTTTACCACTAGATGGCAGCTAATTAGCTATGTGAGTCACATGAACACTCTCTTTGTTTTATAAAGCACTGTGGGGGGAAGGTCAGAATGTAAATTTGCTCTTTCAGATCTGCCAATGAACTCAGTGTTGAAGCTGATGAACTACACCCCTTTTGTCAAATAGCCAATTACCTTTCCTTAAGGTACACCCCTTTTGTATATGTCATACCTACTATTTAAGTGAATGTCTCTTTAATAAACTCTCTCTAGCTTGGGGAATGTGAAGTATTTTCCATGAAACCAACTTGTGTGTCTGTTCTGATTGTGAAAGCTGTATGAGCATATGCATACTTTATATCTGGTTTATTTCCTCAAATGTTTACCCTTATTATCTACAGCTAATGTATTTTATGTGTCTTCTACATTGTTTCATCTTCTTTCCATTCAGGTTCCTACAATATAAAATTATCTCCGGTATCTTCTATCAAAGAGAATTTTTCTGATTGATGGATAGGGACAGAGACAAGATGGCAGAGAGGATATTAAATCTCACCCTAGAGATACTCTTCCAACTTACTGGAGAGGTGAGAGATTCTGATGATGTCACATTACATCATTCTTATCTATGGTAATAACAGATGATATGACTGGAGAGGTGAGAGATTCTGATGATGTCACATTACATCATTCTTATCTATGGTAATAACAGATGATATGACTGGAGAGGTGAGAGATTCTGATGATGTCACATTACATCATTCTTATCTATGGTAATAACAGATGATATGACCGGAGAGGTGAGAGATTCTGGTGATGTCACATTACATCATTCTTATCTATGGTAATAACAGATGATATGACCGGAGAGGTGAGAGATTCTGATGATGTCACATTACATCATTCTTATCTATGGTAATAACAGATGATATGACTGGAGAGGTGAGAGATTCTGATGATGTCACATTACATCATTCTTATCTATGGTAATAACAGATGATATGACTGGAGAGGTGAGAGATTCTGATGATGTCACATTACATCATTCTTATCTATGGTAATAACTGATGATATGACTGGAGAGGTGAGAGATTCTGATGATGTCACATTACATCATTCTTATCTATGGTAATAACAGATGATATGACCGGAGAGGTGAGAGATTCTGATGATGTCACATTACATATTCTTATCTATGGTAATAACAGATGATATGACTGGAGAGGTGAGAGATTCTGATGATGTCAACAATTACATCATTCTTATCTATGGTAATAACAGATGATATGACTGAAGAGGTGAGAGATTCTGATGATGTCACATTACATCATTCTTATCTATGGTAATAACAGATGATATGACTGGAGAGGTGAGAGATTCTGATGATGTCACATTACATCATTCTTATCTATGGTAATAACAGATGATATGACTGGAGAGGTGAGAGATTCTGATGATGTCACATTACATCATTCTTATCTATGGTAATAACATGATATGACTGGAGAGGTGAAGAGATTCTGATGATGTCACATTACATCATTCTTATCTATGGTAATAACAGATGATATGACTGGAGAGGTGAGAGATTCTGATGATGTCACATTACATCATTCTTATCTATGGTAATAACAGATGATATGACCGGAGAGGTGAGAGATTCTGATGATGTCACATTACATAATTCTTATCTATGGTAATAACAGATGATATGACCGGAGAGGTGAGAGATTCTGATGATGTCACATTACATCATTCTTATCTATGGTAATAACAGATGATGTGACTCGAGAGGTGAGAGATTCTGATGATGTCACATCACATCATTCTTATCTATGGTAATAACAGATGATATGACCGGAGAGGTGAGAGATTCTGATGATGTCACATTACATCATTCTCATCTATGGTAATAACAGATGGACATGGCTGTAGAGGTGATGGACTCTGGAAATGTATTGATATTTATTACTATGTCTTCCCATATCCAGGATTACACAGTGGTGAAGAAGACCTCTAGTCAGCGCTGTCAGGCCCCTGTGTCTGAAGGATGGAGAAGAACCCTGAGCCCAATCACGGGGCCTCCACCTCACCCCCTGATACATGAGGAAATCAATGCACAGAAGATCCTAGAACTCCTCCACAAGATGATGGAGCTGCTGACTGGAGAGGTGACACTGCTGGGAATGCTGGGACATTATACAGTAACAGCACTGGAGGGGTCTGGGTGATGACTGTATCATTGTGTTGTCAGGTTCCTATAAGGTGTCAGGATGTCACTGTCTATTTCTCCATGGAGGAGTGGGAGTATGTAGAAGGACACAAGGATCTGTACAAGGAGGTCATGATGGAGAACCACCAGCCCCTCACATCACCAGGTAATAGACAGGACTAAATACACCCGTCCTTTAATTATCTGTATGTAAAGAATGAATTCAGTCACTGTATGTGTCTCCTACAGGAAGATCCAGTAAGAGAAGAACACCAGAGAGATGTCCCAGTCCTCTTCTTCCTCAGGATCATCAGGTAGATGGAGATATTCCCTATGATCTGTAGAAGGCTGTGAAGTCCTTGTGTTCTGTCTTGTATTATATGTTTTATATATATGTGTAATGAGAACGGTGGAGATGACAGGGTCAAAGCTGACCATATACATTAGATGCTGCAGGGTATGTATCACAATGTTTTGGTTATGGAGACTAATGAACAAATACTGTGGATTTCCACTCAAGACAAATGACACCAGATGTATTTGGCTGAAGTTGATCTCCCATGCTGAAGATACGTGTGTATGAGGTTCTTGTTATTGAGCTGTTATCTATGTTCCACTTCTAGTAGAATGCTATTTGTCTACTCTACTCCTGTTATGTAGGTTTTACTTATCATGATTATTAACAGTCTCTACTGCTCATTTATGACTTTCCACCACTTTCCGGTAACTTTTACATGATTTATTTCACAGCTTTTACATCAGGATCAGAGCAATATTAATTCTATAGAGACATATGTGAGAGGTGATGACCAGTATAAGGAAGAACCTCCTACAGAGACATATGTGAGGGGTGATGACCAGTATAAGGAAGAACCTCCTACAGAGACATATGTGAGAGGTGATGACCAGTGTAAGGAGGAACCTCCTACAGAGACATATGTGAGGGGTGATGACCAGTATAAGGAGGAACCTCCTACAGAGACATATGTGAGAGGTGATGACCAGTGTAAGGAGGAACCTCCTACAGAGACATATGTGAGGGGTGATGACCAGTGTAAGAAGGAACCTCCTACTGAGACATATGTGAGGGGTGATGACCAGAGTAAGGAGCAGATTCCTACAGGTAACATTTCAGGTGAGTATTAACCACTAAATAAAGCGGAAAAGAGTCACAGCTTCTACTTATTCTACTCTACTATATTCTACTTCTACTATACTATTTTGTGAGGGGGGTTTGTATTTGTATTTTTAAGCTCTCTACTGTGTCACATCCAGATTCAGCCAAATGAATATACCATATTTTTCGCCCTACAAGACGCGCCAGCCCATAAGACGCACCTAGGTTTTACAGGAGGACAATAAGAAAAAAATATTTTTCATTAGATTTCAGGTCAGACCAGGAATCAGACCCCCAATGTTAATAAGACCTCAAATCAGACCCCCAATCAGACCTCAGATCAGACCCCAATGTGAATGACCCCCAATCAGACCTCAGATAAGAGCCCAATGCCTCTCATCAGCCCCGATATGAGCCACCATGCCGGTAATTAGCCCCATATCTGTAATTAGCCCCCATGCCTCACTTCAGCCCCCATATGAGTCCCCATGCCTCACTTCAGCCCCCATAGGAGTCCCCATGCCTCACTTCAGCCCCCATATGAGTTCTTATGCCTGTATTCAGCCACCATGCCTTTTATTAGCCCCTATTATGAACCCAGCATGCCTCAGTTAAAATAAAAAGCCACTTACCTGCTCCTGGAACCTGCTCCTGAGTACAGAGTCTTCATGGCTTCCCGGTCCTCCAGTGCTAATGAGCGCTTCCATAATGGAAGCAAACATTAGCATTCACCCCATAAGACGCAAGTCAAGTTTTAAACAGTCAGTGTTTGATCAGTGATTGTCAGCCAAAACCCTGAGTGGAGCCTGCACAGCGATACGGTATAATGAAAGGATTTGTTCTGTGCTTTTCACAAAAACATTTGGTTGTGGCTCACAATCACTAATGGAAAAACAAGTCAGAAGCCAAAACAGCAGGCGAGAGGTTAATCCAGAAAACAGGCCACAGTCAGATATCAGGAGGTCGAGTAAAGTAGTAGTGAGAAACAAAATGCTCAAGAACCAGGACTTCAGTATACAAAATCATAGGCAAGTCAGTCAGGGATCTGCAGTCTTTAAGGTCTGTTCGGGAATAGATCATTTCCAACAGGTATAGACAGCCTGCCTCCCCTAACGATAGGATCATACATACCTGCTCCAAACTAAACTGGTACTTTTTGGTGGCTCCTGCATCTCTATCTTCCAGTCCAGGGTTTATATTGTTCCTCTCCAGCATGAGCATGGTCCCCCGATCCTCTTCAGTCAACTGCTGAATCGGTCAGTCTACTGATTTTGATATGTTTTGCCACCACTGTATTAGTCTGTGAGTAATTCAATTTTGATTCATGCCTTACAGTTTGTATGGAATTTATCTTATTTACAAAAGTTACGCAAGTTTTATTAATATAATTTTTAAAGTTATACTATTCAACAATAATAATCAATTTAATTTACTTGGCAGACGCATATGAAGAGCCTGCCATCATCTCACATGTCCCCTCAGCCGGTCACAGCCAAGATCTATCATCTGATCTTCTTAAACACCCTCGATCTTCTGATTCATCACAGACTGTTAAGCAAACCAGGGATGTTGTATGTCAAAGAGCTCACAATAAGAAGAAACCATTTTCATGCTCAGAATGCGGAAAATGTTTTACTCAGAAAGCAGATGTGGCGAGACATCAGAGAATTCACACAGGGGAGAAGCCATATTCATGTTCAGAATGCGGAAAATGTTTTATTCAGAAATCAGATATTGCGAAACATCAAAGAATTCACACAGGGGAGAAGCCATTTTCATGCCAAGAATGTGGAAAATGTTTTACCTATAAAGGTAATCTTGATACACATAAGAACATTCACACAGGAAAGAAGGAAAAGTCCTTTCCATGTTCAGAATGTGGGAAATGTTTTACTCGGAAATCACATTTTGTTAAACATATGAGGAGTCACACAGGGGAGGAGCCATTTTCATGCCAAGAATGTGGGAAATGTTTTACTTACAAAGTATGTCTTGCTAGACATCAGTTAGTTCACACAGGAGAACTGCCATTTTCATGTTCAGAATGTGGCAAACACTTTAGCCACAAATCGGTTCTTATTATCCACCAGAGAAGTCACACGGGAGAGAAGCCATTTTCATGTCCAGAATGTGGTAAATGTTTTAGAATCAAAACATGCCTTGATAGACATCGGATCTCTCACACCGGAGCAAAACCATTTTCTTGTTCAGAATGTGGGAAATGTTTTACTTTAAAAAACAATCTCTACAGACATCAAAAATATCACACAGGAGTGAAGCCATTTTCATGTCCAGAATGTGGGAAATGTTACCGAGCCAAATCAACACTTGTGGACCATCAAAAAATTCACACAGGAGTGAAGCCATTTTCATGTTTAAAATGTGGGAAATGTTACGCTGTGAAATCACATCTTGCTCAACATCTGAAGAGTCACATAGAAGAGAAGCCATATTCATGTTCAGAATGTGGGAAATGTTTTGTTGAGAAATCACGTCTTAATAGACATCTGAGAATTCATACTCGTGTCTAGAATGTGGGAAATGTTACACAGGAGTGAAGCCATTTTGATGTTTAAAATGTGGGAAATGTTACGCTGCTAAATCATATCTTGCTCAACATCTAATGAGTCACACAGAAGAGAAGCCATATTCATGTTCAGAATGTGGGAAATGTTTTGTTCAGAAATCAAATCTTGTTAGACATGAGAGAATTCATACTCGTGTCCAGAATGTGGGAAATATTTTATTCGGAAATCAAATTTAGTTGAACATCAAAATATTCACATGGGAGGGGGGAAGCCATTTCCATGTACTGTATGTGCAGGCATGGGATTCAGCCAGTTCCTTCAGGTTCTCCAGATCCGGCTGGCAGCTGGAGATGAGCCCTTCCATTCCATAGTTTAGCTCCTTTGTTTTTTAAAAGTTGGGTGGTATGTGTGTGTAGTGTATATGTGGTGTATTTATGTATGTGTACCATGTATATGGTGTATTTGTGTGTGTATGTGTGTTGCATATATGTAATGTATATGTAAACATGTGTCATGACGCCACATGTCCGCTGTTGAGTAGGGAACCTTCTCAAAAAGTTTAGCTATCATTAATAAATGTTTGCTTGTATGCTTATGTTTGTGCTGATCTTTCTTTTGTCCTTTAGGACATTAAAGAGGTTATCCCACAAATAATGTAAAAAATGAAAATCAGACATCATATAGTACATACCAATCTTTTTCTAACAAAGCTAGAACCAGCCCTGCACCTCACATGGATCCAGAGATCATCTCATTCATTGCTCTACTAGATTTATATCAAGCTGGCAGCTCAAGGGGAGTGTCTTTTCTGCTGCAGCTCAGGAGGCGTGTCCATGCTCTCCCTATCACAGCTCAGGAGGCGTGTCTCAGTTCTCCCTATCACAGCTCAGGAGGTGTGTCTCAGCTCTCCCTATCACAGCTCAGGAGGCGTGTCTCAGCTCTCTCTATCACAGCTCAGGAGGCAGTTAAAAGTTGAAACTGAGCATGTGCGGCCTGCTCAGTGAATAGGTCAAATAAATAAGAAATTAAGTGGTCCTATACAGATACATGTTATTGAATAACTCAGTAACTATAAAAAAAATTTAATGACATGCAATTACAAAAGTATTCAGATCCAGGAGCTTGTTTGAAAACTGTAGAATATTTTTCATGGGACAACCCCTTTAAGTTATGCAAAGGGTGTGGAATCACTGTGTCAACTAAACAGGCTTCTCCTAATCAAATCATATTATTAGTGGCATAAACAATAATGGTGCAAAAACTACAGATGAGCGAGCACTAAAATGCTCGGGTGCTCGTTATTCGAGACAAACTTTTCCCGATGCTCGGGTGCTCGTTTCGAATAACGAACCCCATTGAAGTCAATGGGAGACTCAAGCATTTTTTGCAGGGGACCAAGGCTCTGCCTAGGGAAGGCTGGGTGAAAACCTGGAAACATCAGAAAATGATGGAAACACCACGGAAATGGACAGGAAACAGCAGGGGCAGCATGCATGGATGCCTCTGAGGCTGCCTAATCCCACCATTACCCCAAATTCTCCTGCAACAGCCTGGTGGTTACCCTCATGGCAATTGTGCTCACCCAGACCAAGAAAGGCGAGGCACATGCCCATCACATGTTAGGGAAGCACCCAACTAGGTGCAACGAAGGTCCATCACCCATGCCCATGCTGGCACTGCTCTCCTATCCCCAGCCACACGATTCAGGCATAAGCCTGACACAGCATGGCGGTGACACCAACAAGTGACCAAGTCAGATGAGGTAGCAGGTGAGCCACCCAAAAATTTAGCATGGCGGTGACAACAGAGTGACCGAGTTAGACTGAGGTAGCAGGAGGTGAAGCACGGATGGTAATTCGAAGGTGGAGGAGGAGGGGTTGGAGGAAGAGGCATAGTAAGTCTGAGAAACCGTGACCGAGGTAGGCCCCGCAATCCTCCAAGTAGGCAGTACATGAGCGGCCCCAGGGTCAGACTCGGTCAGAGTGACCGAGCTACACGACGGTAGCAGGTAGAGCACATAAAAAATTTAGCATGGCCCCGTATGTGGACGTTGAGGGCCTGGAGGCTGTCTCCTTGAGAAATGCTCAGGGTGGCCGAACGCCGGGCTCGACGGCGGACCCTTTTCGGGTTATCGATTGTCGAAATGTTGGCTTACATCAAGTTTAGTATCTGTTCTTATCAGTTGCTGTGGCTGTTGGTGGTAAAGTGGTGAGCATAGCTGCTTCCCAAGCAGTTGACCCAGGTTCGATTCTCGTCTATCGCATTATGTGGCCCTGCGGAAAAATTGATTGGAGAGAGGGCCTGTATGTGGTCCTCCGGAAAAATTATTTGGAGAGAGAGAAAGAAAGAGAGAAAAAAGACGTATTTTTAAAAGTGACGTTTAGATGGTAAGTTCACTAAGAGAGTTCAAGAAGGGCCTGGATGTATTTCTGGAGGGTAATAATATTACAGGTTATAGTTACTAGAGATGGGTCGTTGATCCAGGGAGTTATTCTGATGCCTGACTGGAGTCGGGAAGGAATTTTTCCCCCTAAAGTGAGGAAAGTTGGCTTCTACCTCACAAGGTTTTTTTTGCCTTCCCCTGGATCAACTTGTAGGAAAACAGGCTGAACTGGATGGACGGATGTCTTTTTTCGGCCTTGCAAACTATGTTACTATGTTACGTTCAGTATAGATCAGTTAAAGAGAAAGAAAGGATTTTATGAAATGGATTTGTATCACTGAGAGCAAAAGAATGTATTTTTTTACGTGACGTGCAGTATAGATCACTTGGAGATAAAAAAGGGAATGTGCAGACTTGAGCTGCTATAGTGCAAACCCCTATGGTGGTGACAACAGAGTGAGCGAATGACACTGCGGGAGCAGGCAAATCACATAAACATTTTTCGTGACCCTGTATGGCGGCGGTGACAACAGAGTGACTGAGTTAGTATGCGGTAGCTGGTGAAGCACCCAAAAATTTAGCCTGACACAGCATGGCGGTTACACCACCAATGACTTTGTCCGACTGAGAATGCAGTGAAATGGCTTTTGTTGAGCCTCCAAAAATTTTTTTCTTTTCTTTTCAGTACATACAGTGGACCCTCTAGGGGGCCCTCCGGAAAAATTGTTTAGAGAGAGAGGGCCTGTAGGGGGCCCTCCGGAAAAATTGTCGTAAAAGAGTGCCAGTTGGCCCTCTAAAAAATTGCATTTTGGGTCAGCGTTAGGCAAAGACGACAAGAAGGAGGAGTAGAGAAGAGGAATCGGATACATAAGTAATGTTAATCTTTATCTGCTTTCCCCCGGAGGAGATTTGAATTCCGGTGAAATCCAGGCTTTGTTCATTTTAATAAGCGTCAGCCTATCAGCGCTGTCAGTTGACAGGCGTGTACGCTTATCGGTGATGACGCCACCAGCTGCACTGAATACCCGCTCTGACAGCACGCTAGCGGCAGGGCAGGCCAGCACCTCCAAGGCGTACAGCGCCAGTTCAGGCCACGTGTCCAGCTTTGAAACCCAGTAGTTGTATGGAGCAGAGTGATCGGTCCGGACGTTGGTATGGTCAGCTAGGTACTCCCTCACCATCTTTCTGTAAAGCTCCCTCCTACTCTGCCGAGACTGGGGATAGGTGACAGTGTCTTGCTGGGGTGACATAAAACTGGCAAAGGCCTTGGAGAGCGTTCCCCTGCCAGTGCTGGACAAGCTGCCTGCTCGCCTCCTCTCCCCCGCTACTTGGCTCACAGAATCACGCCCTCTGCCGCTAGCGGCGTCAGATGGGAAGAATTGTTTCAGCTTGTGCACCAGGGCCTGTTGATATTGATTCACTCTCATACTCCTTTCCTCTACAGGGATGAGAGTGGAAAGGTTCTGCTTGTACCGTGGGTCCAGGAGAGTGAACACCCAAAAATGCTTCTAATGTGAGGGTCACGGGATAGGCAGCCTAACATGAAGTCTGCCATGCGCGCCAGAGTCCCAACATGCAAGAATTCCCTCTCCTCACTGGCCTGACTCTCCATTTCCTCCTCCTCCTCTTCAGCCCATACACGCTCAAGAGTTAAGGACTGAGCACTGTTACCCTCTTCTGTCTCGCAG
>ONZH01020664.1:0-83762 GCA_900303285.1 Rhinella marina | reverse complement strand
CCACCCAAAGTGGGAGACGAGGGGAACACACAGCAGTTCTAACAAAGGCAAGGCGCCACTCTCCAAGGCCTGGGACAGTTTTATGACACCCCGCCAGCACCCTCACCCTGATGAGCGGCCTAGTGTCACAAGGAGGGAAAAGTTTTGGAAGATGGTAAAGGAGTACGTCCTCAGTGATCCCTCTGTGCCTTATAATTATTGGGTGTCTAAGCTGGACACGTGGCACGAACTGGTGTTCTACACTTTGGAGGTGCTGGCCTGCCCTGCCTCCAGCATTTTGTCAGAGCGGGTATTTAGTGCCGCTGGGGGCATACTTACTGATAAGAGCATCCGCCTGTCAACTGACAATGCTGACAGGTTGACGCTTATCAAAATAAACAAGGCCTGGATTGCCCCTGACTTCTCTACTCCACCACAGGAAAGCGGCTGAACAAGGACAATTAAATGTGGCTTTTAGGGTGTATTGGATACACTGTATTCTCATGTACCCTTCCTCTTTTCGTCCTCTTCCTCCTCCATCATATGAAACTGCTTATTTGGCTACGTTCGACAGCAGGCCATGAACCATAATGTTTTCAACGGTCAGCTCACCAGCAGGCCATCAATCTTAATTTTTCACGGGTGTGTCTGATGCCCTCCTTTATGTGTAATAAAAGGCGTATCGGAGTGCCTGTTCCTTGTCATTTTTGGCAGCCCTGTCACTTTTGTGCATAGGCTTTATGAGTGTAGGGTAGTGTAGGAGTCCCACAACAAGAACAATTGTTCCACAATGTGAATGAGGCCCTCCTTTATACCGGTATCGGAGTGCCTGTTCCGTGTAATTTTTGGCAGCACTTGCGCTTTATGTAAAAGTCAATATATGTTTCCTAACAATATTTCCTCTAAAATCTATGTTATCTTTGGTTTTGGGGGGGTTTTATTGTCATTCCGTAAAAGTGGCGTAATTCTCGTTCCCAGCAGCGACTTCGGTGTCCAAGATGCATCCAGACATCCTCCCCATGATGTTCCCAAACACTTTTAATGGTTTCCACCATTTTCTCAACTTTCTCTATGAACCAGACACTCCCTCTTCAGAGCAGGGGGTGCCCATTGACTCTCATTATACTCGGGTGCTCAGCTGAGCACTCGAAAAACCACCTAGTGCTCGGCCAGAGCACCCGAGCATCGGGGTGCTCGATCATCACTATTTGTCAGTACATTTTGTTGGAAAAGGTGGCAAACCTATGCTGGAACAATCATGAGAAAGGGGGTCACGTCTGCCCCAACTGGCCAGTATGACCCCTTTAAATCCCTATAAGATGGGGTACAGTGTGGCAGTATTTGTTGGGGCGTCATTTCAGTTCTCAGGCAGCCTGGGACCTCTGTTGACAGGCACCATGGGATTAACACAGCACAGCTGCTGATAGACCACCCCTGTGCCCTGTTTGGGCTCCTCCCTCATGGTTGCCCTCCGAAAGACTGGTTATCAAACAACCAATCAGATTGCTTCTTACATTTTCTAACCTCCCCAGTAATAATGGAAGCCGTATTCTCATTGGCCGCTAGAATGGACCGTTCCACTCTCCGGCTGGGGAGGGAGAGATGGTGAGTAGACCCCATAGCTGACACGGGCAGGGCGCCCTGTCCACAGATGAAGGTCCTGATCCAGGGAGCTCCTGCCAATTCCCAGGCCTTGTTTACTGGAAGTGTGTTGTGAGGAAGGAAGCAGCCAATCAGCGCGAAGCACACGCCCCCCTCCCGGCAGACAGTGACGCGCACAGCGGGTGGGGGAGGGGTCTTGATCTTTGGGAAGTCACGTGGTGCCGTTCTCCGCTGCTGTGTTATAGACGGTGGTGAGGGGCTGTCGGTGCAGGAGACCCGGGATGTGGTTGCTCGGTGCTGGGGACCCGCGCTCTTCTCTCTCTGAGTACTAGTCCGGTAAGTGAGCGCCGTGTCCATCTCGGAAAGTAACGGTCGTCGGTGCTGCCCCCTGTGTGGCTGCTGGTCATAGGGAAATAGAGGGGCTGACCTTCTATACACTGCGGTTCGACTACAACGCCCAGCGTGGAAAGTTGTGTACTACTGTCTGGGTGACAGTATGGCCACAGACCCTGAAATCAGAGGGGTGACTTCTCCCAACTGAGCATGTTGGGGGTCACCCCCAGCGGAGTGGTGATGTCAGCATGTTGGGGGTCACCCCCAGCGGAGTAGTGATGTCAGCATGTTGGGGGTCACCCCCAGCGGAGTAGTGATGTCAGCATGTTGGGGGTCACCCCCAGCGGAGTAGTGATGTCAGCATGTTGGGGGTCACCCCCAGCGGAGTAGTGATGTCAGCATGTTGGGGGTCACCCCCAGTGGAGTAGTGATGTCAGCAAGTTGGGGGTCACCCCCAGTGGTAGTGATGTCAGCATGTTGGGGTCACCCCCAGCGGAGTGGTGATGTCAGCATGTTGGGGGTCACCCCCAGTGGAGTAGTGATGTCAGCATGTTGGGGGTCACCCCCAGCGGAGAGGTGATGTCAGCATGTTGGGGGTCACCCCCAGCGGAGAGGTGATGTCAGCATGTTGGGGGTCATCCCCAGTGGAGTAGTGATGTCAGCATGTTGGGGGTCACCCCCAGCGGAGTGGTGATGTCAGCATGTTGGGGGTCATCCCCAGCGGAGTAGTGATGTCAGCATGTTGGGGGTCACCCCCAGCGGAGAGGTGATGTCAGCATGTTGGGGGTCACCCCCAGCGGAGAGGTGATGTCAGCATGTTGGGGGTCACCCCCAGCGGAGAGGTGATGTCAGCATGTTGGGGGTCACCCCCAGCGGAGTGGTGATGTCAGCATGTTGGGGGTCATCCCCAGCGGAGTAGTGATGTCAGCATGTTGGGGTCACCCCCAGCGGAGAGGTGATGTCAGCATGTTGGGGGTCACCCCCAGCGGAGAGGTGATGTCAGCATGTTGGGGGGTCACTCCCAGTGGAGCGGTTGCAGAAGTAGTGGTGTTGGCAACAGTTCTGTTGGTAGTGATGATGGTGGCAGTAGTAGTGATGATGGTAGTACTATTGTTAGTACTCATTTAGTTGAAGTTTAGCTCTGTTGTAATACTAGTAGTTGTACTACTACTCTCAACAGGTGGAACACGATATATAACCTTCAGTAATCTGTATATAAATTAATGCAAACACACAGCAGTGATCATCTGTTGTCGCCAATCAGATCACTTCTTCCATTTTCTTAACTGTAATGAATAAATGAGAGCTGTTCTCTGATTGGTCACTGTGGTAAGCAGAGGAGCTGCTGCCCCTAGCAACCAATCAGATTCCAGCTATCATCTCAGAGGCCTGATCGGTTGCTATGGGTGACGCCTCATCCTTCCATTTGCAGCAGTCGGGCGCAGGTCCTGATTATTGGGAGCTGGGCACAGGTCCTCACTGCTGAGGGTGTCCTCATTACTGGGAGCCGGGCACAGGTCCTCACTGCTGAGGGTGTCCTCATTACTGGGAGCCGGGCACTGGTTCTCACTGCTGAGGGTGTCCTGATTACTGGGAGCCGGGCACAGGTCCTCACTGCTGAGGGTGTCCTGATTACTGGGAGCCGGGCACAGGTCCTCACTGCTGAGGGTGTCCTGATTACTGGGAGCCGGGCACTGGTCCTCACTGCTGAGGGTGTCCTCATTACAGGGAGCTGGGCACTGGTCCTCACTGCTGAGGGTGTCCTGATTACTGGGAGCCTGGCACAGGTCCTCACTGCCGAGGATGTCCTGATTACTGGGAGCCGGGCACAGGTCCTCACTGCTGAGGGTGTCCTGATTACTGGGAGCCTGGCACAGGTCCTCACTGCTGAGGGTGTCCTCATTACAGGGAGCTGGGCACTGGTCCTCACTGCTGAGGGTGTCCTGATTACTGGGAGCCTGGCACAGGTCCTCACTGCTGAGGGTGTCCTGATTACTGGGAGCCGGGCACAGGTCCTCACTGCCGAGGATGTCCTGATTACTGGGAGCCGGGCACTGGTCCTCACTGCTGAGGGTGTCCTCATTACAGGGAGCTGGGCACTGGTCCTCACTGCTGAGGGTGTCCTGATTACTGGGAGCCTGGCACAGGTCCTCACTGCTGAGGGTGTCCTGATTACTGGGAGCCGGGCACAGGTCCTCACTGCTGAGGGTGTCCTGATTACTGGGAGCCTGGCACAGGTCCTCACTGCTGAGGGTGTCCTGATTACTGGGAGCTGGGCACAGGTCCTCACTGCTGAGGGTGTCCTGATTACTGGGAGCCGGGCACTGGTCCTCACTGCTGAGGGTGTCCTGATTACTGGGAGCCGGGCACAGGTCCTCACTACTAAGGGTGTCCTGATTACTGGGAGTCGGGCACAGATCCTCACTGCTGAAGGTGTCCAGATTACTGGGAGCCGGGCACTGGTTCTCACTGCTGAGGGTGTCCTGATTACTGGGAGCCGGGCACTGGTCCTCACTGCTGAGGGTGCCCTGATTACTGGGAGCCGGGCACTGGTCCTCACTGCTGAGGGTGCCCTGATTACTGGGAGCCGGGCACTGGTCCTCACTGCTGAGGGTGCCCTGATTACTGGGAGCCGGGCACAGGTCCTCACTGCTGAGGGTGTCCTGATTACTGGGAGCCGGGCACTGGTCTTAACTGCTGAGGGTGTCCTCATTACTGGGAGCCGGGCACAGGTCCTCGCTGCTGAGGGTGTCCTGATTACTGGGAGCCGGGCACAGGTCCTCACTGCCGAGGGTGTCCTGATTACTGGGAGCCGGGCACAGGTCCTCACTGCCGAGGGTGTCCTGATTACTGGGGAGCCGGGCACAGGTCCTCACTGCCGAGGGTGTCCTGATTACTGGGAGCCGGGCACAGGTCCTCACTGCTGAGGGTGTCCTGATTACTGGGAGCCGGGCACAGGTCCTCGCTGCTGAGGGTGTCCTGATTACTGGGAGCCGGGCACAGGTCCTCGCTGCTGAGGGTGTCCTGATTACTGGGAGCCGGGCACAGGTCCTCGCTGCTGAGGGTGTCCTGATTACTGGGGAGCCGGGCACAGGTCCTCACTGCTGAGGGTGTCCTGATTACTGGGAGCCGGGCACAGGTCCTCGCTGCTGAGGGTGTCCTGATTACTGGAGCCGGGCACAGGTCCTCGCTGCTGAGGGTGTCCTGATTACTGGGAGCCGGGCACAGGTCCTCGCTGCTGAGGGTGTCCTGATTACTGGGAGCCGGGCACAGGTTCTCACTGCTGAGGTGTCCTGATTACTGGGAGCCGGGCACAGGTTCTCACTGCTGAGGGTGTCCTGATTACTGGGAGCCGGGCACTGGTTCTCACTGCTGAGGGTGTCCTGATTACTGGGAGCCGGGCACTGGTTCTCACTGCTGAGGGTGTCCTGATTACTGGGAGCCGGGCACTGGTCCTCACTGCCGAGGTGTCCTGATTACTGGAGCCGGGCACTGGTCCTACTGCTGAGGGTGTCCTGATTACTGGGAGCCGGCACTGGTCCTAACTGCTGAGGGTGTCCTCATTACTGGGAGCCGGGCACAGGTCCTCACTGCTGAGGGTGTCCTGATTACTGGGAGTGTCCTCATTACTGGGAGCCGGGCACTGGTCCTCACTGCTGAGGGTGTCCTGATTACTGGGAGCCGGGCACTGGTCCTCACTGCTGAGGGTGTCCTGATTACTGGGAGCCTGGCACAGGTCCTCACTGCCGAGGATGTCCTGATTACTGGGAGCCGGGCACAGGTCCTCACTGCTGAGGGTGTCCTGATTACTGGGAGCCTGGCACAGGTCCTCACTGCTGAGGGTGTCCTGATTACTGGGAGCCGGGCACTGGTCCTCACTGCTGAGGGTGTCCTGATTACTGGGAGCCGGGCACAGGTCCTCGCCGCTGAGGTTGTCCTGATTACTGGGAGCCGGGCACTGGTCCTCGCTGCTGAGGGTGTCCTGATTACTGGGAGCCGGGCACAGGTCCTCACTGCTGAAGGTGTCCTGATTACTGGGAGTGTCCTCATTACTGGGAGCCGGGCACTGGTTCTCACTGCTGAGGGTGTCCTGATTACTGGGAGCCGGGCACTGGTCCTCACTGCTGAGGGTGTCCTGATTACTGGGAGCCGGGCACAGGTCCTCGCTGCCGAGGGTGTCCTGATTACTGGGAGCCGGGCACTGGTCCTCGCTGCTGAGGGTGTCCTGATTACTGGGAGCCGGGCACTGGTCCTCGCTGCTGAGGGTGTCCTGATTACTGGGAGCCGGGCACTGGTCCTCGCTGCTGAGGGTTGCCCTCTGGATGCCCCTTTAAGGCTCCTCGCTGATCTCCTTATGTCGGACTGTTCTTGACATTGCTCTTCCCTTCCCAAGGAAGTAGAGCGTCCACCGTGTTCTGTAGTCCTGCCGCCCAGTGCTGCGCTGACACATTGTAACGGTGACTCACTGAATTCTTGAGAGGTTTTGATGCAACTTCTGGATGAAATTTCGCATGAGCTCGCCCACTTTGCGACTGCTGTAAAACCTTGTACTTGCCGCTCTGCAGCGTAGCCGTCCTGTCCCGTCTCTTAAGGTTATGTTCACACAGAGTTTTTTTTCTGGCATGGATTCTGCACCCAAAATCTGCGCTTGTCTATTGATTTCAATGGGAAAATCGTTTGTTACACAGAGTGCTTTTTCCCTGCGCATGTTTATATTGGCCAAGCCAGTGTCGTCCTGTATGTTCGAATACGTGCGGTTTTGGTACCCGTTTTTTTACCGGGGGGGGGGATTCAAGAAGTAAAAAAAATAAAACCCATTTGTCCCTTATCAGACCCAGTAGATTGCGTCTCCCCCATCGGGTGCACGGAACTGTGTCCGCACCCATGGGATCTACCCGGCGGGTGCAGTGTTGCTCGCGGGGTTTTTGGCCTCCTACGAGGGCTGAGTGTTGAGTAAGCCGGGGACCCCCAGTATGGCCGCCGTCACCCCCCCCCCAGCTTTCATGGATGTGTTGCAGCCTGATATTTTGGAGAAGGCTTCCTGTAAACCCCTGGTGGGTGTGAGGAGCCGCAGATCGCAGCTTCTCGTTTCTGATTTGTGAGCACCCTGTTAGTCATGTAGTGGGGGGGGAGGGGGAGGGGGACCTCTGTCGGAGAACGTGCGCCCGCACACCGCCTCGTATCCCTGACTCGCATCTGTCTATTGATCGGCATCTGCTGCTGTCTTCTCATAGTCATCTTTTTTTGGGGGGTTTGGGGGGGTCTCTTAGCTGAAGGTGGGAGCTCCACCAGCAAAGGCTTCTCAGTCACCAGTATTCATTTCTTAGGCAACATGCACTATAGTCACAAAGTCTTGCGTGCCGCAGCTCACCGCCGTCCTTCTGCAGGGTTCGTCAGATACAAGAAGAAGAATCAGAATGGGCTTCACCGTCCTCCCTGAAATCCTCTGTCTGATTATCAAACGTGCGACGTACGCACCGCAGTCTAAACCAAGAAACCACCCCTGATAAGGCTGACCGAGGTGGCCGATATGTCAGCCGCCAGCCTTCCTGCCCCTCGGCACTGATTTCTTACAACACGTTCTCAGGAAGTTGTTCTGTGGTTCTGTATTTCGTAATTTAATCTTTTCTTTTGATGCTCGTACAGTTATCTGCGCATAACCCAAAGCGGGTCTACCACTTACTGGGAGTTATGTCATGTATTATACTCCAGAGCAGCACTCACTATTCTGCTGGTGCAGTCACTGTGTACATACATTACTTATCCTGTACTGATCCTGAGTTACATCCTGTATTATACTCCAGAGCTGCACTCACTATTCTGCTGGTGCAGTCACTGTGTACATACATTACTTATCCTGTACTGATCCTGAGTTACATCCTGTATTATACTCCAGAGCAGCACTCACTATTCTGCTGGTGCAGTCACTGTGTACATACATTACTTATCCTGTACTGATCCCGAGTTACATCCTGTATTATACTCCAGAGCTGCACTCACTATTCTGCTGGTGCAGTCACTGTGTACATACATTACTTATCCTGTACTGATCCTGAGTTACATCCTGTATTATACCCCAGAGCTGCACTCACTATTCTGCTGGTGCAGTCACTGTGTACATACATTACTTATCCTGTACTGATCCTGAGTTACATCCTGTATTATACTCCAGAGCTGCACTCACTATTCTGCTGGTGCAGTCACTGTGTACATACATTACTTATCCTGTACTGATCCTGAGTTACATCCTGTATTATACTCCAGAGCTGCACTCACTATTCTGCTGGTGCAGTCACTGTGTACATACATTACTTATCCTGTACTGATCCTGAGTTACATCCTGTATTATACTCCAGAGCTGCACTCACTATTCTGCTGGTGCAGTCACTGTGTACATACATTACTTATCCTGTACTGATCCTGAGTTACATCCTGTATTATACTCCAGAGCTGCACTCACTATTCTGCTGGTGGAGTCACTGTGTACATACATTACTTATCCTGTACTGATCCTGAGTTACATCCTGTATTATACTCCAGAGCTGCACTCACTATTCTGCTGGTGCAGTCACTGTGTACATACATTACTTATCCTGTACTGATCCTGAGTTACATCCTGTATTATACTCCAGAGCTGCACTCACTATTCTGCTGGTGCAGTCACTGTGTACATACATCACTTATCCTGTACTGATCCTGAGTTACATCCTGTATTATACTCCAGAGCTGCACTCACTATTCTGCTGGTGCAGTCACAGTACATTCCTCTCTCCTGCTTTCTGGGAAGTGTTATGCGACATCAGCAGGAACGCTCAGTCATTTACATGTTACTTCCTGTTGGGGATTTCTCTTTTTCTTTGTCTTGTGAACCTCCCGTCTTCCGGAGACGTCTTAAAGCTCAGTTTATATTTTAAGTTTTTGCCGTTTTTGGGATGAAAAGAGATGAGCTAGATTTTGGCTCTGTCCCCTTAGCCCTGTACTGCTCCCCTCCTGTTCAGCGCTCAGACCGCGTTCCACTCTTCATTTTTCGGGCCTAGCTGCGTGCAGACACCATGATGGTCACATAGCTGTATACGGGAACATGTATCACACATGACACCTCTGTATGTAAAGTGTGGCCCTGCAGCCTGCTTCATACGGGGCCATCGACCTGCTCTTTACATGATGTATGGGGGTCATTTTTCCTCTGTACTTGCTGACTGTTTCCCGTTTTTGCTGCAGACGTGTTGGAGAGGACAGATGGATATTGATGGGTCGTTGAGACGCCCCTGGAGGGTACGGCACGTTAACGAGGACTTGTGCTTATCTTTTTCAGATTCCGCCATCATGAGGAGACTCCTCCTATTCTGCGTCCTCTGCAGCGTCTTCGTTGCTCAAGGTAAGTGGTTCTGTGGAGGTCCACGCCCAGCGTGCAGGTACAGACCGCTGACCCGGCATATCGCCAGGATGTGGCAGCCACAGATAAGTGCGATTTCCCCCTTAATTGCTCACTGGCGCAACGAGTCCATGTCTGGGACCCGCTCCTGTCTCCAAAACAGTGAACGGAGAGCAGCCAGGCATGTGTGGACACCCTCCGTTCCCCACTGTGGGAGTTCCGAAAATAGCTGAGCCGCCGGCTTGGCTAGTTCCGGCAGTCCCATAGCGGTGAAGGAGAGGTGGCACTCTCCATTCACCGAAATGAGACTTCCAAAAATAGCCAAGCGTTCTCCCATAGCAATAAATAGAGAGAATGCTGCGCATGCGCTTCTTTACATGGAGGGCCACGCTCTTTAGATAGGAGCAGGCCCCAAAGGTGGGACCCGCGCCTATGTGACATTGATGGGCCACCACCTTCAGTGGTAACCCTGATGGTCTATGACAGTAAAGACATTAATGATAACATCCCCGGTGGTCTAGGGCCGTGCACTGGTTACTGGCAACATTGTTGGTGGTCTAGAGCATTGAGGCTGTTACTAGTAATAACCTTGGTAGTCTTAGTCGGTGAAGGGGTTAATGATATAATTGGTGGTCTAGGGCATTGAGGAGGTTAATGGTAGCAACCCTGGTGGTCTGGGGCAGGGAAGGGGTGAATAATATTAGCTGACTGGGATGATGCTGTATGTATGGTTGGGGAGGTGAGCAGAGAAGCTGAACGGGTTAGATGACGATCTACGGGGGTCGCGTAACTTTATTCGCTGTATTTCCGCGTTTCTAACACGCGCTGACCTCTCATTTGCTTTCAGCCTCGTGTGGCCTTCTTCACTGCGTCAGTATCTCCCCCCAGTCGCCCGCCGTGGAGCTGGGCACAGACCTCACAGCCTTCTGCATCCTGAATCAGACCTGTCTGCAGGAGGAGTTCAAGAGCCGCATCCCCTCCAAGGAATTATTCTGGAAGGTCGGGACCACGGAGATACCGGAGAACCAGTACACGCTGGTCAACGACAGCGTCTCCAGTGTCACCTTCACTCCCACCCTGGCCATGCACAGTAGCCTCACCTGCTCCTTCAAGGCCTATGGGCAGACGGAGACCACCCTGCACGGGATCTACTTCTCCTTGGGCTGTAAGTAGACTTAGGTTTTGTTATATATATGTATTAGATACTGTGTGTGTATATATATATATCTTATATAGATACACTGTATGTGTGTATGTTATATCATCCCCGATATTGTGGACTGTGGGGCGGTCATAGAAAAGTAACCCGAAAAAAGCCCTCTGTCCATCCAGTTCTTCCTGTTTTCCTACAAGTTGATCCAGAGGAAGGCAAAAAAACCCTGTGAGGTAGAAGCCAATTTTCCTCACTTTAGGGGAAAAAATTCCTTCCCGACTCCAATCAGACATCAGAATAACTCCCTGGATCAACGACCCCTCTCTAGTAACTATAACCTGTAATATTATTACCTCCAGAAATACATCCAGGCCCCTCCTGATCTCTTATAGTGAACTTACCATCACCACCTCCTCAGGGAGAGAGTTCCATAGTCTCACTGCTCTTACCGTAAAGAATCCTCTTCTATGTTTCTGTACAAACCTTCTTTCCTCCAGACGCAGAGGATGTCCCCTCGTCACAGTCACAGTCCTGGGGATAAATAGATGATGGGAGAGATCTCTGTACTGACCCCTGATATATTTATACATAGTTATTACATCTCCCCTCAGTCGTCCCTAATTTTGATAATCTTTCTGGGTCCTGTAGTCCCCCCATTCCAGTTATGACTTTAGTTGCCCTCCTCTGAACCCTCTCCAGCTCTGCTATGTCTGCCTTGTTCACAGGAGCCCAGAACTGTACACAGTCCTCCATGTGTGGTCTGACTAGTGATGTGTAAAGTGGCAGGACTATGTTCTCATCACCGCCATCTATGCCTCTTTTGATGCAACCCATTATCTTATTGGCCTTGGCAGCAGCTGTC
This sequence comes from Rhinella marina, assembly GCA_900303285.1. Lineage (NCBI taxonomy): Eukaryota > Metazoa > Chordata > Amphibia > Anura > Bufonidae > Rhinella > Rhinella marina. The sequence goes on along the minus strand of ONZH01020664.1, from coordinate 72,458 downwards.
TGACACTGGCTTCTACAGCTTAGTTTGCTGTTCACTAAAATTCCTAGGTCCTTTTCCACGTCCGTGTCAGAGATTTGCGTCCTGTGCTTACTGCTACAGTCAACCGCTTGTGATTTTGGCAGAGCCGATGCAGAATGTCTTTGGGCCCCTGACTGTGGCCCTTGTTGCTAGGCAGTAAGCAGCTAATGGGAGCCCAGACTATACTATCACAATGCAGTTGAGATATACATGCACCCTGATGAAGACGGGGCGTCTGTGCCAATGCTGAGGAGTCGGCCGTGTTCCCGGCACAGCGCTGCCTCCTCACCCCTGGGCGCAGTTGATAATCACTGCTGCCAGCACTGAGGGTGAGGGGCTGTGCTCATGAATACAGCCCTGTTTTCGACATTTGGCACAGATTCCCCCCGGTCCTGTACTTCTGGTGGATGGCCCGTAGTGTGAGCAGCTCTGGACTGTATTCGTTTTGCGGTCCACATTTTTTATTTTGCAGACCCTTTGACTTCAGTGGGTCGTGGACATACGGCTGTAGAAAGCACACTTATGTCCATTCTGCAAAAAAAATAAAAAATAGAACATGACGTATACTTGTCTACAGGAAATATGATTTTTTTTGTTTGTTTTTTTTACTACTTAAAAAAAAAAAAAACAATTTAAAAAAAAAATAAATTTTTTCATCACTCTTTTAATATTTTTTTCCCCTGTTATGGCATTCACCATACACAATATACAATAGTTTGGACATTTTTGGAGGCATTGATACCTGTTGTTTTTTTTTTGTTTATTGTTTAGGGGGAATTGTATTTATTTATTTATTTATTTTTAATGTAATTTTTACTCCCTTTAGGGACCTTCTGATCGCTTGTCCCATAGACTGCAATAGAATACAGTTGCAGCCTATGGGATTCTAACAGGCTTCCTGTCAGGCTGTGCCTCGGCCACGGCTTTGCAGGCAGCTCACTTCACAAGGCCCCCGGGCTGTCACAGCAGCTGATCGGAGTCCTGCTGCCCTTCAGGGATTTCGAATGAAAGGCAGATAGAGCCCCATCTCACTGCCGTGGCATCTGAAAGGTTAAATGACTGGGATGAGAGCCCTCTCCATTCCCGGTGACCATCGGCAGGTGTCGTCTATATTATACAGCCGCCACCCACCGTGTATGGCGCGAGCTCAGCGCTTCGTGCCGCTCTTAACCTCTTAACGCTCGTCAGTGACAGGTACGTCCTGGTGGGCTAAAGGGTTAATAAGTGACTCGTAGCCACAGGGTACAGGACAAACATAACAAAATGTCCAAGAGGAAGTCAGTGGCATACACAGAGTTAGCAAAGGGGCTGGGTTAACCCATTACTCAGTTAATGTTGTGCAATAAGCGTAACGAAGTCAATGTAAGTGTAAACAATCGGCAACAACGTATCACAGGGACTTCTTATCGGACATTTGCTGATACATTTGACTAACAATCCTCTAAGGGTTCGAAACGTATAAACCGCGCTTGTCCTGTGGCCTGAGGCTGTGCACCACTTGTTTTTAAAGGGAACCTAAGCCTTTACTTCACGGCACAGAAGCTGCAGCCAGCAGAGTATAGATGGATCCGTACTCGGCGTGCTGCAGAGGCGCAGAGCTGTATGGAAAGCGCCGAGTGAAGGTTTAGGTCTTCTTTAAAGGGGTTTTCCGAGTTATATTTATTAATGACCTATCCTCAGTCTATGGAAGCGATTCTTCCCATAGAAATGAATGGGGCGGTGAGGTGTAATTACACCTACTCACCACTACCCCCGTTACGGGCAGCATGTAAACAGTGAAGAGGAGGCAGCGCTAATTTGGCGTGCGCCTCCTCTTCAAACAGCTGATCGGCGGGGGTGCTGGGTGTCGGACCCCCCGCCGATCTGATATTGATGACCTATCCTGAGGATCAATATATATAACTGGGAGAACCCTTTAAGGGTGCAGTCACACGACTCTATTTGTTTTGCGGTCCACAAAACACGGATACCGGCCGTGTGTGCATTCCGAATTTTGCGGACCCCACATGGCTGACGCTATATAGAGAATGAATGGGTCTGCATCCGTTCTGCAAAACAAACAACGAAATGTTTACAAAAATATTAAGACACAAAAGAATTAAACTCAAATCCCTTCTTTTTCTCAATTTTACATCTAAAAAACAACCAGTAAAATAAACATAATTGGTATCGCAGCGTCTGAAATATTAAGATAACAAACGTAATTATCTCGTTACGGTAAACGCTGTAAAAAAAACTGGGAGGGAGGCACAGGTCCGCCGCCTATTGCTGGGAGGGAGGCACGGGTCCGCCGCCTACTGCTGGGAGGGAGGCACGGGTCCGCCGCCTACTGCTGGGAGGGAGGCACGGGCCCGCCGCCTACTGCTGGGAGGGAGGCACGGGTCCGCCGCCTATTGCTGGGAGGGAGGCACGGGTCCGCCGCCTATTGCTGGGAGGGAGGCACGGGTCCGCCGCCTGTTGCTGGGAGGGAGGCACGGGTCCCCCGCCTGTTGCTGGGAGGGAGGCACGGGTCCCCCGCCTGTTGCTGGGAGGGAGGCACGGGTCCCCCGCCTGTTGCTTGGGAGGGAGGCACGGGTCCCCCGCCTGTTGCTGGGAGGGAGGCACGGGTCCCCCGCCTGTTGCCGGGAGGGAGGCACGGGTCCCCGCCTGTTGCCGGGAGGGAGGCACGGGTCCCCCGCCCTGTTGCGGGAGGGAGGCACGGGTCCCCCGCCTGTTTGCCGGGAGGGAGGCACGGGTCCCCCGCCTGTTGCCGGGAGGGAGCACGGGTCCCCCGCCTGTTTGCCGGGAGGGAGGCACGGTCCCCCGCCTGTTGCGGGAGGAGGCACGGGGTCCCCCGCCTGTTGCCGGGGAGGGGAGGCACGGGTCCCCCGCCTGTTGCCGGGAGGGAGCACGGGTCCCCCGCCTGTTGCCGGAGGAGGCACGGGTCCCCCGCCTGTTGCCGGAGGAGGCAGGCCTGTGAGACACTCCCGCTGTTGCCGGGAGGGAGGCACGGGTCCCCCGCCTGTTGCCGGGGAGGGGAGGCACGGTCCCCGCCTGTTGCCGGAGAGGGAGGCACGGGTCCCCCGCCTGTTGCCGGGAGGGAGGCACGGGTCCCCCGCCTGTTGCCGGGAGGGAGGCACGGGTCCCCGCCTGTTGCCGGAGGGAGGCACGGTCCCCCGCCTGTTGCCGGAGGGAGGCACGGGTCCCCCGCCTGTTGCCGGGAGGGAGGCACGGGTCCCCGCCTGTTGCCGGGAGGGAGGCACGGGTCCCCGCCTGTTGCCGGGAGGGAGGCACGGGTCCCCGCCTGTTCCCGCCGGCCCCCGCCTGTTGCGGAGGAGGCACGGGTCCCCCGCCTGTTGCCGGAGGGAGGCACGGTCCCCCGCCTGTTGCCGGGAGGGAGGCACGGGTCCCCGCCTGTTTGCCGGGAGGGAGGCACGGGTCCCCCGCCTGTTGCCGGGAGGGAGGCACGGGTCCCCCGCCTGTTGCCGGGAGGCAGGGAGGGAGGCACGGGTCCCCCGCCTGTTGCCGGGAGGGAGGCACGGGTCCCCCGCCTGTTGCCGGAGGGAGGCACGGGTCCCCCGCCTGTTGCCGGGAGGGAGGCACGGGTCCCCCGCTGTTGCCGGGAGGGAGGCACGGGTCCCCCGCCTGTTGCCGGGCAGGGAGGCACGGGTCCCCCGCCTGTTGCCGGGAGGGAGGCACGGGTCCCCCGCCTGTTGCCGGGAGGGAGGCACGGGTCCCCGCCTGTTGCCAGGAGGGAGGCACGGGTCCCCCGCCTGTTGCCGGGAGGGAGGCACGGTCCCCCGCCTGTTGCCGGGAGGGAGGCACGGGTCCCCCGCCTGTTGCCGGGAGGGAGGCACGGGTCCCCCGCCTGTTGCCGGGAGGAGGCACGGTCCCCCCGCCTGTTGCCGGGAGGGAGGCACGGGTCCCCCGCCTGTTTGCCGGGAGGGAGGCACGGGGTCCCCCGCCTGTTGCCGGGAGGGAGGCACGGGTCCCCCGCCTGTTGCCGGGAGGAGAGGCACGGGTCCCCCGCCTGTTGCCGGGAGGGAGGCACGGGTCCCCGCCTGTTGCCGGGAGGGAGGCACGGGTCCCCCGCCTGTTGCCGGGAGGGAGGCAGGGTCCCCCGCCTGTTGCCGGGAGGAGGCACGGGGTCCCCCGCCTGTTGCCGGGAGGGAGGCACGGGTCCCCCGCCTGTTGCCGGGAGGGAGGCACGGGTCCCCGCCTGTTTGCCGGGAGGGAGGCACGGGTGGCCGCCGCCTGTTGCCGGGAGGGAGGCACGGGTCCGCCGCCTGTTGCCGGGAGGGAGGCACGGGTCCCCCGCCTGTTGCCGGGAGGGAGGCACGGGTCCGCCGCCTGTTGCCGGGAGGAGGCACGGGTGCCTGGCACGGTCCGCCGCCTGTTGCCGGGAGGGAGGCACGGGTCCCGCGCTGTTGCCGGGAGGGAGCACGGGTCCGCCGCCTGTTGCCGGAGGGAGGCACGGGTCCGCCGCCTGTTGCCGGGAGGGAGGCACGGTCCGCCTGTTTGCCGGAGGGAGGCACGGGTCCGCCGCCTGTTGCCGGGAGGGAGGCACGGGTCCGCCGCCTGTTGCCGGGAGGGAGGCACGGGTCCGCCGCCTATTGCTGGGAGGGACATGATCACATAAGAGAAGTCTAAAACCAGGAGCAGGTTTTAAACGGAATATTAGGGAACTGAAAATGAATGAAGGTTTCAGCATGAAACTTGCAAGAAGCCTGGTTATTGAGGGGTTAATAATGTCCCGGATCCTGTAGGTGTCCTTTGATGCCTGATGTGTACAGGGCCCTGTAGATTGCTGATGAAATGTCTTCCTTTTTACAGATCCCCCAGAGAAACCTGAGAACCTGACCTGCATCTGCTATAATGGAAAGAGCCTGACCTGCACATGGGAGCCCGGAAGACCCACCATAATGCCCACCGGGTACACCCTGAGGCAATACTGGTAAAGAGGCGCTCCGCTGTTACATGCCAGCTTTACATGAACCATGCCTAACTTATAACGGGGCCTAACTTAGGGGCCTACTCCGAAACTAAAATCTATTCCAGCTCCAGCTGCCAAAGATTTCAGTCTTCTTTGTATGCCGGAAAACTGGCGTGAAAGAAGAAAAATGTGCTGGACCCTCCCCCTTCCCTTGCCACACCCCCTTCTCGAGAAAGCTGCGAGGGCAGCGTAGAAACATTTAGGTGCAGGGATCTTTCAAAAGTCGCAAACGCGAAGCTTACATGGGAGAATGATAAATTGGTGCAAGAAGCAGTAGGTGTAATGCATCCTCTGGGCTGCAGACATGCCGGCAGCGCTGCGCCGCTGTCATTACCCTTGCGACAAGTATTGTTGCCAAAGTCACCGAAGAGGAGATATCCCTATTTCACAGACATACAGGAGTCTTTGCACTCGTTCACTTTATTTTGTGTCCCCATTAATTTCTAGATTTGGTTTCTTGGTTTTTTTTTTTTTAACCCTTTTGTAACCATTAATGCAGCTCCTCTAACCTTCTCAGCTCTCTCCATCTTGTATGTGCTTTTCTTTCCCACCGAACTTTTAGGGTGCGACCGGACCTGGTCAGTAACACTGCAATGGTGCAAAACCTAACCTATGACTATCCCCAAACACAGAGACCACTAGTCTTCAGGTAAGGTGGTCTCAAAGCATGAAACGCACCCATCATAACCCACCTTTCTTTTCTCATCACTCACTGATCCTATTCCGGGTGTTTCCTTCAGTATCAGGGGGGGGATGATTGGTGAAGGTCTCGGTGGTATGACCACCCCAGTGGTATCTAGAATAAAGTGGTTGCGGGGCCTTCAATTCTTGCTTCAACATAGATGTAAGGCTTGTGATGGGTCCTCAGATATTTGTCTCCACCCCATCTTCTGTGTGTGGCCAGATTGACAGGGTGTGGTGGGCTGTCACGTGGCCGTTTGTGCTACGCAGGTGCAAGGGCGTGAATATGGAAGAGGGTGATGATGGAAGAGCTTGTCTAGCATGGTTTCCAAATTTGTCGCATTTGAATGCGTTCATCCTAAAACAGCGCCACCCCTGTCCACGGGTTGTGTCTGGTATTACAGGTCGGCTTGGCATTGAAGTGAATGAGGCCTAGTGGTGACACCACGTACAACTAGTGGACAGGCGTGGCAACCTCTAATCTTCGACAACCCCTTTAAGGGCTGACAATGTTGCATCTTCTTGTCCCCAGGAAGGTCAGCTGTGGAGCACAAACTGCTGCTCTTGGCATTCAGTACCGTGGACACTTCAAGGAGAGGAGTAATAATATATTTGTGTTTTGTTTTTGTTTTTTTTCAGGGCATCAGAGAAGTTGGAGGAGAGAAAGGAATGTGTGGCTAAAGCGGGGGAGAGTTCCTGCACCTTGTATCACCCGGACTTTATAATGTACATTGACACCGCTTTCATGGTGGAAGCCAAAAATGAGCTTGGAAAAGCCGTATCGAACCACGTGGTGTTCGATATTATTGACATTGGTAAATATACTTCATATCATCAGTGTGTATAGGTGGAGGGGGTGGTCTGTGGGTGCGTCCATGCAGGATGTAAAATCCACCACAGATTATTCAAATCCACAGCATAACTAGACAAGATGCAGAGGTACGAGGGATATACAGCCACCACTAGAGGGAGCTCAGGAGATTACTACATACAGATATATACAGCCACCACTAGAGGGAGCTCAGGAGATTACTACATACAGATATATACAGCCACCACTAGAGGGAGCTCAGGAGATTACTACATACAGATATATACAGCCACCACTAGAGGGAGCTCAGGAGATTACTACATACAGATATATACAGCCACCACTAGAGGGAGCTCAGGAGATTACTACATACAGATATATACAGCCACCACTAGAGGGAGCTCAGGAGATTACTACATACAGATATATACAGCCACCACTAGAGGGAGCTCAGGAGATTACTACATACAGATATATACAGCCACCACTAGAGGGAGCTCAGGAGATTACTACATACAGATATATACAGCCACCACTAGAGGGAGCTCAGGAGATTACTACATACAGATATATACAGCCACCACTAGAGGAGAGCTCAGGAGATTACTACATACAGATATTATACGCCCACCACTAGAGGGAGCTCAGGAGATTACTACATTACAGATATATACAGCCACCACTAGAGGGAGCTCAGGAGATTACTACATACAGATATTACAGCCACCACTAGAGGGAGCTCAGGAGATTACTACATACAGATAACAGCCCCAAGGGCTCAGGATTACTATACAATTACACCACTAGAGGGAACCCAGGAGATTACTACATACAGATATATACAGCCACCACTAGAGGGAGCTCAGGAGATTACTACATACAGATATATACAGCCACCACTAGAGGGAGCTCAGGAGATTTACTACATACAGATATAATACAGCCACCACTAGAGGGAACCAGGAGATTACTACATACAGATATATACAGCCACCACTAGAGGGAGCTCAGGAGATTACTACATACAGATATATACAGCCACCACTAGAGGGACCCAGGAGATTACTACATACAGATATATACAGCCACCACTAGAGGGAGCTCCAGGAGATTACTTACATACAGATATATACAGGCCACCACTAGAGGGAGCTCAGGAGATTACTACATACAGATATATACAGCCACCACTAGAGGGAGCTCAGGAGATTACTACATACAGATATATACAGCCACCACTAGAGGGAGCTCAGGAGATTACTGCATACAGATATATACAGCCACCACTAGAGGGAGCTCAGGAGATTACTACATACAGATATATACAGCCCACCACTAGAGGGAGCTCAGGTAGATTACTACATACAGATATATACAGCCACCACTAGAGGGAGCTCAGGAGATTACTACATACAGATATATACAGCCACCACTAGAGGGAGCTCAGGAGATTACTACATACAGATATATACAGCTACCACTAGAGGGAACCCAGGAGATTACTACATACAGATATATACAGCCACCACTAGAGGAAGCTCAGGAGATTACTACATACAGATATATACAGCCACCACTAGAGGGAACTCAGGAGATTACTACATACAGATATATACAGCCACCACTAGAGGGAGCTCAGGAGATTACTACATACAGATATATACAGCCACCACTAGAGGGAGCTCAGGAGATTACTACATACAGATATATACAGCCACCACTAGAGGGAGCTCAGGAGATTACTACATACAGATATATACAGCCACCACTAGAGGGAGCTCAGGAGATTACTGCATACAGATATATACAGCCACCACTAGAGGGAGCTCAGGAGATTACTGCATACAGATATATACAGCCACCACTAGAGGGAGCTCAGGAATTACTACATACAGATATATACAGCCACCACTAGAGGGAGCTCAGGAGATTACTGCATACAGATATATACAGCCACCACTAGAGGGAGCTCAGGAGATTACTGCATACAGATATACAGCCACCACTAGAGGGAGCTCAGGAGATTACTACATACAGATATATACAGCCACCAATAGAGGGAGCTCAGGAGATTACTACATATAGATATATACAGCCACCACTAGAGGGAGCTCAGGAGATTACTACATATAGATATATACAGACATCACTAGAGGGGGCTCAGGAGATTACTACGTACAGATATATACAGCCACCACTAGAGGGAGCTCAGGAGATTACTACATACAGATATATACAGCCACCACTAGAGGGAGCTCAGGAGATTACTACATACAGATATATACAGCCACCACTAGAGGGAGCTCAGGAGATTACTACATACAGATATATACAGCCACCACTAGAGGGAGCTCAAGAGCTATTTGCATACAGATACGTACACTGAGCTCCCCCTAGTGGTGTCTGCAGGCAGTGAGAATTTTATCATGTGACTGTTTTCAGGGGATTTGGAGCTCTGTATCAGATCAAAAAACAGATCCGTCTTCTATAACACTGTATTAATATATTATTTGCACAGAATTTTGAATCTATTTAGACAAAAAGTTGAATGGAGAGCTGCTGCAGATTGTCTGCTGCTCTGGAGGACTGTCTTGGCGCTCCCATGGTTTATAGGGTTACCCGTTCATTTGAATAGATGCCATGTAATACTGCATGCTGCAGGCCAAGCACCGCTTCCTACTATAATACCTGCTGAATGTTGGGGGTTATAGTAGTTTGGTCACCAGCCAGTCTGCACTTGAGTCAGGTTTTTGTCTCTTTAATTAAAGTCTACAAATATTTAATGAGGAAAATTGAGAAAAGTATACGGAAAAAATGTAATAATCTATCTGTTCCCTTCTCCTCCCTTTTACAAATGTTATGAATGAAGTGAAGCCCGATCCTCCCAACATCTTGAGCGTGTCCTCTGTGCTGCAAAAAGCGTTGAGAATTGAGTGGAAAAATCCTATGGATAATGTGGATCTAAAATACAACCTCAGATACAGACCCATGGACAGCACAGAGTGGAGTGAGGTAAGTCTCTCTGTGCAGATCACCTGTAAGTAGACTGGGGCATCGTCTAGTGGAAGCAGATGGCAGCCCTTGGAAGTGCACCATTATTTAGAATGTCAGTTTTTTTTCTGTAGCTGTCAGGATATATACAACCACCACTAGGGGGAGCTCACTGCATACAGATATATACAGCCACCTCTAGAGGGAGCTCAGGAGATTACTACATACAGATATATACAGCCACCACTAGAGGGAGCTCAGGAGATTACTGCATACAGATATATACAGCCACCACTAGAGGGAGCTCAGGAGATTACTACATACAGATATATACAGCCACCACTAGAGGGAGCTCAGGAGATTACTGCATACAGATATATACAGCCACCACTAGAGGGAGCACAGGAGATTACTACATACAGATATATACAGCCACCACTAGAGGGAGCTCAGGAGATTACTACATACAGATATATACAGCCACCACTAGAGGGAGCTCAGGAGATTAATACATACAGATATATACAGCCTCCACTAGAGGGAGGTCAGGAGATTACTACATACAGATATATACAGCCACCTCTAGAGGAGCTCAGGAGATAATACAGCCACACAGAGGACTCAGAGATTACTACATACAGATATATACAGCCACCACTAGAGGGAGCTCAGGAGATTACTACATACAGATATATTACAGCCACCACTAGAGGGAGGTCAGGAGATTACTACATACAGATATATACAGCCTCCACTAGAGGGAGCTCTGGAGATTACTACATACAGATATATACAGCCACCACTAGAGGAGCTCAGGAGATTACTACATACAGATATATATACAGCCACCACTAGAGGGAGCTCAGGAGATTACTACATACAGATGTATACAGCCACCACTAGAGGGAGCTCAGGAGAATTACTACATACAGATATATACAGCCACCACTAGAGGGAGCTCAGAGATTACTACATACAGATATATACAGCCACCACTAGAGGGAGCTCAGAAGATCACTACATACAGATATATACAGCCACCACTAGAGGGAGCTCAGGAGATTACTACATACAGATATATACAGCCACCACTAGAGGGAGCTCAGGAGATTACTACATACAGATATATACAGCCACCACTAGAGGGAGCTCAGGAGATTACTACATACAGATATATACAGCCACCACTAGAGGGAGCTCAGGAGATTACTACATATATATATATATATATATATATATATATATATCTACAGCCACCACCAGGAGGAACTCACTGTATACCAGTGTATGCAGCCACCACTAGGGGGAGCTAACGTCATATAGATTTATATAACTGTCCGTTTTCTCATTTTATCATTTAAAGGGGTTTTATTATGATACAAAAACCCCATAAAGAGTCAGAGGGACCTTTTCTGAGGAGGAGGGTAGAGACTATGTCGTCCAGATCTAGGACTTCTCAGTAATGTCAGCCCTTCCATCCATCAGGTACCTTCGGAAGACCTACAGAAAACTAGAAGTTCCTTCACATTGCAAGGACTTCAGTCGTATACGCGCTATGTCATAAGTGTGCGCTGTAAGCCAATCAAAGCGGGATTCTGGAGTGACTGGAGCAAGGAGACTACAGCCATCACCTCAGAATCGGGTAAGTGGATGCGGCCTTAGGCCTGATCATGTATGTGCCTCCAGTACACATAGCGCTATGGCGGGCGGTCATCTCATCATTCATATGATACCTCATATATTAGACATGGTATAATTTTGCTCTGATTTCTCCAGAACCTTCTCGAGGTCCAGAATTTTGGAGGAAGATTAGCCAAAGTGACTCTGACGGGAAGAGGGTCATCCAGCTGATGTGGAAGGTAGGTGTCCTCCTGATGGTCCCAGTAGATAAGTCTTATTCTTAGCGTCCCTTTGTTGCAGGGATCATCCCTGATAGATGGACATTGATGGCATATCCTAGTTGTGCCATCTGTGTCTTCAGTGTGATAACCCATTTATACTTTGGGCTTTTGCCACCCAGCACTTTACACACATGACCTCTTGGGTGCAATTTTTCATTAAAGCATAATGTGGTCCTGTACAGTGGGGAAAAAAAGTATTTAGTCAGCCACCAATGGTGCAGATGAGGTCGGCCTGTAATTGACATCATAGGTCGACCTCAACTATGAGAGACAAAATGAGAAAACAAATCCAGAAAATCACATTGTCTGATTCTTAAAGAATTTATTTGCAAATTATGGTGGAAAATAAGTATTTGGTCAATAAGAAAAGTTCATCTCAATACTTTGTTCTATCTCCTTTGTTGGCAATGACAGAGGTCAGACGTTTTCTGTCTTCACAAGGTTGGCACACACTGTTGCTGGTATGTTGGCCCATTCCTCCATACAGATCTCCGCTAGAGCAGTGATGTTTTGGGGCTGTCACTGGGCAACACGGACTTTCAACTCCCTCCAAAGGTTTTCTATGGGGTTGAGATCTGGAGACTGGCTAGGCCACTCAAGGACCTTGAAATGCTTCTTACGAAGCCACTCCTTCGTTGCCCTGGCGGTGTGCTTGGGATCATTGTCATGCTGAAAAACCCAGCCACGTTTCATCTTCAATGCCCTTGCTGATGGAAGGAGGTTTGCACTCAGAATCTCACGATACACGGCCCCATTCATTCTTTCATGTACACGGATCAGTCGTCCTGGTCCCTTTGCAGAGAAACAGCCCCAAAAGCATGATGTTGCCACCCCCATTCTTCACAGTAGGTATGGTGTTCTTTGGATGCAACTCAGCATTCACTCTTCTCTAAACACAACGAGTTGTGTTTCTACCAAACAGTTCTACTCTGGTTTCATCTGACCATATGACATTCTCCCAATACTCTTCTGGAACATCCAAATGCTCTCTGGCAAACTTAAGACTGGCCCGGATATGTACTGGCTTAAGCAGGGGAACACGTCTGGCACTGCAGGATCTGCGTCCCTGGCGGTGTAGTGTGTTACTGACGGTAGCCTTTGTTACGTTGGTCCCAGCTTTCTGTAGGTCACTCACTGGGTCCCCCCATGTGGTTCTGGGATTTTTGCTCACAGTTAGAGATGAGCGAGCATGTTCAGGTGCAATTTTCGCATATTTAAAAAATTTGTACGTTATGCGTATGCATTTGTGTACAGATTAAAATATGTGTATGCATTAGCGTACCGATTTTAAAATGCGTATGCAAATATGCGAAAATTGCACCTGAGCATGCTCGCTCATCTCTACTCTCAGTTCCTGTGATCATTTTGACACCACAGGGTGAGATCTCGCGTGGAGCCCCTGATGGAGGGAGATTATCAGTGGTCTTGTATGTCTTCCATTTTCTAATTATTGCTCCCACAGTTGATTTCTTCACACCAAGCTGCTTGCCTATTGCAGATTCAGTCTTCCCAGCCTGGTGCAGGTCTACAATGTTGTTTCTGGTGTCCTTCGACAGCTCTTTGGTCTTCACCATAGTGGAGTTTGGAGTGTGACTGTTTGAGGTTGTGGACAGGTGTCTTTTATACTGATAACAAACAGAAGCCATTACTACAGGTAATGAGTGGAGGACAGAGGAGCCTCTTACAGAAGAAGTTACAGGTCTGTGAGAGCCAGAAATCTTCTTGTTTGTAGGTGACCAAATACTTATTTTCCACAATAATTAGCAAATAAATTCTTTAAAAATTAGACAATGTGATTTTCTGGATTTGTTTTCTCATGTTGTCTCTCATAGTTGAGGTCTACCTATGATGTCAATTACAGGCCGACCTCATCTTTTTAAGTGGGAGAACTTGTACAATTGGTGGCTGACTAAATACTTTTTTCCCCACTGTATGTGGGTAAAAGTCTGAGCGAAGTCCCCCCCGGGTGTCACCGGAGGCTGTATTGTGGTAGAGGTGACAGTAACAAGCTGTGGTGGATGAGAGGGGTGATGACATGAAGAAAAGTTCCAGCATCCCCATGAGGTCACTGAAGTCTTTACAGAGGAGGGCAGGGGTGATGACCTGAAGACATGTTCCTCTCTCAGGACTGTACTTGGGGAGGGATGACCACTTAGGCTGGGCCTTGGCTGAAAACTTTTTATTTTATCTCCTGTTAGGATTTACAGTCTCATGCAAACGGGAAAATTCTGGGATACAATGTGACTGTGAAGAGAGGTCCAGAAGTTGTCGACTCTTTCACGGTGGAGGACCGCACATGCAATATTACAGTCTCCAAAGACTCTTATGAAGTTCTCCTCACTGCGTACAACAGCCAGGGCTCCTCGCAGTCCAAACTGATTATCCCATCTGTCAGAGATAAAAAAGGTACGTCCCCCACATGGATTTCATGGGGAACCTCATCTGTTTCTGGGGAGAATCTCCACACATCATGTTGAGGGTCTGCGGTGTGAATTCTGTCCAGAGACGAAAGCATATTTCTGGTGCCCGATGTTCATGATTCTCCTACGTCATCAACATATCATGGGTAATTAATATTCATCCTGAAGACATGCAATGTAGTTGCAGAGGTTCTCCACCAGAGCACAATCGCTGTATACAATTCATTTCCATAGGCAGTGAAGTCTGCACCATTTTTCCTGTACTGATCCTGAGTTACATCCTGTATTAAACTCCAGAGCTGTACTCACTATTCTGCTGGTGGAGTCACTGTGTACATACATTACTTATCCTGTACTGATCCTGAGTTACATCCTGTATTATACTCCAGAGCTGTACTCACTATTCTGCTGGTGCAGTCACTGTGTACATACATTACTTATCCTGTACTGATCCTGAGTTACATCCTGTATTATACTCCAGAGCTGCACTCACTATTCTGCTGGTGCAGTCACTGTGTACATACATTACTTATCCTGTACTGATCCTGAGTTACATCCTGTATTATACTCCAGAGCTGCACTCACTATTCTGCTGGTGCAGTCACTGTGTACATACATTACTTATCCTGTACTGATCCTGAGTTACATCCTGTATTATACTCCAGAGCTGCACTCACTATTCTGCTGGTGCAGTCACAGCTCAGTTTGCTAAGTTGTCTCTGGTTATGGGAGAACACCCCTTACCGTTTAATGGGGAAATATGAAAAACAAGGGTTAATGCAGGTTGAGCGTTGCCTCCTTACCATGACCTGGTGTATTTCTCGTCTCCAGTGGTGCAGCCGGCAGATCTGAACTTGAAAGCTTTTCCCAAGGACGGGCGGCTCTGGGTGGAGTGGACGCCATTGGGCCGAGTGCTGGGTTATGTGATTGAGTGGTGCAGTAACTCTGAGTCTATGGACTGTGATGCAGAGTGGCAGAGGGAGCCGAGCGACACCACCGGAACGTTTCTCAGAGGTAAGAACGGTGCCCGCACCCTCCATAATGTTCCTAATTACACTTATTACCTGGAGTTACCGAAAGAAAGCTCCGGAGTCTGGATCTCGTGTGCGGGGGAGAAAATGGTTTACAAATGGTCTTCATTAACCACCAACTGTTTGCCAGAGTGGAGCTCCAGCAGTGGGAAAAGTAGCTAACTGGTGGGGGAAGGGCTGCTTTAGATGCTGCTACCTCCTGAATGATAGCAGGGAGAAACATCCAACTGATCTTGTTTGAAAGCAGACATTCCAAGCTTTCAGACAATACCAGAATGATACAGCAATATCTTCAGGACAGAGAAAGATATCACTGATAGAAATCAGGATGCTGTGAATGCAGCAATTGATTTCTAACAGTAATTTGGTCTTGTATTAAAGCCTGGACTGTCAGCTTTCAGACAAGCATGTTTCTAGCTGCTACCATTGAGGAGATATCACCATCTAAAGCAGCCCTCCCCCCTCCAGTAGCTACTTTTCACACGGCCCGAGCTGGACTCGGGCAAAACAGTTAGGTGATTAAAAGTCTTCTACCGTTTTGTGTTTACAGCACTTATGCAGACCCATGCATTCCTCCTTGGTAGGACATGTAATGTGTAATTTTCTAGCTGAGGGTTGTAGGTCCCCAGATCCTTTCACTGCTCTGTTACCAACAACCTCAGAACCTGAGAAATTTTCTGATCTTCAAAATTGTTCCTGTGTGTGGACTTCCGCCATGCAGCAGGACTATAAGGGACCATTCACATGACATTTTTTACTGCAGAGTTTTGGCGTGGACAGCCATGCCAAAATCCTGTCGGCGGCAGAGTTCTTTGTCGTTCCCTTCTTTGCTATGGGAAGCAGCACTGAAGATCGCAGAGCGGTGGTTTAAGCGTCTAAAGCGCTGCTCCGCGATCTTCGGTGCTGACTCCCATTACAGAGAATGGGAGGCAGAAAGGTCGCATCCGGCGGCAGGATTCTGTTACGGCGCCTTGACCGAGCGGGCAGTGATTGAGTTCCATCCTGATAACTACCTACTTGTCAGAGGAGGTGAGAGCTGCATTTACATGCAGCAATCACCTCAACTGTAGGGGGATGAGCGAGGACTACTGAAGTTGTTAGACCACAGATGCTGAGTGATGTGGTCATACCCCATTTTATCGTTGCCCTTTATTTTGCCAGCATAGATTTGGTAGCTCAGTAAGTGCTATGGAATAGACGGCAGGATCAGACTACACTTGTTTGCTTGTAGTCTGTTACCATGGAGACACAGCCTTGCATAGGAGCTGTAGACCTGAAACTGTAGGAGATTTTTAATCCAGACCAATTGCAAAGTTGCTTCGTTTTTCCTTCTAGATGCATTTGAGCGATAACGAGTATAACTAACCTCATGGGCGGATAAACCACATTATCTGCGGATGTAACATGTGAATGAGGCTCAGCCTCTGCCGCCATTTCCACGTTCTCCGGCTAGGTCTGATTTTCTGATCTTTGCTTTCAGGCGACATAAAACCTTTTGTCTATTACCTGATCAGACTGAATCCACTGCATGGAGATGGGCAGGAGAGATCCAGCACCGTGGGGACGTATCTACAGCAAGGAGGTAAGTGGCTTCGGGGTGACGGGCAGCCGTGTAACACACTCCACGTGTGACCTGGTGAGGCCACCATGATGACTCTTGTATTGTCTCCAGCTCCTGACCAGGGACCCACTGTTCACGCAAAGTCATTCGGGAAGACGTGGGTCACCCTCGTGTGGAAACCAGTCCCTCTACATAAGCAAAATGGCTTCATCACGAATTACACAATAAAGTATGGGGATAACTACAGCCCATCGAAAGGTACGAGTCGAAATAGACATAACCATGCGTTTGTGTTTTAGTGGCTGCTGTTGCTCTCGCCTAATGGGGGTGTGTGTGTGGGGGGTGCCGATTATGGCCTCAAAACTATGTTCCGCCTTATCACAGGGTCAGTGGGCTGGGAATGGCCGATGTGTGCGCTCTGTCAGCTCTGCTGAATATGAGGTTATTCCGGCCTGGTGTCACTTTAAAGGGGTTGTCCGAGTTATGAAAAAAAATATATAATAAATATATATAGTACTGTAGATCTGATGGGCAGCAATATATAACTAAGTTAAGCAAGTTTTGGGCCAAAAAAAACTATATTTCCTCATTTCCCTGATTTTGCTTTGGCTCTTTGTTTACATGCAATAACAACAATCTCTGCCTCTCCCCCTTCCTGCTCTGCAAAGGGAGTGAAGATAAGAGCTGCCCTGAGTGACATGTCTGCAGGAATACTCAGCAGCATGTTGTAAGTGTAGGACTACAAGTCCCAGCTGTGCAATGACACTGCTGATACACGCAGGATCTTCCCCCTACCTGTTCTTGTGCAATACTTTGCAGATCTCCTCCAGATCAGCTCCAGTATCAGCTCTGTGACTGTAGGGTGAGGAGGGCAGATCCTGTGTCTCTTTACATCTGCAGCTGCTGTAAAGCCTTCAGTGTGTTCTGGCTGAAGGGGTTAATGTTTTATCTGAAAAACTCCAGGGAGAGAGCAGATAGAAGGAGCCCGGCAGAGAAGGGAGGCATGGCCATCACAGTGACGTCTCGTGTACAGGATCTTATCTGCTTGTGCACGAATACAAGATTAGCAGGCAGGGAATCTGGCATCACAGGTCATGTGACCCTGAGTGAAATCTGAGAAACCAGCAAATTTAGAAGCAGAAAGTATATGGAAAACCTGTTGTATTTGACTAGTTAGAAACATGCAAAGGACAAAAAAATAACTCGGACAACCCCTTTAAGTCAAGTTGACTAGTGCGGACAAGTAGGCGCTACAGACGTTCAGCCCGGCTCCATGATAGCACGTGTGTCCCATGTGCTGCTGTTGTCGCTGGTTAAGTTAAAGGGGTTCTCCACTTTGTGGTCCGTGTATTGTCATGGGACTCTTAAACAAGAAGGGATTAACTAAAGGGGCCCCCCCACCGCGATGAGCTGTAATCTGTGGGGGAACCTTGCGGTAGGTGTTGTGTTTAGTTTTCCTGCAGTGCCCCCACAGGGGAAATGAAGTATTACACAGCTTTCAATCATATCAATGGGTTGTCTGGGTAATATAGGACAGGGCAGGTTCTCCAGAGCGAAAGATGCTCTGTTATCGCTCTCCGCCCTGGTCAAGAGATGGGGATCCTGCTTCGTGAAGTAACGGGGGGGGGGTCACCTATCAGGGGGTGCATTTAACTCATCACTTGTCTTTTCTTCCAGTTATCACAGTCAATGCAACTGTAACGGAGTATACGCTGAAATCCTTAGCTGCCAAAACCACCTACAGCGTTACTGTGATTGCCTACACCGAGCAAGGCCCGAAGGCCGGGCTCCCACTGAGCGTCACCACGCTGCTGTTCGGTAAGAGCCGTACTCATTCTTCATGTCTGCTTTACACTAGGGGATGTTCCTGCAGTAGGTGCCTGGGTTTTCTGAATAAACCCCAGCGCTCTTGTAAAGGCTGGCACGGGGCGGCCTTTGTAGGCGTGCTGTATTGTAACTGAAACAAAATGAAGCTGCATCCCCCTCCTCCCCCATCCAGTATGTACTGTATTTACTGAGAAGGCTTGGGAAAGAGGACCTTCAGACTGCAGGGAGGTGTGGAAGATGTCCTCCAGAGTCTCTTCATGTCTACTGTGGATCTCTGCAGGAAATTCTACGATTTCCATTCATCTCAATGGAGTTTGTAGAAATCCAAGCACCTGCTGCAGGAGCAAGGCAGAAGCTAGGGGTAGTGCTGCACGGAAGCTGCCTGGCCGGTCCAGCCGGAGGCTCCTGCACCATTTCCTTGGAAGAACCCTTGAGCGAGCCGTAGTGTCTGGTTGTGAGACTTGTATTTTTTCCTCCTTGCAGACAACGGGGAGGTGGAAGCCATCGTGGTGTCCTCTTGCCTCGGCTTCCTGGTGTTCATACTTCTTCTGTGCTTCCTGTTTTGCAATAAGCGAGAGCAGTAAGTATCTGGATGCTGTGCGGGGGCGGCTGGTATCACTATTTAGGTGCACACCCATTACTGAACAATTTTTATTTTTTTTTATTTTTTTTTTTAGGATTAAAAAGCACATTTGGCCCAACGTTCCAGATCCTTCTAAGAGTAACATTGCGCAGTGGTCACCACAAACCCCCAGCCGGGTAAGTACAAAGAGCCCAAAATGATCCTCCAGCCTCTAGACATGGGACGTCAGCACTGCCTCTTCTCTGTGGGCTGTGAATGCGCCAACCCGGTCCTACAGATCACCTAGACCAAGGGGGACCATGGATGGAGCTGTAGTGGTCCTTCCTGCTTCAGGATGTGTAAATCTTCAGTGCCACTGATTTTGGTGAAGGAGAGATTCACACAGGCTGCAGCAGGAGGATCAGGATGAAAGCATCCATGTTTTTATAATCTAGAACAACCCATTATATGTGAGATTATAAAAACAGAACTAGTGCCACCTATGGGTCATGTCTGCTATTTGCACCTTAGCTCCTTTGCAGTGAATGGGGCAGTATCACACACAACCTGTGGACAGGAGGGGTGCTGTTTTAAAGGGAACCCATCACCTCAGAAACACATATAAAACTGCCAGCATGACCTTATAGTAGCCCCCAGTCTGTTCCTAATCATGGGTTTGATGTGGCTGTCTGCTGCTTCATAGGTTAAAAAAAAAACATCTTTTAAGCGCCATCAGCGCTATCTTTCAGCTCAGGCACTGCGCATGCGCCGGCCGGTGCGAGCAAGCGTGCTCGCTATTCTTTTAGCTTCCTGAACATGATCACTGGCTGCAGGCGCAGGAGAAAGCAAGCCAGTGGTCACGCTCAGCAAGCTAAAAGAATAGCGAGAGCACACATTCGCACCGGCCGGCGCATGCGCAGTGCGCTGAAGCCGAGCATGCGGCGGCAGACTAGGGAGCGCGCCTTACCAAGGAGCCCACTGCGCATGCGCAAGAATTCAGGGATGCCAGATGCACGGCAGCCTGTCAATCACAAGAGAGCGGACGGTTATGGGGCGTGCTTACCTTAACTTGACACAAGGAAGCCACTGCCCCCTTGACTTGAAACTAAGCTGAAAGATGGCGCTTATGAAGCAGCAGACTACCACATCAAACCCATGATTAGGAACAGACTGGGGGCTACTATAAGGTCATGCTTTAAGAAGAAAGGCAGCCTTGATTTTCTAATCCATGGAAGTCGTCATGATGGGAGGGGATGAAGCTTCCTGTGATCACAGCAGCATTAACCAACCTCAGAAACCTCTCCTGTAAATACCCTGCTCACGTATGTCACATTGCTGGCCTCTAATGTCTTCCTTGTTGTCTGCAGCACGAGTCCAAGCGGCCCCCGTTTCAGGACGGTCCTTTCACAGACGTCAGTGTGGTGGAAATAACGAAGGACAAGGAGAAATCTGACAGCGATCAGGACCTGACGTGTGTGGATCTGAAGAAGAACACATCTGAGGGCCTGAGCAGCGGCATCGGGGGCTCTTCCTGCTTATCCTCCCCGCAGCTGAGCGGCTCTGACAGCAACAGCAGTGCCCAGAACACGTCCAGCACCGTGCAGTATTCTACCGTTATTATGGGCGGCTACCAGGGCCAGACCCCGATGTTCTCCAGGTCGGAGTCCACCCAGCCGCTGCTCATTTCTGAGGAGAGACCGGACGAGCCGCAGACGCCCTCGGAGGAAGAGACCCCGACCCCCAGCCAGTATTTTAAGCAGAATTTTACTCAGGAGGACGGAGTCAGAATTCAGGAGGCGGCGAATCACATCCTGAATCTCGCTGGCTTCAGTAACGGACATGACGGCGTGGACTTTACGGATGGACACAGTGCAAATCCCGATTGTCCGCCTCAAGACGACGAGCAAAAAACGTATATACCTCAAAATGCGAGGCAAGGAGGTTACTTACCCCAATAGGGCGAGAGACTTGTACCTCCTCACCATACAACCACAGATATATACTCGCCTTAAATCCGATACTGCATGAGCCACACAGCGCCAGCCCGAGCGCCAGGGACGAGTCACGCGGCGGGTGGATGAACGTGAATGTTACGCGGAGAACATCAGAGGTGTCATTCCTAAAGAAAGTGTTAGTGGAGAGCTCCATGCATTTCCAGTGTTGTCAGAGTTGTCGACTAGGGTGGGAGGACGTTTTTAGGCTGCGCACCTGCCAGGAATATAACGGACGTGCTGTGACGGTTCATCTTTGGCACGGCTGAGACGAGTTTTCCCCATTGTCTTATCATTTCAGTTTGTGATCAGGAGATGCGCTCGTCTCTCCTCCTGTACACAGAACGACAGGGGGGATTTTGTCTTTGTTTCCCAAAGTGCCGTGTTGCTTCATATCGGCAGAGCAATAGTTAATCCACATGCATGGAGACGTGACACGCGGCCAGGTTTTGTTGGTTTGTGTTTGCCATATGTGCCTTGTATAAATGCCATGAATGATCACAATCGGCTGTTAATAAGGCGCCTGCGCCTTTAATTTATGTTTTGCAAATCTGATAAATCTGGTAATAAGTGACAGGTTTCTTGGTGCACTGCTGCCCCCCATCACGCTTTACCCCAAGTTCGATGATAAATTCTGCAGCCACCACTAGAAGGAGCTCAGGAGATTACTACATACAGATAAATACAGCCACCACTAGAGGGAGCTCAGGAGATTACTACATACAGATATATACAGCCACCACCAGAGGGAGCTCAGGAGATTACTACATACAGATATATACAGCCACCACTAGAGGAGCTCAGGAGATTACTACATACAGATAAATACAGCCACCACTAGAGGGAGCTCAGGAGATTACTACATACAGATATATACAGCCACCACTAGAGGAGCCGGAGATACTACAAAAAGCCCCTAGGAGCCAGGATTACTACATACAGATATATACAGCCACCACTAGAGGGAGCTCAGGAGATTACTACATACAGATATATACAGCCACCACTAGAGGGAGCTCAGGAGATTACTACATACAGATATATACAGCCACCACTAGAGGGAGCTCAGGAGATTACTACATACAGATATATACAGCCACCACCAGAGGGAGCTCAGGAGATTACTACATACAGATAATACAGCCAACCACTAGAGGGAGCTCAGGAGATTACTACATACAGATATATACAGTCACCACTAGAGGGAGCTCAGGAGATTACTGCATACAGATATATACAGCCACCACTAGAGGGATCTCAGGAGATTACTACATACAGATATATACAGCCACCACTAGAGGGAGCTCAGGAGATTACTGCATACAGATATACACTCACCGGCCACTTTATTAGGTACACCATGCTAGTAACGGGTTGGACCCCCTTTTGCCTTCAGAACTGCCTCAATTCTTCGTGGCATAGATTCAACAAGGTGCTGGAAGCATTCCTCAGAGATTTTGGTCCATATTGACATGATGGCATCACACAGTTGCCGCAGATTTGTCGGCTGCACATCCATGATGCGAATCTCCCGTTCCACCACATCCCAAAGATGCTCTATTGGATTGAGATCTGGTGACTGTGGAGGCCATTTGAGTACAGTGAACTCATTGTCATGTTCAAGAAACCAGTCTGAGATGATTCCAGCTTTATGACATGGCGCATTATCCTGCTGAAAGTAGCCATCAGATGTTGGGTACATTGTGGTCATAAAGGGATGGACATGGTCAGCAACACTACTCAGGTAGGCTGTGGCGTTGCAACGATGCTCAATTGGTACCAAGGGGCCCAAAGAGTGCCAAGAAAATATTCCCCACACCATGACACCACCACCACCAGCTTGAACCGTTGATACAAGGCAGGATGGATCCATGCTTTCATGTTGTTGACGCCAAATTCTGAACCCTACCATCCGAATGTCGCAGCAGAAATCGAGACTCATCAGACCAGGCAACGTTTTTCCAATCTTCTACTGTCCAATTTCGATGAGCTTGTGCAAATTGTAGCCTCAGTTTCCTGTTCTTAGCTGAAAGGAGTGGCACCCGGTGTGGTCTTCTGCTGCTGTAGCCCATCTGCCTCAAAGTTCGACGTACTGTGCGTTCAGAGATGCTCTTCTGCCTACCTTGGTTGTAACGGGTGGCAATTTGAGTCACTGTTGCCTTTCTATCAGCTCGAACCAGTCTGCCCATTCTCCTCTGACCTCTGGCATCAACAAGGCATTTCCGCCCACAGAACTGCCGCTCACTGGATGTTTTTTCTTTTTCGGACCATTCTCTGTAAACCCTAGAGATGGTTGTGCGTGAAAATCCCAGTAGATCAGCAGTTTCTGAAATACTCAGACCAGCCCTTCTGGCACCAACAACCATGCCACGTTCAAAGGCACTCAAATCACCTTTCTTCCCCATACTGATGCTCGGTTTGAACTGCAGGAGATTGTCTTGACCATGTCTACATGCCTAAATGCACTGAGTTGCCGCCATGTGATTGGCTGATTAGAAATTAAGTGTTAACGAGCAGTTGGACAGGTGTACCTAATAAAGTGGCCGGTGAGTGTATACAGTCACCACTAGAGGGAGCTCAGGAGATTACTACATACAGATATATACAGCCACCACTAGAGGGAGCTCAGGAGATTACTACATACAGATATATACAGCCACCACTAGAGGGAGCTCAGGAGATTACTGCATACAGTTATATACAAATCAAAAGAAAACCACGGAGACACCATCACGTGTCTCAACAACGGTCAAACTAGCCAGGCCTTTCACCGGGAAGGAACAACTAAGGGAAGGGCAGTCTCCAAAAGGAAACCACCTATGCCAAAGCATGGTATCCATCCACAGACAGCTGTTTTGGGGTATTTGCCTCTCATCAGTGTTGAGTAGGAATCTGGCTAGTGGGAGCAATGCCTAGTAAAAGATTTTCCCAGGGAGCCTTGTTTTAGATTCACCAACGTTGAGACTCGTGATGGTGTCTCTGTGGTGATGATGGTTGATCTCCATGAGGTCAATCATCTTTTCTTAAATAATCTTTTACTGTATATCTGTATGTAGTAATCTCCTGAGCTCCCTCTAGTGGTGACTGTATATATCTATGTATGCCGTAATCTCCTGAGCTCCCTCTAGTGGTGGCTGTATATATCTGTATGCAGTAATCTCCTGAGCTCCCTCTAGTGGTGGCTGTATATATCTGTATGCAGTAATCTCCTGAGCTCCCTCTAGTGGCGGCTGTATATATCTGTATGTAGTAATCTCCTGAGCTCCCTCTGGTGGTGGCTGTATATATCTGTATGCAATAACCTCCTGAGCTCCCTCTGGTGGTGGCTGTAGATATCTGTATGTAGTAATCTCCTGAGCTCCCTCTGGTGGTGGCTGTATATATCTGTATGTAGTAATCTCCTGAGCTCCCTCTAGTGATGGCTGTATATATTTGTATGCAGTAACCTCCTGAGCTCCCTCTAGTACGGTCTGCAGGAACCCACATTTAACTGTCTGTACAGGAGATTTGGAGCTCTGTATCAGAAGAATCCCTAAATCTGCTAACAGCGGAGCAGGTGGAGGCAGCTCTCTTACCACGTCATCCACCAGATTATTTTTTATAACTTTATAAATGTAGATGGAGCCGCCCTTTTCACAGATGTCCCCTCCATGATGCACACGGTTCCTTTATGAAGTGACTGTTCTGCTCTTACTGTGTGTATATGTACATATATACACACGGACATACCATGTATATTCTTCACTACACATAGCATTACAGATGCCAGACATATGCAATAACTGTAAGGTAATTGTAACTGAAATATCATTAAAATATTTAAGCTGAGCCGCCCCCGCTCCCTGTGTTTTTTTTTTATTGCTTCACTGTGTATCTATAGACTGCCGCTCCGTGATTTTCCTGGAGTCCAGAAATCACGTTATAGATGTGACGCCCTGACGAGGACTTATTGACCTCTCCCTCATATGTAATCTTATTGCTATAGTTCATATAAAGTGCACCAGAAACTGACATATAAATAACATGGCGGTGGGAATACTACAGCTAAACCTTCACTCTATAAACTTGTATGTTCATACAGACATCCCACCCGTTAGGGCATAGCTCACTTATCGGCTTTGCTGTGTAGACTCAGACAGAATAAACTGAGTAATCTCAAAACGGCAGGAGAGCAACAGCATGCACCTAGAAAAAGTTCTGACTCCCTGGTTTCTGGAGAAGGGGCTGCACTCCATCACTTGCTGAGACTGTTGACGGATACCTTTCAGTCTAACAACCCCCATTTATTGCAGCTGCCATAAAGTAGATGCACCCTACTGACCTGTCTAGCAATACAGGAAGCAAATGCGTGTCTTCAATATGGCCGCCCCTATACAGACAATACAGGAAGGCAGTGTGTGTCTCCAATATGGCCGCCCTTATACAGACAATACAGGAAGGCAGTGTGTGTCTCCAATATGGCTGCCTCTATACAGACAATACAGGAAGGAAGTGTGTGTCTCCAATATGGCCGCCTCTATACAGACAATACAGGAAGGAAGTGTGTGTCTCCAATATGGCCGCCCCTATACAGACAATACAGGAAGGAAGGTTGTGTCTCCAATATGGCCGCCCCTATACATACAATACAGGAAGGAAGTGTGTGTCTCCAATATGGCCGCCCCTATACAGACAATACAGGAATGAAGTGTGTGTCTCCAATATGGCCGCCTCTATACAGACAATACAGGAAGGAAGTGTGTGTCTCCAATATGGCCGCCCCTATACAGACAATACAGGAAGGAAGTGTGTGTCTCCAATATGGCCGCCTCTATACAGACAATACAGGAAGGCAGTGTGTGTCTCCAATATGGCTGCCTCTTTACAGACAATACAGGAAGGAAGTGGTGTCTCCAAAATGGCCACCCCTATACAGACAATACAGGAAGGCAGTGTGTGCCTCCAATATGGCTGCCCCTATACAGACAATACAGAAAGGAAGTGTGTGTCTCCAATATGGCCGCCTCTATACAGACAATACAGGAAGGAAGTGTGTGTCTCCAATATGGCCGCCCCTATACAGACAATACAAGAAGGCAGTGTGTGTCTCCAATATGGCCGCCCCTGTACAGACAATACAGGAAGGGTGTGTCTCCAATATGGCCGCCCCTATACAGACAATACAGAAAGGAAGTGTGTGTCTCCAATATGGCCGCCTCTATACAGACAATACAGAAAGGAAGTGTGTGCCTCCAATATGGCTGCCCCTATACAGACAATACAGAAAGGAAGTGTGTGTCTCCAATATGGCCGCCTCTATACAGACAATACAGGAAGGAAGTGTGTGTCTCCAATATGGCCGCCCCTATACAGACAATACAAGAAGGCAGTGTGTGTCTCCAATATGGCCGCCCCTGTACAGACAATACAGGAAGGGTGTGTCTCCAATATGGCCGCCCCTATACAGACAATACAGAAAGGAAGTGTGTGTGTCTCCAATATGGCCGCCTCTGTACAGACAATACAGAAAGGAAGTGTGTGTCTCCAATATGGCCGCCCCTGTACAGACAATACAGGAAGGCAGTGTGTGTCTCCAATATGGCCGCCCCGTACAGACAATACAGGAAGGAAGTGTGTGTCTCCAATATGGCCGCCCCTATACAGACAATACAGGAAGGAAGGTTGTGTCTCCAATATGGCCGCCCCTATACATACAATACTCCATCACTTGCTGAGACTGTTGACGGATACCTTTCAGTCTAACAACCCCCATTTATTGCAGCTGCCATAAAGTAGATGCACCCTACTGACCTGTCTAGCAATACAGGAAGCAAATGCGTGTCTTCAATATGGCCGCCCCTATACAGACAATACAGGAAGGCAGTGTGTGTCTCCAATATGGCCGCCCCTGTACAGACAATACAGGAAGGGTGTGTCTCCAATATGGCCGCCCCTATACAGACAATACAGAAAGGAAGTGTGTGTGTCTCCAATATGGCCGCCTCTGTACAGACAATACAGAAAGGAAGTGTGTGTCTCCAATATGGCCGCCCCTGTACAGACAATACAGGAAGGCAGTGTGTGTCTCCAATATGGCCGCCCCCGTACAGACAATACAGGAAGGCAGTGTGTGTCTCCAATACGGCCACCCCTATACAGACAATACAGGAAGGAAGTGTGTCTCCAATATGGCTGCCCCTATACAAATAATACAGAAAGGAAATGTGTTTCTCCAATATGGCCACCTCTAGAGAACAGATAAGTTTCTCGCTGTATCTTCAAGGACAGTTCTACCATGTTTTTAGTCATCCAGGGAGTGGAGTTTGTACCTCACCGCACGCCATTACTCCTCACAGCACTGGGTGTGTCCTGCCTGTGAGTGCTTCCCTGGTCCGTACAGAATTTTTCAGATACGGGTTGACCACGGCAGTGTCTTCATTACAGATCAGGTCCGGTGCCGGTTCCTCAGCTGCTGCAGTTTGGCCGCCATATAACGATGCTGCTGTCCATGGAGCAGGATGTAGGAGCAGCGTACAGTCCGCAGACTCCAGGCAGTGCTCCGTCGTGGCATAATGCATCACAATGGAGGACTCGTCCATGGAGGACACGACATCGGTGGTCTCACACAAGTCAGGAAGAAGACGTTCTCTGTCTGTTTTATCATTCACATAGACTGCATGTAGAATATGGAGGTCTCCGAAGTGTAGCGCCCCGTCAGTCTGCTCCGGATTCAGAAACTGAAGGGTCTGGAGGAGAAGAAGAAGAAGAAAGCAATGTACAGGCTGGAGCCACCCCAAAACGTACAATCAATCTCAGTACTGCCCAATTATCTAAATAATACTGTTTTATAGGACTAGTAATGTCAGAGGCATCTCCAGGACCAGCATTTACTGCAGATGCAAATAACACAGCCAGAGCTCTTCCTTCAGCCGCCACTAGGGGGAGTGCACTGCCAATGAGTCCAATAGTAGCTGTATAGATATGTAGTGAGCGCCCTCTAGTGGTGGATTCCTTAACCACGCACAGGCTATAATTACTAGCCGCCTAACGACACAAAGGACCATAAATACCTGCACCCAGTCTGACGGCCATTGCGAAATGCTGCTGTTTGATGGGTCAGGGACATTTGGCCAAAAGAGATTCTTGATCCTGCAAAAAAAAACAAGATATGGTGCGTCACGTGATGAATAGTCAATGTTCTTCAAGATGTTTTTGATGGGATTGAAATGGAGATTTTTAATTGGCGATGCTTATAGTAAAGATTACGTATGATGTGTAGCTTCAAGGGGTCACTTACTTCTCTTTCTTCTGTTTATATGCAATTCCAAGGACTAATATCAGCAGCAGACACGCCCCCAGTGCTCCGGCCACCGCTCCTGTATAGTCAGTGCCTGGATAGGAAACAGACGCAGGATGTATTCACACACAGCAGATCAGGGTTTATACAAATCCATGCACCTGCTGCAGTCAGTCACACAAAATCAGGGCTGTGGAGTCGGTAAGCCAAAGCCCCGACTCCTCAATTTCCCCTGACTCCAACTCCCAATCCGACTCCCTCATACATGGCGCATGTTTAAGTGATAACTTTAAACAAACTTTGCATAAATCAATAGTACAGATATGTCATGACAAAAAGAGTCTGTAATGTATGTTGTACTACATATCTTTACTCTGAACTTCCAATATCAGGCTTCTCTGGGTACAGCTCACTAAGGGCCTGATCTTTGAAAACTGTCTAAGTCTAAGACTTTCTTTGTTGCCCATAGCAACCAATCAGAGCTCCCCTTTCATTTCTCCAGAGCACTATATGAAATGAGAGGGGAGCTCTAATTGGTTTCTATGGGGAACAAAAAAACTTCTACACCTTGTGAGATCCGTCATAATAATACAACCGTCTGCATCCGTTCTGAACTTATCCGTTTTTATTATCTTTTACATAGCAAAGACGAATCCGTCTTGAACTCCATTGAAAGTCAATGGAGGACGGATCTGTTTTCTATTGTGTCAGACAAAACGGATCCGTCCCCATTGACTTACATTGTGAGTCATGACGGATCCATTTGGCTCAGTTTCTTCATGTGGACACCAAAACGCAGCAAGCAGCGCTTTAGTGTCCGCCTCCAAAACGGAATGGAGACTGAACTGAAGCAAAACTGATGCATTCTGAACGGATCCTTTTCCATTCAGAGTGCATTAGGACAAAACTGATCAGTTCAGGACTGTTTATGAGAGCCTGGAACGAATCTCACAAATGGATCCTGCAAACGCAAGTGTGAAAGTAGCCTTACTCTGACAGAGCAGGAGGTTGTGATTTCTAACACAATTACAGGTAAAGCCAGGCTTCTCAGTCCTCAACACATTTTGCTTACTGAGGTCACTCCTACTCTCAGCCAATCAGGTAAGTCTTTCTGGTCTGCAGGTTACCATAGAAACCTGTGTGCAGTCAGAGACCTACTGAACTGTCTATAGCTCATGACTGACCAATGTATTTAGAATATATCTTCTTTTAACTGTCCCTTTATGATGAATCTTTGTAACTAGTGAGAAAACCCCTTTAATCCTGTTTTCTCCAGCAGATCTGATATGAGTGCAGCCATTCCTTCCCAGTGCCTTTTTCCTCTGATCTGTAGCAGAGGAGCTTCACTTCTGAGCATCTACACGAAGGGCAGCACACAGTCATCTCAACTAATAGCCTAGATCCTTAGTTCAGGAATAGAACAGACATTTATAGGACATTTCATCATGTTCCCAAATTCTTATGAAAATATATTCAGCACATACTGCATTGAACTAAATGTACCAATTTATTATACATTTTAGGAGTCGGAGTCGGTCCATTTTATACCGACTCCGACTCCACCAAAATGGTCACCAACTCCACAGCCCTGCACAAAATCCTGCAATAAATCTGCAGTGTGTGAATTCATCCCAAGAAATCAGTATCCAAGATTAGAAGGGTTAATTTAACATTTTTATTTTTTTCTTTTTACATTAGATCCATCATTCTGTGCAGATGTATTTCTTAATATATGTTTATAGCGAAGATCGAGAATAACATTGTCTGCAGTCACCACTAAGATATGTGGCAGATATATATATATCTACATACAGTAATCTCCTGAGCTCCCTCTAGTGGTGGCTGTATATATCTGTATGCAGTAATCTCCTGAGCTCCCTCTAGTGGTGGCTGTATATATCTGTATGTAGTAATCTCCTGAGCTCCCTCTAATGGTAGCTGTATATATCTGTATGCAGTAATCCCCTGAGCTCCCTCTAGTGGTGGCTGTATATACCTGTATGTAGTAATCTCCTGAGCTCCCTCTAATGGTGGCTGTATATATCTGTATGTAGTAATCTCCTGAGCTCCCTCTAGTGGTGGCTGTATACATCTGTATGTAGTAATCTCCTGAGCTCCCTCTAGTGGTGGCTGTATATATCTGTATGTAGTAATCTCCTGAGCTCCCTCTAGTGGTGGCTGTATACATCTGTATGTAGTAACCTCCTGAGCTCTCTCTAGTGGTGGCTGTATATATCTGTATGTAGTAATCTCCTGAGCTCCCTCTAGTGGTGGCTGTATATATCTGTATGTAGTAATCTCCTGAGCTCTCTCTAGTGGTGGCTGTATATATCTGTATGCAGTAATCTCCTGAGCTCCCTCTAGTGGTGACTGTATATATATCTGTATGTAGTAATCTCCTGAGCTCCCTCTAGTGGAGGTTGTATATATCTGTACGTAGTAATCTCCTGAGCTCTCTCTAGTGGTGGCTGTATATATCTGTACGTAGTAATCTCCTGACCTCCCTCTAGTGGTGACTGTATATATATCTGTATGTAGTAATCTCCTGAGCTCCCTCTAGTGGAGGTGTATATATCTGTACGTATAATCTCCTGAGCTCTCTCTAGTGGTGGCTGTATATATCTGTATGTAGTAATCTCCTGAGCTCCCTCTACTGGTGGCTGTATATATCTGTATGTAGTAATCTCCTGAGCTCCCTCTAGGGGTGGCTGTATATATCTGTATGTAGTAATCTCCTGAGCTCCCTCTAGTGGTGGCTGTATACATCTGTATGTAGTAATCTCCTGAGCTCCCTCTAGGGGTGGCTGTATATATCTGTATGTAGTAATCTCCTGAGCTCCCTCTAGTGTTGTCTGTATATATCTGTATGCAGTAATCTCCTGAGCTCCCTCTAGTGGTGGCTGTATACATCTGTATGTAGTAATCTCCTGAGCTCCCTCCAGTGATGGCTGTATATATCTGTATGTAGTAATCTCATGAGCTCCCTCTAGTGTTGTCTGTATATATCTGTATGCAGTAATCTCCTGAGCTCCCTAGTGGTGGCTGTGTGTCTGTTTGTATGCAGTAATCAATGTAACAATGCAATGTATCTGTATAGCGCCACCTGCTGTTTGTTCCTCTCCTTGTTTTTTTCCGTCTCACTGAGCTGGTCACACATGCTCAGTTTAAATCTTCAACTGCCACCTGCCATATGTTCTGTTAGAAGCTGGGGCAGTTACAGGGAGAGAGCAGCAGCAGAAAGGACACACCCCCTGAACTGCCAGGCTGAAGATAATCTAGCAGAGCAACTGGAGCATTGAATGTGGAGATCTCTGGATCCATGTGAGGTACTGGGCTGGTTTCAGCTTTGTTAAAGAGGTATTGTCATGTACTATATGATGTCTGATTTTCATTTTTTACATTAATCATGGTAGAACCTTTTTAATAGAAAATTGTGGATATCGCTGTTATAAAAGACACATAATAAGCGCACTGAGGCCGCTGCTTTCACTGCGGATATACCAATACAAGGGGATCATTAAGAGGTAGTATAGGAGATGGTTTCTGAAATGTCACTCATCCTGTGCCCTCAGCACGCTTCGGTTGTCTCCATTGATCATACTACCCGGTAACATGTGAGAATCGCTCAGGATTACATCTGACCGCACTTACTGTCTGCGAGTGTGTGGAACTGAATGAGGTTTCCGCTGGTGTTCCCGGCTCTGGTGCTTGCGATAACGTAGGCGCTGTACAGGGTGTTTGGCCTCAGCGATCGCAGCGAATGTTCATAGACGTCGCTATTCACTGTAACGACTAGAAAAAGTGAGAGAAATGGAAAGAACTGTCACATCAGGGTTAGGCTGCAATTTACATTTACATCATGTGATTATCTATCTGCTCCCCTGGCCGATCCAGCAGAAGAACCGGGGAGGAGAGGAAGAGTCAAAGAAGACTCGCTTCCCCTCTGTCTCCGTCATATCGACTTCACAGATTAATCATGTAAAAGAGCATTAGTTTTTGTAAAATTTTGTAGCCGTTTCTTGAAAATTTTTACATAAAATTTAAATATTCAGTAAAACAAAGTCTTCAGATCTCCCCCCATTCTGAACTATGACACATAGGTTGGGGACAAGGCAGCTCATGCTTTAGTTTCGGTAGGTGGCAGTGTACGGTGCTCATTGTTATGATCATTTTACTACTTTTGGGGAAGATTTTAACGAGTTTCTGTTCAGATCCGTCACAGATTCCAGCACATGCAGGATTTTCAATCTTCACGGTGGACACCTTGGCAGAATGTGACAGAACCCTTATAAGTTGGTGAGGACTATTGGGTAAACGCTTGCAGCCACCACTAGGGGGAGCTCATTTATTCCAATGGGAGCTGTATCAATGCACATATGGTACACTGCCCCTAGTGGTAAGTAGCAGCATGCATCAATGATTAACTGAAGGGGGTTGTTTAACCCTGTAAAACACATGCACCTATGGCTACTTACCAGATTCATGTCCATGAAGGGGACGATACACAATGCTAAATGTGGTGATGTCGCCGTTTGTTTCCTCCGGTCTGAGCGGATCCCATCTTATTGTCACCTCAGTCTTTTTCCGTTCCTCTACTTTAACATTAGGACCATACCGAGGAGCTGTGCCCAAGAAAGAATATGTTACCACACACGGTATTTCCACAGGCCCCGCTTTCCAGAATAAGAAAAGTATGGCCCCTTCGCTCTATGCCATTTTTAGACATACGTCAGCCCTTATAATGTAATCATACTGCCATATAGCGACAAGATAACTTACATATCTCCCAGATCATGCCACCATATAGTGCCAAAACAATAGTTATATACATCATGCTGCCATATAGTGCTAAGATGGTAGTAATATATGTCCCACATCATACTGCCATATAGTGCTAAGGAAGTACTTATATATGTCCCATATTATACCGCCATATAGTGCTGAGGAAGTAGTTATATATGTCATATATCATACCGCCATAGAGTGATAACTTACATGTCTCCCAGATCATGCCACCATATAGTGCCAAAACAATAGTTATTTACATCCCACATGCCGCCATATAGTGGTAAGCTGGTAGTAATATATCTCCCATATCATACCGCCATAGTAGGTAGTAGTTATATATGTCCCATATCATACCGCCATATACTACTAAGATAGTAGTTATATACATGCCACATGATACAGACAGACATACAGTGTTCAAATAATATACAGCATTCAATTAATGCTGCCTTAAAGTGCACAAATAATACCGCCATCTAGTATCCCCATAATACTGCAATTCAATACCGTAGTGAAAGCACCATGCACCCTTAAGAAGTACAGAGAATTTTCTATCCTCAGGGGCCCAACTTGTAAATGAGGCCCTGAGAGTTGCCCAGTTTGCCGCCCCCTAATACTCCCTGTTGACGTCCCTGCCCCGGTACGGTGGACACTGCGGCGATACCTCCTTCTGTGCTATAGAAATGTGTGGTACACGGAGCTTCCGCCCGATCCTCAATGACGGGGTAAACGGAAATCCTGTAGCGTTTATATGGTTCCAGGCTTCCTACGGGAGAAAAGTAAATGAGAGAAACTTTAAGATGTACAGTCCTGTGCAAAAGTCTTAGGCAGGCGTGGAAAAAGTAAGAATGATTTCAACCATAGAAGTGTTAAGAGTTTATTTGTATTAATTATCGAAATGCAAAGTGAATGAAGAAAAGAGAAATCTAGATCCAATCAGTATTTGTGGCGACCGCCCTCTACCTTCCTCTAGGTACAGATGCCTCAGTTTTTGAAGGAACTCGGAAGGGAGGTCGTTCTTCTTCTGTAGATGTAGGCTTGCTCCGATCCTTCTGTCTCTTCATGTAATCTGCCGCCTGCAGACCCTCATTATTGTACCGCTCTCGACCATCTTCACTGCCGCCTGCAGACCCTCATTATTGTACCGCTCTCCACCATCTTCACTGCTGCCTGCAGACCCTCATTATTGCACCGCTGTCCACCATCTTCACTGCTGCCTGCAGACCCTCATTATTGTACCGCTCTCCACCATCTTCACTGCTACCTGCAGACACTCATTATTGTACTGCTCTCCACCATCTTCACTGCTGCCTGCAGACCCTCATTATTGCACCGCTGTCCACCATCTTCACTGCTGCCTGCAGACCCTCATTATTGTACCGCTCTCCACCATCTTCACTGCTACCTGCAGACCCTCATTATTGTACCGCTCTCCACCATCTTCACTGCTGCCTGCAGACGCTCATTATTGTACCGCCCTCCACCATCTTCACTGCTGCCTGCAGACCCCCATTATTGTACCGCTCTCCACCATCTTCACTGCTACCTGCAGACCCTCATTATTGTACCGCTCTCCACCATCTTCACTGCTGCCTGCAGACCCTCATTATTGTACTGCTCTCCACCATCTTCACTGCTGCCTGCAGACCCTCATTATTGTACCGCTCTCCACCATCTTCACTGCTGCCTGCAGACCCCCATTATTGTACCGCTCTCCATCATCTTCACTGCTGCCTGCAGATGCTCATTATTGTACCGCTCTCCACCATCTTCACAGCTGCCTGCAGACCCTCATTATTGTACTGCTCTCCACCATCTTCACAGCTGCCTGCAGACCCTCATTATTGTACTGCTCTCCACCATCTTCACAGCTGCCTGCAGACCCTCATTATTGTACTGCTCTCCACCATCTTCACTGCTGCCTGCAGACCCTCATTATTGTACCGCTCTCCACCATCTTCACTGCTGCCTGGAGACCCTCATTATTGTACCGCTCTCCACCATCTTCACTGCTGCCTGCAGACGCTCATTATTGTACCGCCCTCCACCATCTTCACTGCTGCCTGCAGACCCCCATTATTGTACCGGCTCTCCACCATCTTCACTGCTGCCTGCAGACCCTCATTATTGTACCGCTCTCCACCATCTTCACTGCTGCCTGCAGACACTCATTATTGTACTGCTCTCCTCCATCTTCACTGCTGCCTGCAGACCCTCATTATTGTACCGCTCTCCACCATCTTCACTGCTGCCTGCAGACGCTCATTATTGTACCGCTCTCCACCATCTTCACTGCTGCCTGCAGACCCTCATTATTGTACCGCTCTCCACCATCTTCACTGCTGCCTGCAGACCCTCATTATTGTACCGCTCTCCACCATCTTCACTGCTGCCTGCAGACACTCATTATTGTACTGCTCTCCTCCATCTCCACTGCTGCCTGCAGATGCTCATTATTGTACCGCTCTCCACCATCTTCACTGCTGCCTGCAGACCCCCATTATTGTCCCGCTCTCCTCCATCTTCACTGCTGCCTGCAGACCCTCATTATTGTACCGTTCTCTACCATCTTCACTGCTGCCTGCAGACCCTCATTATTGTACCGCTCTCCACCATCTTCACTGCTGCCTGCAGACCCCCATTATTGTACCGCTCTCCACCATCTTCACTGCTGCCTGCAGACCCTCATTATTGTACCGCTCTCTACCATCTTCACTGCTGCCTGCAGACCCTCATTATTGTACCGCTCTCCCCCATCTTCACTGCTGCCTGCAGACCCTCATTATTGTACCGCTCTCCCCCATCTTCACTGCTGCCTGCAGACCCTCATTATTGTACCGCTCTCCCCCATCTTCACTGCTGCCTGCAGACCCTCATTATTGTAACGCTCTCCACCATCTTCACTGCTGCCTGCAGACCCTCATTATTGTACCGCTCTCCACCATCTTCACTGCTGCCTGCAGACCCTCATTATTGTACCGCTCTCCATCATCTTCACTGCTGCCTGCAGACCCCCATTATTGTACCGCTCTCCACCATCTTCACTGCTGCCTGCAGACCCTCATTATTGTACCGCTCTCCACCATCTTCACTGCTGCCTGCAGACCCTCATTATTGTACCGCTCTCCATCATCTTCACTGCTGCCTGCAGACCCCCATTATTGTACCGCTCTCCACCATCTTCACTGCTGCCTGCAGACCCTCATTATTGTACCGCTCTCCCCCATCTTCACTGCTGCCTGCAGACCCTCATTATTGTACCGCTCTCCACCATCTTCACTGCTGCCTGCAGACCCTCATTATTGTACCGCTCTCCACCATCTTCACTGCTGCCTGCAGATGCTCATTATTGTACCGCTCTCCACCATCTTCACTGCTGCCTGCAGACCCTCATTATTGTACCGCTCTCCACCATCTTCACTGCTGCCTGCAGACCCCCATTATTGTACCGCTCTCCACCATCTTCACTGCTGCCTGCAGACCCTCATTATTGTACCGCTCTCCACCATCTTCACTGCTGCCTGCAGACCCTCATTATTGTACCGCTCTCCACCATCTTTACTGCTGCCTGCAGACGATCACCACTCTGCAGCCCTTCAGCAAACTACCTTCTGTTACAGCCAAATATTTCTCATTTTGACTCCTCAGTTCAGATCACCTGCTGCCATGTTCGTGCATAGTTGTGTCGCTCGGCTATGTTTCCACGTCAACATGGCTTTTTGGCCATAATTCTTCCATGATGACGACTTCTGGCCAGATTTCTCCAACCAGTAGATGGTAATACCTGGGTCATACTGGTTTCTCCCAGTTCTGAGCTGATAGCACTGCTGGACATCTTCCGATTTGGAAGGGAAGTAACCATGATGTGTCCTTCATCTGCTGCAAATGTTGAGGATTTGATTAGGATGAATGGTGTCATAAATGCTGAGAAATACAGGCAGATACTTACCCATCATGTATTACCATCAGGGAGGCATCTGATTAGCACAAAATGTATTCTGCGACAGGACCACAACCCCAAACATCCAGCCAATGTCATTAAGAACTTTCTTCAGTATGAAGAAGAACAAGGAGTCCTGGAAGTGATGATATTACCTCCACAGAGCTCTGATCTCATCATCCAATCTGTCTGGGATTACATGAAGAGACAGAAGGATCGGAGCAAGCCTACATCTACAGAAGATCTGTGCTTAGTTCTCCAAGATGTCTGGAACAACCTTCCTGGCGAGTTCCTTCAAAAACTGTCTGCAAGTATCTAGAACTGATGCTGAAGGCAAAGGATGGTCACCCTGAATATTAATTGGATTTAGATTTCTGTTGTCTTCATTCACTTTGCATTTTGTTCATTGATATAAAATTAAAGGGGTTCTGCAGTTCTATAAAACATCAGCATCTGATCAGCGGCGGTCCGACACCTGGGACTCCCGTCGATCAGCTGTTTGAGAAGGAAGTGGCACTGCAGGAGCGCCGCGGCCTTCTCTGTGTTTACCGCAGGCTCAGTGACGTCACGACTAGTATCACTGGCCTGGGCGGGGCCAAGCTGCTATTCAAGTGAACAGAGTTTAGCCCCGCCCAGGCCAGATACACCCCCTGCAGAGCACCCTCTAATCGGGTGTCCCATAGCTAGAGGGAGATACACATATCTTGTACTGATCCTGACTTATATTATAGAGCAGCATTATAACCTCTACGGGCCTCTCAGAAACCATCCTGTAACATTCGCTGCTTGTTCAGTGTCTGCACTGAGCTCTACTGGTTTGCATTCTGGGAGGTGTCATCACTACACAAGGAGAAATGATATCAGGTTGCAACGAATCAGAGGAGCTCAGCTCAGGGGCTTCCCTGGTGTTGAAGCAAAACGCTGAATTATGAAGGCAGCTCTGAAGAATAGGAGACAATGAATAATATAGAGTATCTGAAAACTTATTTGACTTTTCTGTAGCGTATACCCATGAGATGTAGAATTATATTGATGCTGTGCCAGGATCGGGAGTATATACAGCGTATTCTATACACAGGTGATTACACGTGGAGGGGGAGGAGGTTTAGAGAATATAACGGGGCTGTGATTTTCTACCTTTCTCGATCGTCCAGGTTGATGAATTCTCCACATACTGAAACGATATATTACAGAGGCCGAATCCTGAGTCAATGCACCAGTCCAGCACAAATCTCTGAAAGTGCGAATCCGTAACTGCCCAGGTGACGGTGACGTCTTCAACGGCTGCTTCGGATATCTGGACGCTGCACATGGCTTCCCCACCTGTAAAAAATTTTTTTTAAAAAAATCTGCAATTAGTATTGCCCCTCCCTCTGAATGATGGCTCAGATACAGTTGGCGCAATCGACCACAGCATGTGAGGAATTAAATGTATGTGATCGGCGTTGTCTGCAATCATGGACACTGTTGGCGATGTCTGCTGCGTGATGCCCCTGCTTAGCTCCTCAGCAGGCGCCATCTGCCGTACATGTACTGCTGATGTCGGGAAGGGGATAAAGGGGATGTCCCCCAAAAAAATATTCTGCAGTTTTCAAACCAACCTGCAACTGCATGTAATTAAAAACGTATTTTTGCCCCTGAGTTATTCAATAGAATGCATCTGTATAGCGCCACCTGCTGTTTGTTTTGTTTCTTATTTCCCTGTCCACCTCACTGAGGTGGACGCACATGCTCAGTTCTTTCCTTCAGCTGCCTCCTGAGCTGAGATAGAGGAAGAGAGCTGAAGCAGAAAGGACACACCCCCTGACCTGCCAGCTTAAACAGAGCAGTTGGAGCAATGAATGGGGGGATCTCTGGATCTATTTGTGGCACAGGCCTGGTTCTAGCTTTCTTAGAAATAGACTGTTATGTACCATATGGTTTTCTAGGCTTTTTCTATTGATGATCTTCAATATCAGATCAGTGGGGGTCTGACACCCGGCACCCCCACCGATCAGCTGTATGAGGAGATGACGCCCACAGTGCGCACGTGTCATCTATCTTCCTGCTCACCACTATATGTCTATGGGACAGCAGCTGTGAACAGGAAGAGAGAAGAGAGACGGCATGTGCGCAGTCTCCCCATACAGCTGATTGGCGGGGTCCCAGGTGGGACCCCACCGATCTGATATTGAAGACCTATTTGTAGGATAGGTCATCAGTAGAAAAAGCAAGGACAACCCCTTTAATTATACGTTACCCTTTAAAGGCTAGTTCACACCTGGCAGATTGGTTGCAGACATGTCAGTGCATGTGAATCCAATCCCAAAATTTTGTGCCACAAACCGGCACCATGTGAACTTCCCCTATTCCTGTCCTGTATACGCACCTCGTTGGTTACATGAGCGGCTAATTAATTTTTGCAATTAAAAATGTGAGTTTTGAACATTTCCCTAATTCATTTACTGGTTCTCATTGAGGAGATCCAGCTGGAGTTTTACAGGCAATGCTCCATGGGAAAAATATGCAAATGAGCTCTCCTCTAGCAGGAAGAAAACTCTCTACTGCCACCTATAGGTCATCAACTAGCCAAACCAGACACCCCCTCTGTGGACCGGGTTCTTGCTAGTTCTCAGGCTGCAGTGAGAAGAGTCAATGCTCAGTGATGTGCAGGTGGGTGGCTGAGTGATCAGAGTCTCCGCTGACTGTAGCACACATTCACACCTGCAGGCAGCGGCGCCTTCTGCTACTTACTCTTCTCCCCAGCGGCTGGGATTCTCAGCGTAGCCTTCGGGGAGCTTCCGGCAGAGTTGAAATGCACCACAGATACGACATGAGCCTCCTCAGACATATTTAGCGTCATTTCACGGTCCTTTGTGGTTCTGATCCAGGAGTCGGAAGTTCTGTCCTCAGGAAACCATTGAACACTGTAGCCCAGTGTGATCCCGGAGGGGCGTAGACTGGATCTTTCCTATAGAAATAATGTACACCGATATATATGGTGACTATAGGAAGCAGAGTAAAACTTTACAGGAAGGTATTGGGGAACCACACAGAGCACCTCTCAACCAGTCACTATTAACCACATGATTTCCCTATCTCTGCAGAGCTGTGGGGGGGATTTTAGGATGCCCTCAATGCCCCTGAGATCCCTGCTTTCCCCTGCTCGTTGTGACTACTGTCATAGCATCTTCTTATAGCAGCCACTAGGGGGAGCTCACTGCATACAAATGTAAATAACACCATTGTGTTTAATAGCAGCTGTATAAATCCACATGCAGAGAGCTCCCCCTAGTGGTGGCTGCAGGAAGCCAGAATATTACAATTTCTAGGACGTATTTGTCTTTTCTTCCATTTGCTTCTTCCGCCTTTTTCTGTGTTTCATGAATACAGGTTTCCTCTATCTCCTTGTGTGCGGGATATCACACCAATAAGCTTCCTTATATACCGACAACACTCACCTTCCACTTCAGATACACAAGTCTTCTGCGGCCTGTGGAGCTGATCGCTCTCCATAGTTCTACACTGTGCAGCGGTGCTGAGGACAGAGAGATGTTAAAGCAGAGAACAGTTATCATTAATAATAGGTCGGTGCACACAGACGAGGCACTCACTGGAGTTATGCAGAGAAGCACAATGCTGCCATGATGGGACAGTGCTGGTGGCAGCGGCCACGTGAGGGACACATCTAGGGCACTTTTATCTGTGCGCTGTGGTTGGCTAAATCAGATTTTCAAAATATTGTAAGTGACAACCGGAAGCAGAAATCTAACCGGATCTAATTCCTTGTAGTTAAAAATAAATAAAATCTGAATAAAAATAAATAAATCTAATAAATAAAATAAACCAATATGATGTGTGTCACTGATTAAAATGCCAACTCAGTTTGGGTAGAAAGCATTGGAGTCAATGACTAATCGCTGTCTACATACATGACAACACACAGCAGAGCCCTCAATCCTTCTGGTCCTGGTACTATATCTATGTACTAGACTGTTATTGTATCTATGCAGTAAGCTTGGGTCTGTTATTGTATCTAGGATTGGTTCTGGTACCATATCTATGCACTAGGCTTGGTTCTAATATGATATCTATGCACTAGGCTTGGTTCTGGTACACTATCTATTCACTAGGCTTGGTTCTGGACTGGTACAGTATCTGTGTATTAGGCTTGGTTCTGGTATCATATCTATGCGCTAGGATTGGTTTCCGGTCTCATATCTTTGCGCTAGACTTGGGTCTTATGCTGTATCTATGCACTAGCCTTGGTTTTGGTACCATATCTATGCACTAGGCTTGGTTTAGGCATCATGTCAATGCACTAGGCTTGATTCTGGTATCATATATTTGCACTAGACTTGGTTCTCATGCTGTATCTATGCACTAGGTATGGCTCTGGTATCATATCTATGCGCTAGGATTGGTTCCGGTCTCATATCTTTGCGCTAGACTTGGGTCTCATGCTGTATCTATGCACTAGGCTTGGTTCTGGTACCATGTCAATGCACTAGGCTTGGTTTTGGTACCATATCTATGCACTAGGCTTGGTTCTGGTATCATATATTTGCACTAGACTTGGTTCTCATGCTCTACCTATTCACTAGGTGTGGTTTGGGTACTGTATCTATGCACTAGTCTTGGTTTGGGTACCATATCTATGCACTAGGCTTGGTTCTGGTATCATATCTTTGCACTAGACTTGGGTCACTTGCTGTATCTATGCACTAGTCTTGGTTTGGATACTGTATCTATGCATTAGACTTGGTTCTCATGTTGTATCTATGCACTAGGCTTGGTTTGGGTACAGTATCTATGCACTAGGCTTTGTTCTGATATCATATCTATGCCTTAGACTTGGTTCTCATGCTGGATCAATGCACTAGTCTTGGTTTGGGTACTACATCTATGCATTAAACTTGGTTCTCATACTGTATCTATGCACCAGGCTTGGTTCTGGTATCATTTTTTTGCACTAGACTTGGGTCTCATGCTGGATCTATTCACTAGGCTAGGTTTGGGTACTGTATCTATGCAAGCCAATAGGTTTGGTTCTCATACTGTATCTATGCACCAGGCTTGGTTCTGGTACCATATCTGGTACCATATCAGAGCTATCCTGCCTCATACAATGTGCTGTGTGGACCTATGTTTAGTACCCAGAAACAGTAACAGAACAGAGTTAATGCACAGATACTGTACCAGATCCAAAACTCTAGAAATATGTACGCCCACTACATTCAAGCACGCTCAATACATACATGTAAACTCGTGTGCACAATTTCACCAACCCAAATATTCACATAAACACTATGTCTAGCTCATACACAGCTGATCAGTCATCCTATGTTCTAGGCTTCCATAACGCTGGGCAGAGATGTCTCAGATGCTACTCAGCATTTAGCCTCAAGCTGCTTTCGCAACCCAAGGCCAAGCGGTTGTCGTCTGCCCCGAAATAACTTACCTTGTTCCGCCGTCCTTCCTGTGAGCTCTCCACTCCACTCACTCCACCACATCTGACCAGTGCTCCCAGTGCACCTGAGAGACACCACATACTCTGTGAAGGCATGGAGTCTGCTGAGACTGTAGCTCATATTCTTCTCTCTCTCCATGTACAGGTCAGGGGTGTAGTCCTGAGGAAAGTATATGAGAGGATAGAATATGTCACATGTAAGGCTGTCCTCCGCTGTGTCTGCCCCCAGTCCTCTCAGTGTAACACCAAGCAAATCATTTCTAATATTTCCTCCATTAATATCATGTGACTACTTGAAGAAAAATGGTAGTCACCCAGAAAGGAGGTCAGCTGCCTTCCCGGAAACCTACACTAAGACTCAGGATCAGTACAGGATAAGTAATGTATGTACACAGTGACTGCACCAGCAGAATAGTGAGTGCAGCTCTGGAGAATAATTCAAGATGTAACTCAGGATCAGTAAAGAATAAGTAATGTATGTACACAGTGACTGCACCTGCAGAATAGTGAGTGCAGCTCTGGAGTATAATACAGGATGTAACTCAGGATCAGTACAGGATAAGTAATGTATGTACACAGTGACTCCACCAGCAGAATAGTGAGTGCAGCTCTGGAGTATAATACAGGATGTAACTCAGGATCAGTACAGGATAAGTAATGTATGTACACAGTGACTGCACCAGCAGAATAGTGAGTGCAGCTCTGGAGTATAATACAGGATGTAACTCAGGATCAGTACAGGATAAGTAATGTATGTACACAGTGACTCCACCAGCAGAATAGTGAGTGCAGCTCTGGAGTATAATACAGGATATAACTCAGGATCAGTACAGGATAAGTAATGTATGTACACAGTGACTGCACCAGCAGAATAGTGATTACAGCTCTGGAGTATAATACAGGATGTAACTCAGGATCAGTACAGGATAAGTAATGTATGTACACAGTGACTGCACCTGCAGAATAGTGAGTGCAGCTCTGGAGTATAATACAGGATGTAACTCAGGATCAGTACAGAATAAGTAATGTATGTACACCAGTGACTGCACCAGCAGAATAGTGAGTGCAGCTCTGGAGTATAATACAGGATGTAACTCAGGATCAGTACAGGATAAGTAATGTATGTACACAGTGACTGCACCAGCAGAATAGTGAGTGCAGCTCTGGAGTAAAAAACTGGATGTAACTCAGGATCAGTACAGGATAAGTAAT
This sequence comes from Rhinella marina, assembly GCA_900303285.1. Lineage (NCBI taxonomy): Eukaryota > Metazoa > Chordata > Amphibia > Anura > Bufonidae > Rhinella > Rhinella marina. Next base: position 29,027 of record ONZH01020664.1, on the reverse strand, counting down.
GTATGTACACAGTGACTGCACCAGCAAGAATAGGTGAGTGCAGCTCTGGAGTATAATACAGGATGTAACTCAGGATCAGTACAGGATAAGTAATGTATGTACACAGTGACTGCACCAGCAGAATAGTGAGTGCAGCTCCGGAGTATAATACAGGATGTAACTCAGGATCAGTACAGGATAAGTAATGTATGTACACAGTGACTCCACCAGCAGAATAGTGAGTGCAGCTCTGGAGTATAATTACAGGATGTAACTCAGGATCAGTACAGGATAAGTAATGTATATACACAGTGACTGCCACCAGCAGAATAGTGAATGCAGCTCTGGAGTATAATTACAGGATGTAAATCAGGATCAGTACAGGATAAGTAATGTATGTACACAGTGACTGCACCAGCAGAATAGTGAGTGCAGCTCTGGAGTATAATACAGGATGTAACTCAGGATCAGTGCAGGATAAGTAATGTATGTACACAGTGACTGAACCAGCAGAATAGTGAGTACGCTCTGGAGTATAATACAGGATGTACTCAGGATTAGTACAGGATAAGTAATGTAATGTATGTGCACAGTGATTGCACCAGCAGAATAGTGAGTGCAGCTCTGGAGTATAATACAGGATGTAACTCAGGATCAGTATAGGATAAGTAATATATGTACACAATGACTGCACCAGCAGAATAGTGAGTGCAGCTCTGGAGTATAATACAGGATGTAACTCAGGATCAGTACAGGATAAGTAATGTATGTACACAATGACTGCACCAGCAGAATAGTGAGTGCAGCTCTGGAGTATAATACAGGATGTAACTCAGGATCAGTACAGGATAAGTAATGTATGTACACAGTGACTACACCAGCAGAATAATGAGTGCAGCTCTGGAGTATAATACAGGATGTAACTCAGGATCAGTACAGGATAAGTAATGTATGTGCACAGTGACTGCACCAGCAGAATAGTGAGTACAGCTCTGGAGTATAATACAGGATGTAACTCAGGATCAGTACAGGATAAGTAATGTATGTACACAGTGACTGTACCAGCAGAATAGTGAGTGCAGCTCTGGTGTATAATACAGGATGTAACTCAGGATCAGTACAGGATAAGTAATGTATGTACACAGTGACTGCACCAGCAGAATAGTGAGTGCAGCTCTGGTGTATAATACAGGATGTAACTCAGGATCAGTACAGGATAAATAATGTAATGTATGAAGTTCAGTTATAAATTATTTCTTTGGTACAGAATATCCATTAGTATCTGTAATACTGACCCACTCATCATGCTGTAGCTCTCTGTACCTCATGCTACATTTCACATCTAGTTCATGTGGCGCCAGAGCTGGTCTTCTCCATGATATTAGCAACGATGAGTCTTGAAGTGGTTCCAAAGGCAGGATATCAGGAGGATCCATTTTCACTAAAGTAATAAGAAGAAATTAAAAGAAATAGATAAATGTAACAATTGTGGTATAAACGCCAAACTGTAATATTCTCAAGTACAGATCCTGCTCTGTTCCTGCGCCACCAAACTCTGCCAGTCCTGCTGAAGTCACCAGGACCTGACAACAGTTGGGTAAGGTGGTCGCTGCTGGATAGGTTTGGTTGGGGGACCTTCTTCCTTAAATGATGTAAGAGCTGTGTACTCTGATCAGATGTCCCCAACCTTCTGCCATTTCAGTGAAACACTGAAGAAGAAACTGCAGCTGCATCCCCCTCCTCTCCCCTCCTCCCTGCCTTCTAATTACTGTTTTACACCAGATGGATTTTTGGGTGACTGAGAAGGTTTCTGAATAATTACAGAAGGGATGCAAGCAAGGAAATGATGAAGAAGATGAGTAAGATGCCACTGCAGATGCCTTACCTATCTCTGCAGCCTTCACTGTGAATTGACTTGTCTTATTGCCCAGTCCATTCTCCACCTGCAGTTGTAGATTATATTCTCTGCCGAACTCATGTCCGACAGGGAAGGAGCAGGAGTTTCCATCTGGTAAGCACTTCTTTTCGGGGTCGTTGAGCCTGTCCGTCAGAAGGTGAATGAGGTCAGAGACGTAACCGTACAGACTGGAGCACAGAGCAGTCACACTTACACAGTCAGGTTGAAGGTTGTGGGGATTTTGTGGTCTCTTACGGGGGTCCAGCTGCACGTGACATTCTGCGTGTGGAAATACATACAGGAGATATTTTTGGGAACTTCTGGTGGATCTGTAAAGAGCGAAAATGATCAGATCAGATTGTGGAGGACTATAAGACTGCATCCACACAGTGCACCCTAGGGGGGGTGAAAGCTTTAGGGTACGTTAACACCAAAGGGGGCCCAGAGAGGATGGGGCCCACACAAGCCACAAGTGCCAATTGCATTAACCTCTTAACTGGCTAAGTCCACTATGGGAAGTTATCACTGAACTCTCTACTGTCACCAGACCACCGTTTAACTCCTTCACTGACCTAGAAAATCATGGATATTACCATTAGAACTTTCTGCCCCATACATCCAGGATGTCATCATTAACCCCTTCACTACCCTAGATAACAGAGATATTTTCATTAACCTCTTACTGCCCTAGACCATTGGAGATGTTAATATTTACCTTTTCACTGCTCTAGACCACCATGGATGCTACTACTTACCTCTTCACTGTCCTAGACCACCCGGGATGAACTATAAACCTCTTCAATACACTAGACCAAGCAGGAAGTTATCATTAAAGGGGTTGTCCAGCGGTTAATATTGATGACCTATTGTCAGGATTGATCATCAATATTAGATTGACGGGGTCCGACTCCCAACATCCCCGCTGGTCGGCTGTTAGACGAGAAGGCAGCTCTGCATGCGAGCACTGTATCCTCCTCATTACACTACATATCGTCTCCAGTGGAGCTGTGGTGTAGTGTAATTACAAGTACCCCCTCCATGCATAATTACAAGTACCCCCTCCATGCATAATTACAAGTACCCATTCCCTTGAATGGAGCAGGTACTTGTATTACACTGCACTTCCGAGACGAGGTGCAGTGTAATGAAGAGAAAGCGGCGCGCACATGGAGCACCATCTCCTCTTCAAACAGCTAACCGGCGAGGGGCGTCTGGTGTCGGATCCCCGCCATTCTGATGATAGGTCATCAATACAAATTACTGGATAACCCCTTTAAACTCTTCCATGCCATAGACCACCAGGATTACATCCTTCACTGACCTAGACCACCAAAGATGTAACTATTAAACCCGTCACTATCCCAGTCTACCTTAAATGTTACGATTAATACATTCACTGCCTTGGATTACCATTAACCCCTTCACTACCCTAAACCACCAGGGATATTACCATTAACCCGTTTCTGCCCTCTACATCCAGGGATGTATCCATTAACCCCTTCCTTGCCTTACACTATCCAGGTAGTTATCATTAGATTCTTCACTGCCATAGATCACCAGGATTTATAACCATATAACTCCATCATTGTCTTTGTCTTCTTCTGTTAACCATTATGACTGCGGAAATACATGCAGTCATAATTTCTTTGCATCAAAGGGGTTTCACAGGCAAGAACATTGTAAAACGTGCAGCCATACAAGCAGCAAAGTGAAAATAAGTGTAAAAGAGATAAGCCCGGGAATGCAAGATCACCTATACTCCTGTGCAGCTAGTCAATCCACAGATCGCCATCCCCTGTGATGTCACAGTCCTATAAAACCCTTATGCCATGCGGTGTCTGCCACTGTCTGGTGAGCTGACCATAGGGACTGCACTAGGGACAGTGTTGCTGAAAATGATTAATAGAAGAATATTGGAGAGGGAGAGTGCAGGGACACAGCACGGAGAGTGCAGGGAGAATACAGGGGGAGTGCAGGGAGAATACAGGGACACTGCACGAAGAGTGCAGGGAGTGTACAGGGAGACTGCATCAGTTGTATTTATTTATTCCTACATAGACTTATTCCTACTGCAGAGATTAACTAAGATATGTAATTCAATACCAATAAGATGGAAGCCTTTATTATTCCGGTGCCAGAGTGCCAACCAATATTGCCCAGTCTGCACACCATCCACATTTTTTGCTGACTCTACTTCTTCCAAATCATCCTTCAAAGTCTCCATGTCCTAGAAAAGTCAGCAAGATGCAGAGAGAGGAGGAGCTGGATGTTCCTGATGACATATTCTCATCAAATATTAGATGATGTGGAAAAGAAGGAAAAGCAGATGGCAGAAGAAGGGCTCCCACCTGTAGGGCAGGAGAGTGCTGGGGTTGGAGAAGTGGGTATGCCAGCATATTGTGCCCTCACCTAATCAGCCAAACCCCCATACCAGCAACAGCCTTTTTTAAGGTGCATTAAAGGTGCCGCGCAGCTATTAACAATGAAGAAGGACTATACAGTGTGTTCTTCATTATTAAATGTAAGGCAGCTGCATGGCCATCCCGTGTGGCCGTACCTACAGCAGTGGCCTGAGTATACCTGATTTTTAGCAATTTGTGACAAATTAATTTGGAACAAATCTAATTTCTCGGCAAACTTCAGCAAAGTTGCTGAATCAAATTTTTCAAAATCTCATCTCTAATAAGCACTGACTAGGGTAGAATGGGTTGCCATCAGTCAGGATTTGGCACAGAAACTGACATCCAGCATATCAGGGCGAATGACAGAAGTCCGGAAAAAGAAGGGTCAACACTGGACGTATAGGGGCACATTTATTAGGATCGGCATTTTAGACGCTGGCCTTAATAAGCCGCTGCGCTGGATCGGCTCCGACCTCTACATAACTTTGGTTTATTCCTTGCTCTCCAACATTTAGACCATTTTCTACTCCGGCCTGCCCCTTCCCTGCCCGCGTCATGCCCCCTTGTTTAGACCTGCCGTGAGCAGGAAGAAGTTGCAGATTCTGCCACAACATGGCGTGCGGCAGAATCTGCACCAGATATACGCCACTTTTTGTGGAATATATCTATTCGTAAATGACCCCCATAGAGTCTCTGCGTGAACTTGGATTCTGAAATGCTTATAATTGAACATCATTATACCATAGAAACATCTGAAAAAAGACCAAAGCAGCAAACTTTGTGAAAACCAAAATTTATGTCAGTCTGAAAACTTTTTGGCCACGACTGTAATGATATGCAGGATTTCTGATAACATTATGATCACTGTTTTCCGTCACTGAATACTCACATCCACTCATTATGTTGACTTCATCCAGATGCTGCCGCTCGGGTATATAGATGGAGCAGGCCACCCTCGCAGTGTCAGCCGACAGGTTGGGTATGGTGACTTTACTGGTTGTGTCATTGACAGTGTCATAGACCGCGGCCAGGTCTTTTTCCAGTTCCCAGCGCACATTTTTTATAAGACCAGTTTTCTTCAAAATACAGTAAAAACTGACATTAGATCCTCTGGGAACATATTTCACTTGTGGAGATATGGAGCCTTGTATGGTACGCCAGTACCTGCGGAGTAAATACACACCTGGTGAGCAAGAAGATACGAGTCTACAATAAAGACCAGTAATGGGTTGTAGACCATTAAAAAATAAAGAAATGACAATGATCAAAGGGGTTTTCAAGGAATGTTTATCCTTAGTCATCAGTGTCTGATCAGTGGGAGTCTTTCCCCTGGGACCCTCAGCGATCAAGAGACTAAAGGGGTCTTCAATGTGTCTCCAGGTAAAATGACTCATCCACAGTCACTGTACCTGGTACAGAAATGGTGGGATCATTCAAGATCACCTTGTTTCCCCCCAAAAAATTATCAAAAAGTCCCATGTATCCCAAAATTGTATCAATGAAATCTATAGCTTGCTGCGTGAAAAAAATAACAAAAACCATATAAAACTGGTAGATATCTCCATACTCACCCACAAAACCCTAAAAAAACTAAAGTGGAAATGTGCTGTTTTTTTCATAGTCACCCAAAAAACTTTCATTTAAAAGTTATACAGTTCACCAGATGTTCCCCAAAACTGTGCCATTAAAAACTACAACTTGGCCTGTATAAAAGAAGCCCTCATACAGACATGATAAGAGAAAAACCAAAAAGTTATCAGAGATAAAAAACAGCAAAAAAAGAAAAAATAATAATGACCAAACCCTATAGGGATTGTGAACAGTTGGGGTTTTGGCAATCCCCCCCAACTCCTGTGCTGACCTGCGAAGGGAAGCATACTTACCTGCTTCCCGATGCAGACTCTCAGCATCCAGGGACCTGTCACCCCTGCGGAACGTGACCCAGTGACGTATCGCATGAGTGACAGGTCACAGCTGCAGCCAGTGATTGGCTACAGTAGTCATGTGACAGCCAGGGGCGGACCATAGACCGTACAGGGAAATTTCCCTGTGGGCTGATGCCCCGGGGGCCGCCCAAGTACCTCCTCTGAGTACATACAGGTCTGATACTCTCAGCATTAATTAGTGCTAGGGTCATCAGGTACTTATGTCTTCTGCCTGTCTGCCTTCTGTCAACCTGGGACCACTTTTAGTTTCTGTTCAAGGGCCCCTTTAACTTCCCAGTCTGCCTCTGGGGACAGCTGTCAACAGGATGTTGATTCCAAGAAACCTGGGACCTATGGAGGGCGCCATGGAGCGATGCAGCCAGAATCCAGCGGCCTGGGACCAGGTAAGTATTAAACCCTCCCTGGGACCAGCCTCTCTGAAGGGGTCTGTTAAAAAAAAGTTTAGTGTTGGATAACCCCTTTAAAAAAATATCCCTTTCAGATGACATTTATACTGATGGCCTATCCTCCGGTGAGGGTTTGCGGTCTTTACATGAGTGTAGGACTGCTGCCATTTGTGTCATGACTAAATACAGCACAACCGCTGGTGCTATGGGGTCACTTAGACTCACAAGTCATGTTGCTTTTGTTACCCCCCATCCTCGGAGCATACACTGGGTGACACTGCACACTTGGCTAACCATCATATGATGAGATACCTGATATCAGAGCTGCAGCTAATAGTAAAAACCAAGGCGACCAGCAGAAGATCATCCAACCAGGTACTAGAAGAGAAATAAGAGACAAGTCATTACACAGGAACACTGCCATTTGTATATCAGGTCAGGTTGTTGTAAGGAGATTTCAGTCATGTGATTTTGGAAAACATAGAATACTCAAGGGTCTCTGCAAAAATATCAGATATACCTGTATATATGTGTACATGGGTGCAGGTTACATTATGCTACTGATTTCTGTATTATCCTGCTGTTGGACATGTCTGCTTGTAGAATTTCAGGTTCGGAGCTCTGTGGGTGACTCCTGCTTGTGGAGCTGCAGGTTCAGAGCTCAGCGAGCATCCGCTGCTTGTGGAGCTACATGCTATGCTCAGTGGGTGGAACTGCAGGTTCAGACATTGTGGGTCTCCTCCACTTATGGAGATGCAGGTCCAGAACTGATTTGGAGTCCTCTGCTTGTGGAGCTGCAGGTTCAGAGCTCGGTGGATATCCCCCGCTTGAGTAGGTGTGCTTCAGAGTTCAGTGGGCGTCCCCTGTTTGTGGAGCTGCAGGTTTCAGAGCTCAGAGGGTGTCCCCCTGTTTGTGGAGCTGCAGGTTCAGAGCTCAGAGGGTGTCCCCCTGTTTGTGGAGCTGCAGGTTCAGAGCTCAGAGGGTGTCCCCCTGTTTGTGGAGCTGCAGGTTCAGAGCTCAGTGGGTGTCCCCGTTTGTGGAGCTGCAGGTTCAGAGCTCAGTGGGCGTCCCCTGTTTGTGGAGCTGCAGGTTCAGAGCTCAGAGGGTGTCCCCCTGTTTGTGGAGCTGCAGGTTCAGAGCTCAGTGGGTGTCCCCCTGTTTGTGGAGCTGCAGGTTTATAGCTCAGTGGGTGATCCCTGCTTGTAGAGCTGCAGGTTAAGAGCTCAGTGGGTGTCCCCCTGTTTGTGGAGCTGCAGGTTCAGAGTTCAGTGGGCGTCCCCTGTTTGTGGAGCTGCAGGTTCAGAGCTCAGAGGGTGTCCCCCTGTTTGTGGAGCTGCAGGTTCAGAGATCAGAGGGTGTCCCCCTGTTTGTGGAGCTGCAGGTTCAGAGCTCAGAGGGTGTCCCCCTGTTTGTGGAGCTGCAGGTTCAGAGATCAGAGGGTGTCCCCCTGTTTGTGGAGCTGCAGGTTCAGAGCCCAGTGGGTGTCCCCCTGTTTGTTTGTGGAGCTGCAGGTTCAGAGATCAGTGGGTGTCCCCCTGTTTGTGGAGCTGCAGGTTTATAGCTCAGTGGGTGATCCCTGCTTGTAGAGCTGCAGGTTCAGAGCTCAGAGGGTGTCCCCCTGTTTGTGGAGCTGCAGGTTCAGAGATCAGAGGGTGTTCCCCTGTTTGTGGAGCTGCAGGTTCAGAGCTCAGTGGGTGTCCCCTGCTTGTAGAGCTGCAGGTTCAGAACATAATGGGTGTCCCCTGTGGAGGACTTATACGCAGCAATCACCTCCACTGTATGAGGACGAGGGACCGCTATTGTCATCACTCATCCTCATAAAGCTGCATTGTTTCTGGGCAGAACATCGCTGTTTAGACTGCATGATCTACCTGATCCATCAGAAGAACAGAAAAAAAAAAAAAACAAGGATCACATTTGGCATCCGTTTGAGACATTTCCATCTGAGACCTGTATTTTTTAGATGGAAAAAAAAGTCCTGCATGCAGAACTGTTTTTTCTGTCTAAAAAAGCTACGGATGTTAGAAGCAGCGGCCGTTATACTACAGGGGAACGACCCGTCTATAGTGCATTACCACTTAGGGTATATTCACGCGTCACGGTTTTTGCTGTAACTTTTATGAAAGCAAAGCCGCAGCATATTGCCAGGCCTTCTCCCTGCTCACCAAGCCGGTGCCGTAAATTGCTTGGTATCGCAGCTCTGCCCCATTCAATTCAATGGGGTTGAACTGCACCTAGATCACGTCACTGATAATTGTGGTCACATGGTGATGTCACTGTGAACACCAGTGCTTTCTCAAACAGCTCATTGGTGGGGGTCCTGGGTGTTGGACCCCCACTGATCAGATATAGATGACCTATCCAGATTAAAAAATCTTGGAAAACTCTTAAAGGGGTTCTCCGGGAATTAAGAAAATGAAAATACTTAAATATTACTTTATTATAAATATATTCCCAAACACATTTCATTAGTTATTATGGTTCGTTTTGTCTGGGGAGCAATCATTAGGAGAAATAAAATGGCCGAGGTCCTATCAGTGCACACAAAACCTGTCCTAATCACACAGCAGGTCAAGTTACTTCACAACACTGAGGTAAAGAGCTGCCTCATCCTCCTCTCTGCTCTACTTGTCAGGGATTATGATCCTGAATACAGTTTAATATGATCTTCAGCTGAATCTCTGTAGGAATGGAGTTTATGAGGAGTCATGAAGTACAGAGAGGACAGACAGAACAGACTGTGGTAATGGAGACTGCATACAAGTGCTGCTCATTAGCCACATCTGCTCATGAACTCAATTCCTACAGAGATTCAGCTGAAGATCTTATCACCTGTATTCAGGATGATAATCCCTGACAAGCAGAGCAGAGAGGAGGATGAGGCAGCTCTTTACCTCAGTGTTGTGAAGTAACTTGTCCTCCTGTGTAATTAGTACAGGTTCTGTGTGCACTAATAGGACGGCGGCCATTTTGTTTCTCCTAATGATTGCTCCCCAGACAAAACGAGCCGTTATAACTAATGAAAGGTATTTGGGAATATATTTATAATAAAGTGATATTTAAGTACTTTCATTTTCTTAATTCCCAGAGAACCCCTTTAAGTCATTGGCCCAGGTTGAAGGGATGGCTACATGGGCACTTGTGCACATAGTCATGACCGTAACACCCAAACCATTCACCATTATCGGTCGCCATATAGCCTTGGATCTTGTTTTTTTGACACCATAAAAAGGACGCCACTGGAGGGACCTGCACCAAATGTATTAAAAAGTGAAGGCATTTTACTAAATCGCCACATCTCAACCTATTTTGCTCCACGTCCACCTATTCGAGTGGCCTAAACTAAGGCTCCTCCGGAAACAACATTCACTTTTCTTGTCCTATAAGTTTAATGTCATAATTTTCACGTACAATTTATACCAACTCCTGCAGTAAACTGCTTTGTGGTTCATTAACTGCTCTGCTGTAAAGTCTCTTAGTTGTACGTTTTATGGTGAAGCCTGGTGACCACCAATATGTACTCTATTACAGCTTGCACCCAAGCCTGAGCAGTCTGGTCTTAGAGGAGATTTCTCTGTGGGCACAGAAGATTTGGCAATGACCCATCTCTGATGCTCCACAGACAAAATCCAGGCCACCATAAACAGCTCTGTTCAGGGACGCACCACCAATGAGGCCGGGTGAGGCGATCACCTCAGGCACCAGGTAGGGACAAGAGGGGGTCAGCAGAAGAGTAATGGGCTGAAGGGAAGGGGTTAGGTTAAAAAATTAGGATTGGGAAAAGGGGGGGAAGGTGCAGTTTCAGTTTTCACCTCAGGCAGCAGAAAGACTAGGTGCACCCCTGGTTCTGTTGAGGTATCACAAGGCGATAACCCATGGCTGATGGATGCATTTCCCTTTATATAGTGTAGGATCAGATTAAAATCTACAGGCAGAGGGGTAACTTGCAGCCTGCGGTTTGGCTTCTGGTCTGACAGTCTTGCAGGTTGAGAAACAGAAGATTCTGGAAGACGAAGAGTTAACCATCAAAAGAACCTGTTGAGCAAGAAGAAGGTTCCTGGAAGACGTGTGTCTTCCTGAAGCTGAGGAAACAGTCGCCGTTATCCGTCGTTCACCATTGCCCTGACTGTATACCACATACCGATTATACGGAGATGAGCGTCGCTATGTAGGCGCCGCTTATCTACTGCTGGAAGTTTCCTTCCCTGCGTCAACCACTGATTAATCCTCTGCAAGAAGAGGTTCCGCAGCAACTAAGGCGTCCTTAAAGGGATTATCCAAAGATTGATGCAAAAAATGACACGGACACAGTGCTCTACCTGCTGCGGAACATAAACTTACAGCTGCTGCAGCCCTTCTTTGCTAGAGTGATGAGGGCATTAATGGATGAGGTGTGCGTTATACAGAAGTCACCTTGGCGTTCTCCATGGTCTTATTATTTCCTGATCTCATATTATGGGTTGTACTTGTATCACAGTCTGAACCCGGCAAAAAGAAGCTTAAATAAATCTTCCAAATTTTACAAAATGTTCCAAGTCATTGTCCTAAAAAGTGTATTTCCAGTGAGAAATGCAGTCCGTCTTATCATTCATCTTGTGGTCCGCAAAAAATGCGGATGACGTCCATGTGCTTTCCGTATTTTGCGGAATCGAACAGCTGGCCCCTAATAGAACAGTCCTATCCTTGTCCGTAATGTGGACAATAATAGGACATGTTCTATTTTTTGAGGACATACGAAAACGGAATGCGCACGGAGTAACTTCTGTTTTTTATGCGGACCCATTGAAATGAACGGTTCTGCAAAAGGTCCACAAATAAGGCTACATGCACACGACCGTATGTGTTTCGCGGTCCGCAAAAAAATGGATAATATCCGTATGACAAATTTTTTTTTTTTTGCGGATCCATTGTAACAATGCCTATCCTTTTCCGCAAAACGGACAAGAATAGGACATGTTCTATTTTTTTTGCGGACCCATTGTAATGAATAGGTTCCCTATCCTATCAGCATAAAAAATGGAACAGACACGGAAACAAAATACATTCGTGTGCATGAGGCCTAAAAAAACAGAACGGGCACGGAAACAAAATACATTCGTGTGCATAGGCCTTAGTCTCAGGGAGCTTGCAGTCCTGTTCCCCGGTTAAGAGTGGGATGCCCAAGCAGGGGGACACAGCCTATGACATATGGATCGGGGGTGTCCTAATGTTAGCAACCAGTTAGGGTACGTACACATCTATGGCAGGCTGTGCTGGCAGAGAGCAGCCTGCCGGATTTCGCTGGGGTCCGATGGTGATCCGGCTGCTTTCCAGGTTTCGTGCGACAGTTTTTGAATGGCTAACAGTCTGCATTTGTGCTGGATCAGGCATACTGCAGATGCGAACGTTCCTTTCACAGCTATACATGTGTTCAACATCTCAGTGGATATGCCGAACGTGCGTTGGGCCCCAATAACCCGGCAGATGATCAGTGTCCATTTGGCATCCTCCAGCTCTGCCATGCCTTCCTATGTTGAGGCCCGTACATAGGGCAGTATAGGGTTTTACAATAAGTAACTATGCCCAACATTTCACTGTACACCTTAGAGAAGAGCATTTATAAAAAACGCTCGTTCCCAATAATTGCCCTGTGTAAGGTGCCAGCCATCAGCCACTGAATGAGCATCGTGTGATTGTGTTATTTAGTTGGCACCTAAAGTAATCATTTCTGGGCAGCAGATTGTCCTGTATAATCAGGGACGTGCTGCCCAGAAACAGTGATTCTCTATGGGGATGAGTGAAGGCTGTAGTCACTGCTCATCTGGATTCAGAGGAGATAACTGCAGCACATAACCGTAGCTCTCACCCCCTCTGAGCAGCAGATTGTCCTGTATAATCAGGGACGTGCTGCCCAGAAACAGTGATTCTCTATGGGGATGAGTGAAGGCTGTAGCGACTGCTCATCTGGATTCAGAGGAGATAACTGCAGCACATAACCGTAGCTCTCACCCCCTCTGAGCAGCAGATTGTCCTGTATAATCAGAGAAGTGCTGCCCAGAAACAATGATTCTCTATGGGGATGAGTGAAGGCTGTAGCGACTGCTCATCTGGATTCAGAGGCGATAACTGCAGCACATAACCGTAGCTCTCACCCCCTCTGAGCAGCAGATTGTCCTGTATAATCAGAGAAGTGCTGCCCAGAAACAATGATTCTCTATGGGGATGAGTGAAGGCTGTAGTCACTGCTCATTTGGATTCAGAGATAACTGCAGCACATAACCGTAGCTCTCACCCCCTCTCGTAAAGGCCTCTCTGAACAGTTCTAGTATATGAGTAAAGACTAAACTCCCAGTATGGAAGCCGCTCTCTTACCCTTCTCCATCCCGCCGGTGATGATGATCCACTCACCCGGGCACCAGGACCGGTATCCTTACATTGGTGTAGTGGTGACCACGCTGGAGGAAGCTCAGTTATAGACAGCAAGAGAAAAATAGGAACTTGTGTTTCGAAACTTTCAGGAAACAGCGGCGGATTGCTGCAAGTGGCGGCATCCTGCAGCGAGATTTCACTAATTATACTGGAAGTGCAACGTATAGTCATCTGTGAATCTACAGGGTTAGTTACTACTACTGTACTGCTTCGGTCTAGTACAGTTCTAAGACAGCATGGCTGACTGGCCGGAGAGTCACAAGAGTAGTCCTCCTCAGTTGGACTGTAATGGTATCAGCCCGGACACAACCATGGGCTGTATACCGTTATACCGTACAGTGACTCCACCGCAGATTGTGCAGGGAGGGGGAGAATCTCACAGGCTGGGTAACACTGGCCATACACATTAGTCCTTTGTCAGTCGAACCTGACGAAAAATGCGACACTTCAATGTGTGTGGGAGGCTCCCAACTCTCTCCCCGTCAGACAGGGGGTGCACCTAGCCTTTCTGCTGCCTGAGGCGAAAACTGAAACGGTGTGTCATGTGACTAGGAATCAGACTCACCAACCTCACACAGCATCTTATGTGTGGACAGGAAGTCTATTTCTCTATGTATTTCCTATGGGAGCCTCACAGGAATGAATAGAGAAGTAACTGGCTTCCTGTCCTGGGTCAGTTAGAGGTCAGGGAGTTTGGTCACATGACACAGCTACAATAAGAAGAGAGGGGATAACTCATAAATACAGTCTCTGATGAGAAGATTACATTCACTACAGATTACATCATGCACCTTTCTAACAGGTCAGAGAATACAAATTTTTGCGGGAGTTCTTTAAAGGGGTTCTCCAAGTTATATTTATTGATGACCTATCCTCAGCTGTTTGAAGAGGAGGCGCGCGCCATACCAGCGCTGCCTCCTCTTCATTGTTTACCTGCTCACCGTAACATGGGTAGTGGTGAGCAGGTGTAATTACACCTAACCGCCCCATTCATTTCAATGTGAAAGATCGCTCCCATAGACTTGTATAGGAACGAGCTCTCCCATTGAAATGCATGGGATGGTTAGGTGTTACGGTGAGCAGGTAAACAATGAAGGAGGCGGCGCTGGTATGGAACACGCCTCCTCTTCAAACAGCTGATCGGTGGGGGTGCCAGACTACCACTGATCTGATATTGATGACCCATCCTGAGGGTAGGTCATCAATAAATTTAACTTGGAGAACCCTTGAAATATCTACGATCAACATCATCGCCGATCACAGACATTAGCTTAGTAAAACAGCTAGCACCCGGAGGCTATGTAACGTGCTCAGCGGGAGCCATATTTAAAGATCCTGCTTCTTCTGTATATAGTTGTAGAGTGGTAAGGAAGAGGTTAAATACTTCTATTTCCTCCCAAGCTGGTTATTTGGTGGTAGCCTCAAACTGTTCAATTAGTGCTTTTTCGTAATAAGATTTTTATCTATTGTGGAGCTTGTGTCTGCACATAATGCTTCTCTGGAAAAAGACGCAAGCTAGTCTCACACCCGGAATCCAAAAAAGGATAAAAATAGGATTTTAATGACAAGACCTCTACCTACAGCACAGCAACAGTGAGCATAAGGCAGAGCCCAGAGCTGAGCACCTAAAGGTAAGAGCACCCGGCTCCATCACCAAATCTAATAAGAGTCCTTCTAGAGAGAAATAAATACTATGGAGAGCGTAAGGAAATTAATGGGAAATCACAATTTAGAAAAAGAAAGCCCCAAAAATGGAGCTGATAATAGACTAGAGGTCCGGACTGTAGCCTCAGACAGCAGGAGGTCAGACACCCCGGGAGATCACATACTGTGAAGGCCAGAGGAGCATTCAAGTGGAACAGAGGAGGATGAGGCAGCTCTTTACCTCAGTGTTGTGAAGTACTTGTCCTCCTGTGTGATTAGGACAGGTTCTGTGTGTACTAATAGGACGGCGGCCATTTTATTTCTCCTAATGATTGCCCACCGACATAACGAGCCATTATAACTAATGAACAGTTTTGGGGGAATATATTTATAATAAATATAAATATATTTAAGTATTTTCATTTTTTTAATTCCTGGAGAACCCCTTTAAAGGGGTTGTCTGAGACTATTAAAAATCTTGGACAATCCCTGTAATAGCTGAAAATAAACCATCTTACCCCTGTGCCATTCTCTGTGGCGCTCCTCCAGTATCCCTGCTGCACCAGGATAACGGTACATGACGGCTATAGCCAGTCCTCAGCAGTCTACAGTGATTGGCTGCAGTGGTCAGGTGCTGCATCCCTGTATGTCATGCTTAGGTTCCATTCACACAACGGTACAGCCGTCATGGGCACCAGCCGTGTGAACTTGAACTGTGAACCTGAACGGGTCCGCCATCTCCAAGATATGGCAAAGGACAGGACACGTCAGCCGACAGAAGGGCCTTCACGTGCTTCAGATTCTCTACAGAAACGTCCTATCTTGGGTCTGCACTGCAATATGGAGGATACACATTGCTGTTGTATTCGAACTCCATGGGGGCTGCACTACAAGAAAACCCCATTTGCAGCATTTGCTCTTACGACGGGTGACAAGACTTTGCTGGATGTTTGGCTGCAGTGACAAATAAAAGCTGCTGAAATGCGCATCGGCTGCCTATCAACAATGAGTCCTAGGTTCGATTCTGACCCAAGGGCAATATGGAGTCTGTATGTCCGCACCGGCGTATGGGACATACAGATGAGTGATGATGTCTGTACAGCGCTGCGGGGTATATAAGTGATACAGCTATAAAACACAAAAAAACACACAAAGTAAGAAAACTTTAATTTTGTGCTCAAACGTTCCAGAGCAGCCATTTACAATGAACCAAAATAGGTAAATCACTACCTTAAATACCTGAGTGCGATAAACAAAATTCTCATTTTTACAAACATACAACATATTGGTTTCACGAAAAAACAACCAGTAAGGACGTCTCATCTGCGTAACCAGGTCTGACTAGCCCCAGTCCTCCTCCTCCTCCGCCGCCGCCCGTGCTGCAGGTTGTGGTATGCCAGGATTGCTGTAACCGTTGTCCTCCTGGAAGTCGCCTCTCTGCAGCAGAGCAGATGTGGATTAGACATTTCACTGTGAAGACTTACAGAGGGCGGAGAGTGACACAACTCAGACAGACCGCCACATTCATGAACCTAACTGAGGAAAATCCTTGGCCAATCAGACTCCACTTATTTTTTTTCAAACCATTTTAGGATATATTCACATTACAGATTTCAGAAAATTGCAGAAAAATGCAACATGAGGGGGAAAAAAAACAAAAAAAAACAAAACAAAACTTAACCTCTGCAGACAGGTTTTTTTTTAGTAACTCTTTGCATTCCCCATGTAATATCCATTCTGTCTATGTTGTGCCATTCCTCTCATTTCTACTAGAAGTCAATTAATGAACTGCCAGCAGCTTGAAGTAAAGGTACAGATGGGTGTTACCAGTTGGGGGGGGTGTCCCTGCACAGTCCGACACCAGCAGCACTGATTAAAGTGTTATTCCCATCTTCGCTAGGATAAGCCCCCATTGTCTTATAGGTGCAGGTCCCACACCTACAACAAGAACGGAACAAGGAGCGCTGGCGCCTGGAGGACTCCAGGTTTCCTGTGGTCCGGCCACCACCAGGTGCTGCTCCTATACAAATGAATGGGAGCGCACCACGCATGCACGGTCACCGCTCCCATTCATTTCTATGTAGCCGATGGAAATAGCCAAGTCAGTGCCATAAAAATGAATGGACATGCAAAGTGCGTCCTCCTTCACTTTGGGGGCTCCGTTCTCGATATAGGTGCGGGTCCCAGAGGTGGGACCCAAACCTATAAGACAATGGGGGCGTATCCTAGCGATATTCCCCCACTGTCTAAGATGGGAATACCCCTTTAAAGAAGAACTTCCACAAAAAAGTTTTATTCCATGTCCTGCTAGAAATGTACATGATGTAATCTGTAGTGAATGTCATTTTCTTACCAGGGTCTGTATTTTTGTCTTATATAATCCTGAAGTTTCTTATCTGTGTCATGTGACTAGGAATTAGACCCACCAACTCACACAGAGACAGGAAGTCTAATCCTCTATGTATTCCTATGGGAGCCTCACTGCGAGTCTCATAGGAATGAATAGAGCAGTAACTGGCTTCCTGTCCTGGGTCAGCTGGAGGTCAGGGAGTTGGTCACATGACCCAGCTACAATTAGAAGAGAGGGGATAACACTCAATTACATTCTCTGATAAGAAGATTACATTCACTACAGATTATATCATGCACCTTTCTAACAGGTCAGAGAATAAAATCTTTTGCAGGAGTTCTTCTTTTAAACGGTCAGATACACCCAGTAGTACTTTACTGCAGACTGCTGGCAATTTGTAAACTTCTAGGAGGAATAATACAGGACTTGCACAACAGTCATAAGAATAGATGGTCTGGAATTATTACCTGGGGAATGAAAGTTGTTACTAAAACCGACATGTCAGGGGAGGAGAGAGGTCCTCGAAGGTATCGGACGATTAATCCGCATCAATATACACATGTAACATGCAGAGTGTTAGGATTTTCCCCCAGATTTCACTCTTTGCAAAGTGATCCACAATCTGTAATGAGATGCTTAAAATGTCATTTCCTACTGTTAATGTATGAAGGCCACATTCACATGACCGTGGTACTGCTGTACCCATTATGCAGACTGCAAACCGCCGATCCACAAAACACGAGCACCGGCCAAGTGCACTGCAGACCCACTGACTTTAATGGATCTGCAGTTCGTAAAATGCCACCAAAGAGAGCACACGTCCTATCTTTTGCAGCACGGACCCTGTGGCTTCCTGTGTTTCCGGGTCCGTGACGCAAAATGGGCACAGATGTATGAATGATACGTAATATGCACCACGTGCCTAAACCCTGACTGCCACGGACAGCATGACATGAAGTTGATAAATGGGGGCTAATAACTGTAACGCGTCTAAACTGATGCCACTTTTCCTTTGCATCAGGTTATACGACTTTCATGTTCCTAAAGAACTCTACACGGTCTGATGACTGAACAAGTATTGGATGGATCATTCATAGGAACGCCCAGTCTCAATAACAGCCCTGTACAAAAGTGCTTGCCGATCACCCAATGAAGAAAACGCTCATCAATGTAGACACTAAAACCACCGTTTTCCAGGCAGCAGATTGTTCCGGTGTAAAAAGCTATCCGCTGCCCAGAAACAATGAGACTGCATGGGAACAAGAGATGGCAGTAGTTCAGGAGATGACTGCCCGCAGGTAAATGCAGCTCTCACCACTTCTGACAAGGCAGCCAATAATTGGGAACAAACGGGTTAGTTTCCAAAGAGGTGTTCCTCTTCTGAAGGTCTTTTGGCAGACCACGCCTCATCGCGGGGGCCTGTGGAGGGAGGCATACTTACCTGCTTCTGGGTCCCAGTTCCTTCGCTATCTTACACCTGGTTTGACCCCGCTGCAGCCAGTGACTGAACACAGTGGTGACCTGCCCCCTTGTGTCATGTGACCAGTTGATGTGATGCAAGGGGAGCACGTCATCGCTGTGGCCAGTCATTGGGTGCACCGGATTCAAACTAGATGCTGACAGCAGGGAGCAAAGGAACCAGGAGCAGGTAAGTATGCTTCCTTCCACAGGTCCCGTCATAAGAACATGTCTGCCAGAAGACCCCAAGAAGATGAAGAAACCCTTTAACCACCTGTTTTGCCCAAGTCCAGCTCGGGCAGTGTGAAAAGTAGCTAACTGGAGGGGGTGGCCTTTAGATGGTGCTACCTCCTGAATGGTAGCAGCTAGAAACATGCAACTGGTCTTGTCTGAAAGGTGACAGTCCAGGCTTTCATACAAGACCATAATGACCGCTAAAGTCCAAGCAACAGAGGAGAAATCAGTGTTAGAAATCAAGTCGGGAATAATCGCGAGTGAAACCTGTTTTTACTTTCACTTTCAGCTGCACTCACAGCATCCCAATTTCTATCAGTGATATCTTTCTCTGTCCTGAACATATTGCTGTCATTCTGGTATTGTCTGAAAGCTTGGAATGTCGGCTTTCAAACAAGATCAGTTGAATGTTTCAAACTGCTAACTTTCAAGAGCAGCATCTAAAGCCGCCCACCCCCTCCAGTTAGCTACTTTTCCCACTGCTGGAGCTCCACTCTGGCAAAATATTTAAGGGCCTCTGAAAAAATAGGTGACATCAGATTTATTGCCATGAGCAACTACTCCACATCTATACACACAAACTCACCTTCCTGCTATCCACTGAAGCAAATTTGCTTGGATGTGAACTAAAGCTTGGCATGCCATGGGCACTGAACGCCATCTCTTCAAGCCAAGCGGGTACCTCCTGGTGAGCCTATGAGGGGAGAAAAACACAGGATGGTGAAAAGCTATATATATGTTCAGAGAACATCAACAATTATAATGTTGTTCTATTCGATAATGTACATTTACTGTAAGGCTACTTTCACACTAGCGTTAGCACGGATCCGGCACCTAAAGGGTGCCGACGGAATCCGTCTAACGCTATACATGTGTGGAGCCGGAGCAGCGCTCCCGGCCCCACACATGACACACATTAAACAAACACACAGACTACATACAAACAAACATACAGACATACATACATACTCACATACTCCCGCGGACGCCGGCAGAACGTCTTCACGCGCCTCCTGCGCGCAGTGATGACGATTCCCCACAGCGCCCTCTGCTGGGCGCAGTGGGGGACATCGCAGCGTGCAGGAGGGGTGAACCTGCTGCCGGCGTCCCGGGAGTATGTGAGTATGTATGTATGTCTGTATGTTTGTATGTATGTCTGTATGTTTGTTTGTATGTAGTCTGTTGTGTATGTATGCCGGATCCGGAATGACCCCCCATTGGAAATCAATGGAGGGACAGATCCGGATTACTGGTGTGTCCACACCAAACGGATCCGTCCCCATTGACTTCCATTGGGGGTCATTCCGGATCCGTCTTGGTGCGGATGCCTGGACCGGAGAGCAAACCGCAGCATGCTGCGGTTTGTTCTCCGGTCTGAAGACGGAACGGAATGCTTTCAGGAGCATTCCGTTGTCTTCAGTTCAGTTTAGTCCCCATTGACAATGAATGGGGACAAAACTGAAGCGTTTTTTTCCGGTATTGAGCCCCTTTGACGGAACTCAATACCGGAATTTAAAAACGCTAGTGTGAAAGTAGCCTTAATCTCATACATAAGCTGTAAAGTAAGATGCTGCAAAACTAGTTTATTGCTCTCATTAACAGAAACAGAGTCTGGCAGATCTGAGAGCTTTAGAGAACTTTTCAGACAACCCTTCGTCATATATAATGACGTGTCTGAAGAAACAGCTCTATAGTAATAAATACACAGGCAGAAGAGCAGAGACCTGGTGTAAGGAATGGACGTCTGAAAAACAACAGAATATCAAAGAGTTTGAGAAGACGCCTTAATTATCTTACAGATAAGAGGTGTGAAAGTTTTATGATCTGTAGCTGACGTTATCTCAGAGACCTGCGGCCCCCACTATGTCTGGAGCGGACTTCCTTAGATCAGAGATCTCAAACTCGTGGCCCTACAGCTGCTGTAAAACTACAACTTCCATCATGGCCAGGAGAGCCTACAGCTATTGGGGCATGCTGGGAGTTGTAGTTTTGCAACAGCTGGAGGGCCACGAGTTTGAGATCCCTGGCTTAGATCTTGTAATGTGCCATAAATCCGCGGGACAAATGCAGTCCTGTTTCAGTGTGTCAAGCAGAGTCATAAATTTCTATCTCAAATTCTTCTTGCTCTGAAATCTGAGATTACCTTTTAATGTGAGGACTTTCAGGTGTTCTTAATGGTGTACATTCAGCTATTTGCAATATATATATATATATATATATATATACACATATATATTAGACCCGCACCTATATCGAGAACGGAGTGGGGAGCGCTGCGCCTGGAGGACCCCAGGTTTCCCTGGACCACCAGGTGCAGCTCCCATAGAAATGAATGGAGGGCACATTGCACATGCGCGGCCACCGCTCCCATTCATTTCTATGTAGCCGATTTTTCATCGGCCCCATAGAAATGAATGGAGAGCGGCTGTGCATGCGCAGGGCGCCCTCCTTCACTTTTGGGGCCCCGTTCTCGATATAGGTGTGGGACCCGCACCTATAAGACAATGGGGGAATATCCTAGCCATATGCCCCCATTGTCTAAGATGAGAATAACCCTTTAATTCATCCACTTTGCTGCTACCATGGAAATCCTCCATAGAACATCTGCAGCATTTCCACCGTGTGTGCACACTGCTGTTAAGCCGTCATCCAGCAGCTGGACACTGTCATCGTCTTACTCCACATCATACAGCACAACGGATTAACTCCCCACTTACATCGGTTAAAACTTTCACTAGTCCACGGACAATTTTCTGCTCGTCATCGCCTCTCTTATCAAAAAAGGAAATCGCTTTTCCAATGTTGCCGCAGCGCCCGGTCCGGCCGATCCTGTGAACGTATTCGTCAATATCGCCTGGGATGTCAAAATTTATCACATGAAGGACGTTCTCGATATCTAATCCTCTGGCAGCAACAGACGTGGCGACAATCACAGGGCACTGTCCAGTGCGGAAGTCGCTCAGAGCTTTCTCCCGCTCTCTTTGCTCTCTGTCCCTAAAGGGGGGGAAAAAAAGGTAATAAAATGGTAAAAATTCATTGAGCGCAAAATTATACATTTTATACTTTGTGCTATCACTGAATTTCACATGGTTTTTATCTGCTTGTGCACAACTTTTTCTGTATGAAAACAGATTTTCTTTTCTTTTTACACAAAATTCCTCAACTGCAGGTTTAGCTGTATTTGCTTAGGCTACTTTCACATCTGCAGCTTGGATTCTGGCACGCTGTTCCAGAATTATCCAGTTCCGGCAGTGCCGGATGCAAACAGAACGCCTTCCAGCCCTATTAACCCTTTCTACCCCGGAGGTTTTTTCAGCTTTGTGTTTTCGTTTTGCGCTCCCTGCCTTTAAACAGCCATAACTGTTTTATTTTTCTGTTCACATAGCTGTATGAGGGCTTGTTTTTTGCGGGACAAGTTGTACTTTCCAACGCCACCATTTAATATTGCATACGGTGTAGTGGGAAGCGGAAAAAAATTCCAAATGGGGTGAAATTGCAAGAAAACCGCTATTCCGCTACAGTTCTACGGGTTTCTTTTTACAGCGTTCGATGTGCATTAAAACTGATCCGTTACTTTCATTCTACTGGTCAGTACGAATCCAGCGATACCTACCTAGTTTTTCCTGCGTTTAGATGGTGATAAAATAATTAGAAAGTTGCCCTTTTTTTTTTTCCTTGTCATATCTTGACCCTATAACTTTTTGGTATTTATGTGTACGAAGCTGTATGGGGGCTCATTTTTTTGCGGGGCGATCTGAAGTTTTTATTGAACCATTCTGGGGTGTGTATGACTTTTTGATCACTTTTTATTTAATTTTTTTAAGAAAAAAAAGCGACAAAAATGGCGAATCGCCATTTGGACGCTTTTTTCCGCCACACAATTCGCCGTATTGGAATTTTTTAAATATATTTTAAAAGTACGTTGCGTTTTCGGTCACGGTGATACCCATGATGTCTATATTTAGTGTATTTAGGTATTTATTTTTTACTTATACGGAAGGGGGTGGAACTTTTATTTTTTATATATTTTTAACATTTTTAAAATTTTTTGTGATTATTTTAGCTCAAATATGAGCTGATATACTTTATGAGCAATCATGATTTACTAGATGCAGTTAAATTGGCTCATTTCTTATCCTGGCCTGCCATCAGTGGCCAGAATAAGAATTGCAGTTTGAAAACTATAATTCACCAGCGAGGATTACAGTTTTCAATGGTTACAGACACCCCGATCCACGCTTCCGGGTTCAGACGCATCTGATCGGCAGTGCCCGGAGTCTCTGCTGTAGAAACAGCAGAACATGAGCAACGCGTCTTCCAGCGCCGTACATGTACGGCGCCGGTAGGGGTTAATCTACTTTCACACTTGCGCTGTGTTCCGTTTTGTCCCCATTGATTCTGAATTGAAAGAAATCCACTCAGGATGCATCAGGAGGTCTTCAGTTCCGGCAGCTTTCAGCTTTGTGACCGGACACAAAATCGAGGCAAGCTGTAATTTTGTTTCTGGTCATAAAAAACAGAAAAAAAAACGGATCCAGCACTGAAACCAATGTAAGTCAATGGTGATGGATCCGTTTTTTTTTTTTAGGAGGAGACTAAAAAACCGGATCCGTCACCCATTGACTTTCAATGTATTTAGTGCCTGATCCGTTTTTTTTTTTTTCAGTTTTGATATCACACAACTGCATCCTAACGGAACGGAGAGGTGAGGAGATGGGATTCTTGGTCAAACTCTTAAAGCTTTAAAAGCAGGAACAATTTCAAACAAAATCTGGAAACCAGTAAACAGAACCCTACTTTACCAGATCAGTGAAGAACTCGTCCACACACTTACCCGTGAATGCTTGTGGAGGGGATTTTTTCTTGACAAAGAACTGTTGCAATGAAATCTGCCTTCTTTTTGGTTTTCACAAAAACCATTGTGCGCTCATGGCCTAGAGATCAGCACAAATGTTAATAAATGGTAAATACTCAAACTACATGGCAACAAGACAACTTTGTCCCCCCCCATAAGATCCCAAGGGCCACGTATGAGGAAGGGGTGTGTCCTCCAAATGTGTAGCGTGGTGGCGGTAACCAACTATGAGATACCTCAGTGTATTTGCCAATTGAAGCAGTTTACAGATGAAAATAAATTCCAAAGAAATGCTAGAAGACATGGTGCCTACTCAGAACTCAAGCTCTTTTACACAGGGTCCGTCCACTCCCTGACAGTCACAGTGTGAGGGGAGTATGGAGCAGGTTCACAAGCTGAGCGCGCTCCCTATGCGGCAGGTACCAGCTGTAATAATACAGATGACACCCGGCATATTGTCCAGGGGAGTGCGATCCGAGCGCTACACTGCTTGTAACGAGCACGCTCGCTCATCTCTAATTCCGACCAAATGCAGCAGGGCTTGACAGGCAACAAATACAAATCCCATAGACTGCAATAACACAGCATGTTCAAATCCCCTAGGGGGACAAAAAAGTAAAAAAAAAAAAAGCCTTATTTTAACATTATAACTATAAAATAAAAATTGGTGCGTCCAAAACAAGTCAGAACTGTTAAAACACAAACATTTTTCCTGCACGGTGAACACCTTAATGGGAAAATAATAATAAAATTTTAAAAAATAAATAAAATAAACACCTTAATGGGAAAAATGGCTGAACTGTTCAAGGTGGACATGTATTTTTTTTTTTTTTAACTTAGATATTTCGGGTTCCATAGAGACCAATATTTTTTTGTTTTTTTCCAGAGATAATGAATATGATGTAAATTTAATTTCCATGCTGTATGCGTGTGAGACCAATGTCCAAACTTCTGAAATGAACAGGTATTATTAACACAGTCAACCGATCACCATTAATTTTTCTGCAGGGGCTGCTTGGCCAGTCACAGCTTTCCCTGCCAAAGTTTACTGTCTGGGCCCAAGGCAACCAGCCAAGGGTCTTAAAACCCAAATTCTGAAAGTCCAAAGTCCTTTAAATAGATCAAAAACTCATCTGCATTCCAGAATAAAGTAGTAAAGAAGTAGTGTTGGAGTCTTCACCGACAAGGCCTGGTTCACACAGCGTGCTGGAGCGCTCTGGATCTGGCATTACCGGAATACCCGCAGGCCCCACTGACTGGGAAAAGCCTGCTGCAACTTGTAATGGCAGTGTGAAGCTTCTCTGAAGTTAGGGTAAGATGGTAGAAAGTGTCTGCATTATGAGGACACACTTATCAGCTCACAGGCTAAAGTCTGCACATTTTATACACGAGCTGCTAGATCAGGGATGCTCAACCTGCGGCCCTCCAGCTGTTGTAAAACTGCAACTCCCACCATGCTCTGCTGTAGGAATCATAGCTGTAAGCTGTTCCAGGCATGCTGGGAGTTGTAGTTTTGAAACAGCTGGAGGGCCGCAGGTTGAGCATCCCTGTTCTAGAGCCACGTTTCTGTTGTGAGGACTGAAGTGTTTTCCTGTATTGAAGGTGGGGAGACTCGGCAGAGCAGAACATACATGTAATAGCGGTTAGTATTACTACCTATGTGCTGTAGGAGTTCCAGCAGTTTATCCCTCTTTCCATACTCTTCCACTTCAATTATCTGCTGTTCGACATCGCTGCACGCGCCACCAACTTGTCCGACAACCACGAACAGATAATCTGGCTTCAGAATCTCTCTAGCAAGACTGCAGAAAACAAATTTAATAAATCAGGATTTTGCAAACCAAATAATAGAAAACAGAACAGGATAAATACTGACTAGCATCGGCAGCGCATTACATGGTAAGGCTTTGTTCACGTGTGGAGCAGAACAGAAATAGTGGAATCAGTCATCTGACAAACACGAATGGCACCCAACTACAATGGGGTCCGGCTGTTTCCCCTCAGGGAGCCCAGCATTTTATTAGAGAACATAAGAGCCTCCAATGCTGATGTGAACACGGCCTCACAAGCAGTCTTTACCTTTGTATGGGGGTAGGGAAGGTGGCACTGAACATTAAGGTTTGCCTTTCGTCTCTACTTGGCATTCCTGGACTTGACAACAATTTTCTTACATCTTCCATAAAACCCATGTCCAGCATACGATCGGCTTCATCCAGAACAAGGTATTTCACTTTGCTCAACCCAATCTAGAATATAAATCAGAGAACCAGATGTGGAAAGAAGCATCACCCAAGATTCACAGAGAATCGTTTCCGCAGATCTCGATAGTTGTAGGAAATATATATGGAGATCAAATTAAGAAAAAGTTAGTGAAATTGTGACTTGAAACAGCGGACACCCGGGCCTAATGTAGGCGACGCGACCACAGCATCTGGGTGGTAAAACGATGGGAGTGCATGCGCCTAGTGAAGATCGGGGGAGCCGGATGGTGTGTGCGGCAGCTTCGGTCCTCCTGAATGATCTGAGGCTGCTGCACATAGGTTCCTACAGAGATTCTACCCATGGCAGGGCTCCATAGGAATATAGTGCAAGTCTCAAAGACCCCAATACATTAGCATTGGGGGTCTATGAGAAAAGCAGGAACATTTGAAAAGTGTAAAAAAAAAAAAAAAAAAAAAAGTTTAAAAAAAATATACAAAGATTCAAATCACCTTACTTTACCCAAAATTAAAATACATTAACAATTTAAAAAAAAAAAATGAACATCAAGGGCATTGCCATGTGGAAAAACGTCCATATTAAAATATTTATCCCATACGGCAAAATTGGGGAAAAAGTTTAAGTGGCCGATGTTTTTTGGCTGCTTCTCCCACAAAAAAATGTATAGAAAGTGATAAAAAAAAGACACCCAAAAAGTACAGATCGCCATGCAAAAAATGATCCCTCACACAGCTCCGTAGATGATAAAGTTATGGGGGTCAGAATATATCCTCTGGATAGATCATCAGCATCTGATCGGCGGCGGTCTGACACCCGGGACCCCCACCGATCAGCTGTTTGAGAATGCAGCGGTGCTGCAGGAGCGCTGCGGCCTTCTCTGTGTTTACCGCAGGCCCAGTGATGTCACGACTAGTATCACTGGCCTGGGCGGGGCTAAGCTCCATTCAAGTGAACAGAACTTAGCCCCGCCCAGGCCAGGGAAACTAGATGTGACATCACTGGGCCTGAGGAAAACACAGAGAAGGCCGCGGCGCTCCTGCAGCGCCGCTGCCTTCTCAAACAGCTGATTGGCGGGGGCCCCGGGTGTCAGACCGCCGCCGATCAGATGCTGATGATCCTATCCAGAGGATAGATCATCAGTTTTACAGAACTGCAGAACCCCTTTAATAAAGACCAAATGAAAAAGTGTTTTTTTTTTTTAGGTCAAAATGCAAGTATAACAGAATAATAAAAAAAACGCCCCCAAAGGTGTACATAGCCTTTAAAGGCTGGACAACCCCTTTAAGAGATTTACAAGGTGACAAGCTGTTACATTTCACTTAAGGAGAATTCCAGGTTTTTAGATATTGATATAGTAAGGATAAGTCACCAATGTAAGAGCGGTAGGAGCTGAGCTGCAGTACTCCAGGACGGCCACCACACACTGGACTCGGCGTCTTGTTTCTAGGGCCCGCTGATAGTGGGGGTGCCATGTGTGAGACCCCCCAACGATCTGATATCCAGGGGAAACGTAATCAATATCTAAAAGCTGAAATATGCCTTTAAGGAGGGAAACTATTCATAGGTAAACTGAAATCAAATTTTACAAGAGCAGATGATTGATCCAAGACTAAACGAAATACCTTCTCCTTGTTAATAACGTCCAGTAACCTCCCAGGAGTCGCACAAAGGATGTTACAGCCCTGAAATATCTGGCGCAGTGAATGAGATGTTTGTGTTCCCCCGTAGATTACAACTGGACGGACAACAGTTCTGTATTAGAGGGGGAAAAATACAGCAAAATTTACAACGAGCCGTCAACTTGGAAACACTATCCGGTAAACGCTGCACTGTGTTATCCCATATCGGTAATCTGCGGAAACCATTTCACATCAACACAGAGATGAGACGAAAGCTCCACAAATGCTAATCAGTTACTGTCATCTCCAAATTGTGGAGCGAGGTCGTCACAATTCACATCACATTCACTAGTCGTACCCGTATGCAAATTTCCGAGCATCTAGATAGATCTGATTGATCAGCTCTCGGGTAGGAGCCACAATGATGGCCTCTGGTTCCTGAAGATCTTTAAACTGACTCGCTGCAACTCCACTCTTCATCATATGAGCCAAGATGGGCAACAGAAAAGCAGCCTGTAATGAGGAAACAGAGCGTAAATGAATACATTTTCTTAAATACTATAGAATACGGAAAAATCAGCAGCAATGACGACTTTGGCTACTCTCACACCAGCGGCAAGGGATCCGTTCTGCTGCTACTGCACATGTGCGGCCGGAACTATGCCAAGTCCCCATTATAGTGAATAGGGACAAAGTGTAGTTCCGGCCGCACACAGGCTGGAGAAGAAATCAGAACTAAATAAGCGACAACTGCTCTGTCTAATGATTAAGACAAAAAAACTGCCTAGAGCACCTCAGGGACGGAGGACACTCAATGGCTGTGACAACAAGTGACTGACTGTCCAGTATGGAGGGTCCATTGACACATCCGTATGAATAGTTCTGCAATTTTGTGGAACGGGTGTGGACCCATTCATTTTCAACGGGGGCTGCAAAAGATGTGGACACCGCACACTGCACTTCTGGTCCGCAGCCCTGGAAAAAAAAAAAAATAGAAAATGTCCTATTCTTGTCTGCAGCCACGGACAAGATTAGGCATTTCTATAGTGCAGGCACGTGGCCGGTGTTCGCGCTTTGCGGATCCGCAATGACATGCGGATGTTGTGAACGGACCCTAAGGCTTCATTCACACAACCGTATTTTGTTTCCGTGTCCGTTCCGTTTTTTTTTGAGGACCGTACATGGAACCATTCATTTCAATGGATCCGCAAAAAAAAAAAAAAACGGAAGGTACTCCGTATGCATTCCGTTTCCGTATTTCCGTTCCGCAAAAAAGATAGAACATGTCCTATTCTTGTCCGTTTTGCTGACAAGGATAGGCATTGTTACAATGGATCCGCAAAAAAAAATGGAAACACGGATGCCATACGGAACGTCATCCGTTTTTTTTTTTTTGCGGATCCGCAATTTGCGGACCGCAAAACACATACGGTCGTGTGAATGAAGCCTTAGAATGTATTGGCTCCTATGAGCCAAAGTTATCACTTCACAAAGTCTTGCGGGACTTCGGGTAATAACTTCGTAAATTAATTTCTACTGTAAAAAACCACCTGGAACCAAAGTTCAGTAGGAAGGTGTTTTTTTACGTTATTTTTATTGTTTTATCAAAACCATTTATCAACGTTATTC
>ONZH01020663.1:0-46187 GCA_900303285.1 Rhinella marina | reverse complement strand
TTTCTGGGATATTTACAATGGCCACACATTTGGGTGTCTGGCCTTGTAAGTAAGCCCTGGCTCCTATCTGCCTGCTCTCCCCCTGTTCTGGCATAATTAGGTTTCGACTTGAAACCATTATTATTGCCAGATCTCTCAGGGTAGCGGATGCGTACCAGTTGAGGACAGTTCTCTTCATGTGGTCCGAACTGTAGACACTGGTAGCATCGGATGCTCCCTGTCCTTTCCAAGGGTGGAGCTGTGGGGTGCACAACTGAATTTGGTCTAGCATGGCGTACACGTTCATCTTGCAATTTAACGTGTACAGGTACATGCTCCCTCACTTTCACGGACTTTTTACTGTGCAGTATATCTTGCCTACACTGCTCAATAATCATGGCCGCGTCCGTGAGTGATGGCTCCCTAGCTGCACTCAGCCGGATTGCAGTATCAAGGTATGGGAACTTCTCCACAAACATGCGGATCATGCCTTGTGGGACTCCTATACCTTGATCCATGGTTACCTTCCTGTACGTGGCTCCAAACCTACTACACAACGACAAAGGCTCGTCGTGTATAGTAGGCTTGAACTTTGTCAGGATCTCCGGAGTAACGTCCCCATGACCTGTTGCCAATTTCATGAGTAAGGACAGCCGATCCTCCTCATCATGAAACCGCCCATTCCTGGGTTCCGTTCTCCCCGTTGCCTCATACCTTTGGTTAAGGTGTGTCGGCAACCACAGCTTAAACAGCTCCATGCGATGTTGAGGAGCCACCGAATATTTATTACAGTGACCCTCAAACATATCGCATGCCGTAAACGGATCTACAGTGGGATCATATTTCGGGATCTCCTTGCAGATCCGTAACAGGAAATTTATCCTTTCCATGTTGCCATGATTGGGATAATTTTCCCCCGGCCATTCCGGACGATATGGAGGACTGGAAGAGGTGTATTCTGGTTCCCACCTACTTTCATATCCTCCACTGCTGTCCTGACCCTGGAAGCGGTTGCTATGTCTAAACTCCGTCGGAGTAGGAGTAAAGCGTAGCCTCCGTTCCACCTGTCCTCCCGTATCTGGAGCCCCGGATCTGTGATCCGTATGAGACGTGGCCTCCGTTGCCATCGCCTCCCCCTGTGCCGTTCCCGAAACACAAACCTGTTTCGTAGGCAAGGGTAACCTGCTCTCAGTACCAAGCCGTGACAGATTACTGATAACCTGCTGCAAATCCGCAATGGTTTGCGTCTTTGCAGCCAAATCCTCTCTAAGAGTGTTAGCCAGCATATCCATGGATGCGGCTCTGTTTTTAAACTGATTTATCTCAGTGTATAGCCGGAGGAGCTCTCTGTCCATGTCGGAATAATAGCTCTCCTTCTCCGAGAGTCTAGATTCCAACACATAGATTTCTCTACCCCTCTCGGCTGTACACTGGGTCCCTTCTTCTAGTTGAGTCTCAAGTGTGGCTATGTGTTTAGAATTGTCTACACAGCACTGACAGTGAAAGTTATCCGGGGTGGAGACCTTCCCTGTCTGTGCTGCATTTACTGTCTCCACGTGTTGTGGCTTCCAGATACTGTCCTCAAAAGTGTGAACTAATTTGGCCAGCATCTGGAGGCGTTTTGTGGTTTTGTGAAAGATGCTTTTGCTTATGCACACTTTGTCGTGTGCATAAGCTTGGTCTAACAAAGCAGACCAAAGCATCTCCGTGGACGTGTATGTGGTGGGGATGATGGGGTTAAATGTGCTGTTTTACTTAAGTGCTGCAGTGTGGCAAAAGTCATACTCACTTTTTCGGTGGCCATTCTGCGTGGAGTCGTCTGCGTCCTTCTAGTTTCGGAACTTCTTTTTCCCGTCCAGCCGGAGACCTTCACCCGTCTACGCTGCTTGGAAAAAGATCCTCTTCCTCCGGAACGCCTGCCGCCGACTCTTCTGGATCCACCCGAAGCGTGAATTGACTCTCGCCGGTCAGTCGTGCAAGGGAATAAAAACACGTTACTTTTAGGTTCGCTGTTTGTGGACGTTTCCTTGTGCAAAACTGCCACCCACACCTGTGTTATCCGTCCAACTTCAAGGTCGAGGAGCACAATATAGCACGACACTGCACCGTGTCCCTCCGCTATTTGTCCTCTCCCTATCCGCCTATCTTAGTTGACGCGATAACACAATTGTGGCGCGTTTTCACAGAACCACAGTCCACAACCAGTTCGGGCTGGCTCGCCAAATGTTAAAGGGACTGTTAATTACTAATATTTTGTGGAATATTAATAATTAATATTCATAAATAGGTGTAACCGGCTGACGCTAGCTCCGCCTATTTATTTCCCACACTGTTCTATTCCCTTCACGCTACAACTACCTTATACTGTAACGACGGCTATGAAAACCATGTAAACTGTATTTTAAACAATAAAAGGCTTTATTATATAAAACAATGTCTACTGTCTGATTAATAGGACTATATCTATATATATTTATATCAACGTATATAAATATATATACATATATATCCGCACCACAATACAATATTATACACTGACTACACTACACGCTCCCACTAGCAATTCCACCCACAATAACTAGATAATACACACGCTCACAATATAGCAGCCCACCCTCACCTATACTATACTGTCCCTGGAATGTAAAGGGTTAAACAACAGTAGGGGATAAATGAGGGATATTGCAAGGGTTAGCCCAGGTTCCACAGGGCAGGGGTGAGCAGGGGTTAACTGGTAGGGGTACACAGGTTCCACAGGGCAGGGGTGCAGGGAGCAAGGGTTGGCGATCAGGGGGCAGCAGCACACAAGGGGTGCTGGGAGGTCAGGGGTTCAGCAGGGGTTGGTTATGGCAAGGCAGGGGTACAGGGGCACTGCAGGGCAGGGCACTCCAGGGGTTGCAGGGAAACTGGGGTAATGCAGGGGATATCAATCACAATATTGCAGGGGCACCAGGGGTTAAATCAAGGGCTATGGTAGGGTGATTGCAGGGCAGGGGTTACTGGCTGGGCAGGGCAATACAAAGGGGTTCAGGGCAGTCAGGGGTTGATACAGGGAAGAGGTGACAAGGGGTTAAATCATTGGTGGTTCACGGGGGGTACTTAGCCAGTCCTTGAGGATGGTAATGCTCGTCTCCAGGGGGTTGCTCGTCGTCCAGGGGATGATTCTCTCTTGCAGGTGGGGAGGCACGGCTCAACTGATGAGCACAGGGCGATCGGGGTTTTTAAACCCGATCGCCCGCGCTCCCGTGTTCCCGCGCTGCCGGTGTGCGCGCTTGCGAGCGCACGCCGGCAGCCCTGTGTACGAGCGCCAGCGCGGTGCTATGACGTCACTGCGCCGGCGCGCGCTGTTTCCCGGGCGGAGGATCTCTTTGATCCTCCGCCTGGGGAGCGCTTTGTATCTCCGGCGCTTGTAATTACAAGCGTCGGAGGTACGCGCCGGACAGAGACAGGTTTTGTGCCCCCCCCCCCCCATAGCCCCCAGCAGATGGCCATTGTCCATCTGCTGGGGGCTATGGGGGGGGGGCACCCTGGCTATGACATGTATATAGATACATGTACATAACTGGGGATCATGTACATGCATCTATATACTTCTGGAGGACATTAGGGGTATATATATAAGGGGGACATGTGTATGGGGCCTAAACAGGGGGACCTTTATATACACATAGATGTACAGTACAGACCAAAGGTTTGGACACACATTTTCATTCAAAGAGTTTTCTGTATTTTCATGACTATGAAAATTGTAGATTCACACTGAAGGCATCAAAACTATGAATTAACACATGTGGCATTATATACTTAACAAAAAAGTGTGAAACAACTGTAAATATGTCTTATATTCTAGGTTCTTTAAAGTAGCCACCTTTTGCTTTGATTACTGCTTTGCACACTCTTGGCATTCTGTTGAAGAGCTTCAAGAGGTAGTGACCTGAAATGGTTTTCTTTTCACAGGTGTGCCCTGT
The DNA here is from genome assembly GCA_900303285.1 of Rhinella marina. NCBI lineage: Eukaryota > Metazoa > Chordata > Amphibia > Anura > Bufonidae > Rhinella > Rhinella marina. Next base: position 42,240 of record ONZH01020663.1, on the reverse strand, counting down.
CAGGTTTAATAAGTGGGATTTCTTGCCTTATAAATGGGGTTGGGGCCATGAGTTGTGTTAGGCAGAAGTCAGGTGGATACACAGATGATAGTCCTACTGAATAGACTGTTGGAATTTGTATTATGGCAAGAAAAAAGCAGCTAAGTAAAGAAAAACGAGTGGCCATCATTACTTTAAGAAATGAAGGTCAGTCAGTCCGAAAAATTGGGAAAACTTTGAAAGTGTCCCCAAGTGCAGTTGCAAAAACCATCAAGCGCTAAAAAGAAACTGGCTCACATGAGGACCGCCCCAGGAAAGGAAGACCAAGAGTCACCTCTGCTGCGGAGGATAAGTTCATCCGAGTCACCAGCCTCAGAAATCGCACGTTAACAGCAGCTCAGATTAGAGACCAGGTCAATGCCACACAGAGTTCTAGCAGCAGACACATCTCTACAACAACAGTTAAGAGGAGACTGTGTGCAGCAGGCCTTCATGGTAAAATAGCTGCTAGGAAACCACTGCTAAGGACAGGCAACAAGCAGAAGAGACTTGTTTGGGCTAAAGAACACAAGGAATGGACATAGACCAGTGGAAATCTGTGCTTTGGTCTGATGAGTCCAAATTTGAGATCTTTGGTTCCAACCACCGTGTCTTTGTGCGACGCAGAAAAGGTGAACGGATGGACTCTACATGCCTGGTTCCCACCGTGAAGCATGAAGGAGGAGGTGTGATGGTGTGGGGGTGTTTTGCTGGTGACACTGTTGGGGATTTATTCAAAACTGAAGGCATACTGAACCAGCATGGCTACCACAGCATCTTGCAGCGGCATGCTATTCCATCTGGTTTGCGTTTAGTTGGACCATCATTTATTTATCAACAGGACAATGACCCCAAACACACCTCCAGGCTGTGTAAGGGCTATTTGACCAAGAAGGAAAGTGATGGACTGCTACGCCAGATGACCTGGCCTCCACAGTCACCAAACCTGAACCCAATCAAGATGGTTTGGGGTGAGCTGGACCGCAGAGTGAAGGCAAAAGGGCCAACAAGTGCTAAGCATCTCTGGGAACTCCTTCAAGATTTCAGGTAACTACCTCTTGAAGCTCATCAAGAGAATGCCAAGAGTGTGCAAAGCAGTAATCAAAGCAAAAGGTGGCTACTTTGAAGAACCTAGAATATAAGACATATTTACAGTTGTTTCACACGTTTTTGTTAAGTATATAATTCCACATGTGTTATTTCATAGTTTTGATGCCTTCAGTGTGAATCTACAATTTTCATAGTCATGAAAATACAGAAAACTCTTTGAATGAGAAGGTGTGTCCAAACTTTTGGTCTGTACTGTATATATATATAAATCGGGGGCATATATACATACATCTATATGTATCAGGCACATTGGGACTGAAGGGGCATGAATGGGGGCACATAAAGGGGACTGTGGGGCCATCTGAGGCCCAAACATGCATATGGGGCCAGAGACCCCAATGTGGGGTCATATATATATACATATATACATACATGCATGCCTGATTAAAGGGGCATGCATGCATATACATATATATACATACACTATAGGGCCAACACTTCCTTCTACACAACCTTAAAGGGGTTCTCCAGGAATTAAGAAAATGAAAATGCTTAAATATTACTTTATTATAAATATATTCCCAAATACCTTTCATTAGTTATAATGGCTCCTATTGTCTAGGGAGCAATCATCAGGGGAAATAAAATGGCTGCCGTCCTATTAGTAGATACAAAACCTGTCTTAATTACACGGGAGGACAAGTTACTTCAAAACTCTGAGGTAAAGAGCTGCCTCATCCTCCTCTCGGTTCTGCATGTCAGGGATTAAAGGGGTTATCCCACCTTCTGTTTTTTGCGCCGTGGCTGCTCTCTCCTCTTGAAAAACCTGCAGTCAGGTGGCGTTGACCTTCCTATTGAATGACAGCGAATCAGCGCTCTGCTGACGTAATCCCCCGGCTGTTTGTAACTGCGCGCGCGCTCCCGTCTGAGACGGGAGTGACAGAGGCACATGATATAGAGAGACTGTGTATGCGCTGAAGATTTGAGAGGACGAACGGGTTTAACCGCGCAAGCACGGTCTTGCGATAGGAATAAATAGACGAATGGAGGCAAGAGGTTAACTGCGCATGCGTGGATATGCGCTATCCCGTGAAGCCGTCCATCCAGCCTACTAAGGCAGAGGAAGACACCGCGCAAGCGTGGCCACTGCGGCAGTATTGCTGTGGTGGCCGTAACCATTGGAAACCACATGTAAACAACTCAAAGGAAGAAATGCAAATAGAGAGGGAAGAAGTAGGAATTGATTACAACATGTATTTGGTAATTTGCATGTGGGGGGATAAACACCACAATAATTGAAACTTCATTACATGGGATAACCCCTTTAAGGTCCTGAATACAGATGAATAGATCTTCAGCTGAATCTCTGTAGGAATGGAGTTCATGAGGAGACATGAAGTACAGAGAGAAGATGGGGATGTGGCTGTGTCCTGCTGTGTGATTAGGACAGGTTTTGTGTCTACTAATAGGACAACAGCCATTTTATTTCCACTAATGATTGCTCCCCAGACAATACGTGCTATTTGGGAATATATTTATAATAAAGTAATATTTAGGTATTTTCATTTTCTTAATTCCCGGAGAAACCCTTTCAAGCGGTTCTCCAGTCAACAGTTCAAAACTTATATGAGTCAGTACCTGTGGAGGGATAAATACTTGCTATTTCATTTCCTCAGATCCTGCTCTTTGGCTGCTTTTTAGCTCAGCTCTGGAAACATCTGAGGAAAACAAACAGCATGTTATCATAACTTAGGCTACTTTTAGACTAGCGTTTAAGTTTTCCGGTATTAATATTCCAAATAGTAACAATCTCTTCCTTAATAGACAAATGATCTTCAATAATACTAAGCCAATGAGGATTAATCCATAAAGCAACACCGCACCCTCTGCCCCAATCAAGGTCGATCTCCAACCTCACAGGAGAATGATCAAAAATTGACCTTGGTTCATAGCATATCTTGACCACATGGCCCACATATCGACGATTAATCTATTCTAGACTTCAAATTTCCTGTCCTACTACAACAGGAATACACCTAAGCGTTACCATTTCTATTCCGACAGATATTTACAAAACCAGTTTCATCACAAAATTTGGCTAATGGAGAAGAAAAACTGCAGGGGTAGCCTACTCTCTCAGAACTAGAATACCTGTCCATTTCTATATCCATTACACAATTAAAATCACCTATTATAATAATAATAATAACAACACAACTATCCTTCTTATCCATAAATAATAATAATTGACCCAGTATGTATTTGGAGTATGGCGGCGGTATATATATACGAATGCAAGGATTCAATTTGTGCCCCCTATCGTACCATATAAAAAGATTTATCTTCCCTCTACATCATTGAGCTGAGAGATACATAAGAACATTGATTTTAGATGTATAAATACCGAAACTCCCCTAGAATAACTCGTATGTACTGAATGGTAACTAGTACCAACCCAACTGTTTTTCAGATAATGTATGGAATCTTTAGTCAAGTGGGTTTCCATTAAACCTACTATACTAGGGGGATGTTTATGGATCATATTAAAAATGGCACATCTCTTAACCCTGTCACCCATACCCCGCACATTCCAAGCCACAATCTTAACCGTCATACTGGGTCAAGAAAAAAAAACCTCCAATAAATACCTCCCCCTTCCCTCGTTCCGCCAACCCAATAACCCTTACACCCGACCCCCAACACCACACACCTCCCCCATCCCCCCGATTGTCCCCAGCCTTACAATACCTGGGAACTCTATTCCCGAGCTACTCCCCAACCCCCACCCATAACCCACTCTAGCGTCAATTTTAACATATAATCTACCATCCCACCAAACTATTTATTTTATTTCTTTAATGTCCATCCATTCCACAGCCTCCTTTGGTGTTTCAAAAATATGAACCTGAAAAAGGATAGGGATATTATTATTAATATATCAATGCTGAATATTAATAATGAATATTGTCTCCTACCTGGACCTCCATTGAAAGAGGATAGATATTGCTTATTAATATCAATAATTATCAATAGCAATATCTCAGGTTACTGGTGTGAAAAGGATGAACTATTACCAATTATCAGATGACAACGGTCAATATTCCCTTTTTCTCCCTAGCTCGTGGGATTGTTCACAGTTTATACCACAGCTACAGTATGTTGCCTTGGTATCACCAGGAATAACACATAACTCTGCAGATGTAACATAAGACACCTTTACTGGACTACAATGTACTACATACAACATATACAAATACTTTCAATATCATGGTCATATCAGTATACATACACCATGTAACTGGCCTATAGTCTAACGATATAGACAAAAGATACTTAGCCTTAGCATGTATGGTCGTCATCCATCTTAGACCTCACAGGAAGCTGGTCTCTCCCCGCATGCCCCAGTGGCCAGGTATATTAACACCTGCCTCCCCCAATTCCTTGTACTTGTGATGTAAGCACAGGAAGGGGCGGGGTCAAGACTATGAAATCACATGGCAAAGTGATGTTAGTCACTCAACCATGTGTCCAATTTAAATATGAAAACAGGGCTGAATCTTGGCCCTGTAACAGAACCTTATCCTCAAAAAATGATCCGGAGCCTTGCTGGAAATATAAAGGAATACTTGATGTTTGCCTGATCTAGCCTTTTTTTAATAGCCACAAAACTGCATCTTTTTTCTTGTGTATCTCTAGAAACGTCTGGATAAAAAGAAACTTTACAGCTATTATACTGAAGATCCGTTTTTTCTCTCGTTCTTCTCAGAATTCTGTCCCTGTCGTTGGAGCTAAAATTTTTCACAATCATAATTGGTGGGGGGGCGCCTGGTGGTCTTTTAACAGCTCGCAGCCGATGGGCCCTCTCAACTCCAAAAAGAGGAGAGAAATAGTCCTTTTCCAGATTATCGAGTAGCCATGCATGCATAAAAGTCTCGGGGTCACTACCTTCAACCCCAACTGGGAGACCAAATATCTTAATATTACAACATCTTGATCTATCTTCAAGATCAGTAATTTTTTCCTTTAGTGCACTTCTTTCCTCTTTTAGAGCCGAAATGTCACTTTTCATGGCTTCAACTTCACTTCTCATGTCCGAGACAGCTGTCTCTAATTCCAGAAAATTCTATCTCACTTTGTTCAGATCATGTCTAATAAGCGATATGTCGGTTTTAACCGAGCCCATTTGCATTGATAAATTCTCTAGGGCCTCATTAGTTCGCTTAACCTGCAGAAGGATTTCACCTAGGATATTAGAATCTATGGGTGTACAGCATCCACCAATACCCCTTCCACAGAGGAGTCTTGGTTGTTACCTTTTACGCTTTCTCCCTGATTACCTTTAAAATTACTCCTTGTTTTAGATGTCTGCCCTTTCAGATATTTGTCAATCTTAGGGGAGTCTTGAAGTGCCCTGCCCCCAGTACGACTCTTAGGGGAAGCTAATTCTTCAGATTTTCTACTATTTTTTGGAGCCATGATCTTCGACCACTCAATACGGACATAGGCACATAAGAACACAAAATCTCACTCATATGATAATATGGCACAGTTCTGTATATGGTGTTATACCACCACCTCCAGACCGCCACTGCCGTAACTCCACTCCAACTTTTTTTTTGTATTATGATAAATAGTTCCTCCGAATCCTTTTCCTTACTGGACATAGTCCACCCAAACGTCACATTCAAAAACTATGGAGTTAAAGATTAGTGGTCACAGTAACAAGCAAGATAGTTCCATTAATTGGTTAGTAAAGGGCAGTAAGACACAGTCCAGGCATAAAGGAACCACTGGAACCAAACTTTCCACCAACAATTCTCCTCTATAGGCAGATATCTTCAACATGCAACGCTCTGGTCCAATATACAAAAAGCCAAGGTCCTACCAGATAGATCTTGAGTCTGCTCCGATTCTTATCCAGATGAGGCTGTATATATACTGTAGCATGGAGTGTAGATCATGATATGGATCATGCAAATGCTGGTCAATACGTGCTGGTCAATACAAAACGCCACTTCACTTCAAGAGCATCGCACATCCCCCATCAACACATAGGCAAGCGGGGTCCCGCTCCCCCGCCTCAAGCTCCCCAGCACCAAGCAGCACGGCAGGCACAGTCTTCCAACAGCAGGGACGTAAGACAGGCAGCTGAGCTAGCACGGACAATCACCCGTCTCCAGCGTGCAAACGTCAAACAGCGCGGGCAGTGGGCGGGGCAAAGGAAGCGCGGCATGCCCACCTGTGCCATCCACATATTTTTGCAGAACTATTGACTTAAATGGGTCTGCAGTCTGCATTTTGCAGAGAAGTTTAGGACATGTTACATCTTCTGTCATACGGATGGGATGCAGATACATAGAAGTAATTTGCTTTCCGCATCCGTATGTTCCACAAAGGATAGAAAATATGACATGTCCTATACTGCTCCGCAACATGCAGGCAGTTAATGGGTCTGCAGAAGAATGCATATGGTACATGGACGTCATCTGTAATTAGCAGATCACAAAATACATATGGTCCGTGTTGTGTAAATGGGTTAAAAGTGCCCACGCCACAACCTCTTTTATAGACCTGGCGTGAGCGGGGAGAAGTCACAGATTGCAGCACAACTAACTGTTGCGCCGCAATCTGCATCTGAAATATGCCTAATATAGGGATATTTCAGGATAATAAATGACCCCCTCAGTTTCTCCTACTGATCAGACATGGAGAGACAGCAAGAACATTTCCGACACCCAGCAATTATCAAATCACAAGGGACTATGCATGATGCTTGCTGAGCGTCGCATGATTGCCATGTCTGGTGGCGGCAAATGGAATGCACTGGTGTCCCTCTATGTGTCATGGTGGGGTGGGGCGGGGGGCTGGGGCCCAGGCACATTCCTTGCACAGGGGCCCTCTGTTGTCTGTGTCCACCCCTGCACAACATGGTGAGTCTTACAGTATGCTACAGCCAGTAATCAGCAGATCTAGTTCTCACTTTCCCTTCTGTAAAAAGTCCATTATTTGTAGACACAAAAGATACCGTATTTTTCGCTTTATAAGATGCACTTTTTTTCCCCCAAAAGTAGGGGGAAAATTGCAGTGCGTCTTATAAAACGAATACAAGTGAACGCTTCCATTATGGAAGCGCTCACTTGTATGTTTTAGCTGCTGGGGGGCCGGGACCCCCCCATCAGTCCTCAGATCAGCCCAGCGTGCCCCATAACAATAAAAAAAAAACTTCACTTACCTGTCCAGAGCCGCGGCTCCGCTCCGGGTCCGGCGCTTCTTAGGCTTCCCGGCCCGGCGCTGCACTGTCCTGAACGCGTACAGCGTCAGGACGTAGTGCGCGCACTATGACCTGACGCTGCACGCAGTCAGGTGACAGTGCAGCGCCGGGTCGGGAAGCCTAAGAAGCGCCGGACCCGAAGCGGAGCCACGGCTCTGGACAGGTAAGTGAAGTTTCTTTTTTATTGTTATGCGGCACGCTGGGCTGATCTGAGGTCTGATGGGGGAACAGAGTGGTCTAATGGGGGCACTGTGAGCTGGTCTGAGGTCTGAGAGCATCGCACATCCCCCATCAACACATAGGCAAGCGGGGTCCCGCTCCCCCGCCTCAAGCTCCGCTCCGCTCCGGCGCTTCTTAGGCTTCCCGGCCCGGCGCTGCACTGTCCTGAACGCGTACAGCGTCAGGACGTAGTGCGCGCACTATGACCTGACGCTGCACGCAGTCAGGTGACAGTGCAGCGCCGGGTCGGGAAGCCTAAGAAGCGCCGGACCCGAAGCGGAGCCACGGCTCTGGACAGGTAAGTGAAGTTTTTTTTTTATTGTTATGCGGCACGCTGGGCTGATCTGAGGTCTGATGGGGGAACAGAGTGGTCTAATGGGGGCACTGTGAGCTGGTCTGAGGTCTGATGGAGGCACAGAGTGGTCTCATGGGGGCACTGTGAGCTGGTCTGATGGGGGCACAGAGTGGTCTGATGGGGGCACTGTGAGCTGGTCTGAGGTCTGATGGGGGCACAGAGTGGTCTAATGGGGGCACTGTTAGCTGGTCTGATGGGGGCACAGAGTGGTCTAATGGGGGCACTGTGAGCTGGTCTGAGGTCTGATGGGGGCACGGAGTGGTCTCATGGGGGCACTGTGAGCTGGTCTGAGGTCTGATGGAGGCACAGAGTGGTCTAATGGGGGCACTGTGAGCTGGTCTGAGGTCTGATGGGGGCACAGAGTGGTCTAATGGGGGCACTGTTAGCTGGTCTGATGGGGGCACAGAGTGGTCTAATGGGGGCACTGTGAGCTGGTCTGAGGTCTGATGGGGGCACAGAGTGGTCTCATGGGGGCACTGTGGGCTGTTCTGAGGTCTGATGGGGGCACAGAGTGGTCTCATGGGGGCACTGTGGGCTGGTCTGAGGTCTGATGGGGGCACAGAGTGGTCTCATGGGGGCACTGTGGGCTGTTCTGAGGTCTGATGGGGCACAGTGGGCTGATCTGAGGTCTGATGGGGGAACGCTGGGCTGATCTGAGGTCTGATGGGGGAACGCTGGGCTGTTCTGAGGTATGATGGGGGCCTGATGTGATGTCCTGAAATTTATGGGGGGTCAGATATGAGGTCTGATGAAAAATATTTTTTTCTTATTTTCCTACTCTAAAATCTGGGGTGCGTCTTATCTTCGGGTGCGTCTTATAAAGCGAAAAATACGGTATTTCTGCTGATAACATTAGTGCAGCGATCTACAGTCAGAACTATGGTGTTATAAGCAGAATATAGATCTCATTACTGACAGCTCTCACTACATGCACTCTCTTCTGAATACAGTATTGTGTGCTGTGTGTGTGTCCGCACAGTGTGCTGTCACTTCTCCCACACAGATTAGTACAGTAACGAAACACAATGCTATGTACACATAGAAGTGCAGTGTGGGAGATTTATCAAAACTGGTGCGAAGAAAAACAGTCTTAGTTGCCCATAGCAACCAATTAGATTCCTCCTTTCATTTTCCAATGAAGCTGTGAAACAAGAAAGGTGGAATATGATTGGTTGCTAGGGGCAACTAAGCCAGTTCTACTTTACAACAGTTAGATAAATCACTAATATATATAAAAAATGACAGCGCTCTCAAACACTTTATTCACCCATGTGGTCTCAATGTTTTCTGCTCATTCACAGAGTCTTATTTCAAGATATGAGCTAAAACGTTGCGATTAGTGTTTCAAGTTCGACGTACAAGGTTTGGGTTATCTAAGAATTCCGTTATGGATTCTGCTATCACGGACCAGTTTTGCGGTCCGCAAGTACAGACACCGGCCATGGGCATTCCGCATTTTGCGGACCGCACATGGCCTGCACTATGATAGAAATGCATATTCTTGTCTGCAGCTGCGGACAAGAATATGACATGCTCTATTTTTTTGCGTGGCTGGGGAACGGAAGTACGGATGCATCTTTTGCGGCCCCATCGAAAATTGCATAACGGATGCGGACCCATCCATAACTGAATTCTTACATAACCCAAACCTGAACCTTGTATGCCAAACTTGAAACACAAGTTCGCTCATCCCTAGTTGCGACCACAGGGGTGAATAAAGTGTTTTTCTTTTCACTCATTTTTTGTGAGAGTGCTGCCATTTTTTAAAATTCTTATATTGTCCTGGATTTGTTGGCGGATTCATTGGCCTGCACCTCCATGTTTATATTTACCTGATGTGTGCCATTGCTTATTATATATATATATATATATATATATATATATATATATATATATATATAATATTTTACTCTTTTTGTGAGGCAAGGTAACCAAAAAATATTTGGCACAGTTTTTATTTTTGTTTTTTTACAGTGTTCACCTGACAGGGTAGATAACGTGATATTTTTATACAGCAGGTTGTAACGACGCAGCGTTACCTAATATGTCTATTTTTTTAATTTTATTTTGGATTTACACAATAAATTAAAAAAAAATAAAAATGTTTTTGTGTTTCCATTTTCTGAAAGCCATAATTTTTTTTAAATTTTTTGGATGATTGTCTTGGGTATGATCTCATTTTTTGCGGGATCAGATGATGGTTTGGTACCATTTTGGGGCATATATTACTTTTTTGATTGCTTGATATTACACGTTTTGTGATGTTACATAGTTAATACGGTTGAAAACAGACAAAAGTCCATCAAGTTCAACCGAGGGATAGGTGGGGACGCGAATCCCATTAATGTTGTTTAATTTTTAAGAATTCATCTAAGTCCATTTTAAAGCTGTCCACTGTTCCTGCTGCGACCACGTCTTGAGGAAGTCTATTCCACAGATCCACTCACAGTTCTTACAGTGAAGAAGCTTTGACGCTTCTGGAGACTGAGCTTTTTCTTCTCCAGTCGGAGGCAGTGCCCCCTTGTTTTTTGAGGACATTTGACGTGGAACAGTTTTTCATCGTATTTTTTGTATGGCCCATTTATATATTTGTATAGGTTAATCATGTCCCCCCTTAGACATCTCTTCAAGACTAAATAAATTCAATTCTTTTAATCTGTCTTTATAACCAAGACCCTCCATGCCCCTTAAAGTGGTAATATTACATCCCTGCCCCGTGAGTCCATGCCTCGTTTAATGCATGACAATATCCTGGTGGCCTTAGACATGCTGATTGACATTGTATGCTGTTATTTAATCTACGATCTACAAGTACACCCAAATCCTTCTCTATAAGTGACTCTCCCAGTGTTACCTCCCCTAGGACATATGATGCACAGAGGATATTACTACCAAGATGCATAACTTTACATTTATCCACATTGAACCTCATTTACCAGGTTGATGTCCAATCACGCAGAGTGTTCAAGTCAGTTTGTAGTTTATGGACATCTTCCATAGACTGTACAGTACTACATAGCTTAGCGTCATCTGCAAAAATAGAAATGGTGCTATTAATCCCGTCCTCGATATCATTAATAAATAAATTAAGTAACAGAGGACCCAGCACTGAACCTTGAGGTACACCACTTATACCCCGGGACCATTCTGAATAGGAATCATTGACCTCAACTCTCTGGACACGGTCCTTTAGCCAGTTTTCAATCCAGTTACAAACTATACTTTCCAAGCCTATAGACATTACTTTACTTATTAAACGTCTATAAGGGAAAGTATCAAAAGCCTTTGCAAAATCCAGAAACACTACATGCGCAGCTGCCTCTCTGTCCAGGCTGCTACTCACCTCCACATAAAAACAAATCAGGTTAGTCTGACAACTTCTGTTCTTGGTAAACCCATGTTGGTCATCACTTATGATATTATTTACAGTCACATACTCCTGTATATAGTCCCTTAACAGTCCTTCAAACATTTTTTCCCACAACAGAAGTTAAACTAACTGGTCTATAATTACCTGTGGAGGACCTAGATCCTTTTTTTTAATATGGGCACCACATTTGCCTTGCACCAATCAATTGTCACGGTACCAGTACCTAGAGAATGTTTAAAAATTATAAACAGGGGCACAGCAATGACTGACCTGAGCTCTTTAACCCCTTAAAGGGGTTGTCTCATCTTGCCTAATGGGGGCATATCGCTAGGATATGCCCCCATTGTCTTATAGGTGCGGGTCCCACCGCTGGGACCCGCACCTATATCGAGAACGGGGCCCCGAAAGCGAACGGGGGCGCACTGCGCATGCGCAGCCGCCTCCATTCATTTTCAATGTGGCCGGCGCAGCGCTCGGCTATTTCCGTCGGCTCCATAGAAATGAATAGGAGCGGTGGCCGCGCAAGCGCGGTGCGCTCCCATTCATTTCTATGGGGAGCCGGCTTGGTGGTGGCCGGACCAGAGTCCTCCAGCCACCACCTTGCGGGGCCCCGTTCTCGATATAGGTGCGGGTCCCAACGGTGGGACCCGCACCTATAAGACAATGGGGGCATATCCTAGCGATATGCCCCCATTAGGCAAGATGAGACAACCCCTTTAAGGACCCTGCCATTTTTCACCTTAAGGACCAGGCCATTTTTAGCAAATCTGACATGTGGCACTCATGTCACATGTGGTGATAAATTAAAAATGTGTTTACTTATCCAGGCCATTCTGAGATTGTTCTCTCGTCACATATTGTACTTCATGACAGTGGCAAATTTGGGTCAAAATATTTGATTTTTATTTATAAAAAAAATACCAAATTTACCAAAAATTTCTAAAAATTAGCAAATTTCCAAATTTCAATTTCTCTTTTTCACTTTTAAAGTACATAGTAATACCTCCAGAAATAGTTATTACTTTACATTCCCCATATGTCTACTTCATGTTTGGATCATTTTGAAAATGACACTTTTTTTTTTTTTTTTTTATTTCCAAAACCCACTTTTTAAGGACCAGTTCAGTTATGAAGTCACTTTGCGAGGCTTACATAATAGAAACCACCCAAAAATGACCCCATTTTAGAAACTAGACCCTTTAAGGTATTCAAAACTGATTTTACAAACGTTGTGAATCCCTTTAGGCGTTCCACAATTAAAGGAAATGTACACTAAATTTCATAATTTCAATTTTTTGGCAGATTTTCCATTTTAATCCATTTTTTCCAGTAACAAAGCAAGGGTTAACTGCCAAACAATATTTATTACACTGATTCTGCAGTTTACAGAAACACCCCATTTGTAGTGGTAAACTGCTGTACGGGAACATGGCAGGGCGCAGAAGGAAAAGAACCCATTATTGTTTCTGGAGGGAAGATTTCACTGGGAAAATTTTAAGTTGTCATGTCACATTTGAAGATGCACCCCTAGAGTAGAAACTCCAAAAAAGTGACCCCAATTTGGAAACTACGGGATAAGGTGGCAGTTTTGTTGGTACTATTTTATGGTACATATGATTTTTGATTGCTCTATTTGGGAGGCAAGGTAACAAAAATAGCTGTTTTGGCACCGTTTTTATTTTTTGTTATTTACAACGTTTATCTGACAGGTTAGATCATGTGCTATTTTTATAGAGCTTTTATAGAGATTTTTGCGGGATGAGATGACTGTTAGATTGGTACTATTTTGGGGACATACACCTTTTTGATCGCTTGGTGTTGCACTTTTAGTGATGTAAGGTGACAAATATTGGCTTTTTTTTAGCACAGTTTTTTTGTTTTTTTAGGATGTTCACCTGAGGGGTTAAGTCATGTGATATTTTTATAGAGCCGATCTTTACGGACTCAAGGGATACCAGATATGTCTGTTTTGTTTTTTTTTTTTTCTTTTACAATTTTATGTGTCTTATTTTGGGAAAGGGGTGTTTTATTTTACGTGAAACTATTTTTTTTATTATGGCAAACACTTTTTTTTTTACTTTTTATTTTTGTCCCACTCTTGGACTTCAACTTCTGGGGGTCTGATCCCCTCTGCAATGTATTACAATACATGGTGTATTGTAATACATTCACTGTCACCTGGTACGCTGACAGCACGCCTGTGAGACCCAGCATCAGGGGCTAGATCTCACAGGCTTCCATAGAAGGTAGCCCCGATGCCAATAGAAAGCATCGGGTCCCCGTCACTTCAGCGCGGGGACCCAATGGAGATGCATGCTGCGGTCAACCCTATGCATGCTGCGGTCAACTTTAACGGCGGCATACAAGGGGTTAATACGCCTGCATCGACTGTCTGTTACTGCCGGACCCCTGCCGCTGATTGGTCGGGCGCAGCTCCTGCACCCGGCCGATCACCATGACGTACATGTATGTCATGGGTCCTTAAGTCATGGCCATCCATGACGTACATGTACATCATGGGTCCTTAAAGGGTTATTCTCATTTTAGACAATGGGGGCATATCGCTAGGATGTGCCCCCATTGTCTTATCGCTGGGACCCGCACCTATATCCAGAACGGAGCCCCCGAACTGAATGAGGGCGCACTGCGCATGCGCAGCCGCCCTCCATTCATTTCTATGGGGCTGCTCGGTTACTTCCATCGGCTCCATAGAAACTAATGGGAGCGGCAGCCGCGCTTGCGCGCTGCGCTCCCATTCATTTCTATGAGCGCAGCGGGGAGCTGCGCCTGGTGGTGGCCGGACCCCCGGAAACCCGGGGTCCTCCAGGCGCAGCGCTCCCCGCTCCGTTCTGGATATAGGTGCGGGTCCCAGCGGTGGGACCCGCACCTATAAGACAATGGGGGCATATCCTAGCGATATGCCCCCATTGTCTAAGATGAGAATACCCCTTTAAGGGGTTAAGCACTCTTGGGTGTAATCCATCTGGACCCAGAGTCTTGTTCACATTTATCTTATTTAACTTATCTTGGACCATATCTATAGTTAACCAATTGAGTATATTACTGGATGTAATAACAGCCCCAGCACCACAGATATCAGCTCCTTTCTCATCTTTTGTATATACAGAGCTAAAAAAACCCATTTAGTAACTCTGCCTTTTCCTTATCCTCAGTGACTAACACGCCTTTACCATCATTTTTTTTTTTTTTTTTAGCATTTACGTAGTTAAAGAATTTTTGGGGATTCGTTTTGCTCTTTTGCCACCTGTTGGTCGTTTTGTATTTTTGCTAATGTGATGTAAAGTGGCTTTTTTGGCCACAGCAATACTTAATATGTGCATTTTTCTTTTCTTTTTTACACTTTTTTGACCCAGACCCACTTGGTTCTTGCAGATCCAGTGGGTCTGAGGCCTCTATAATACACTGCAGTACACTGTATAGTGTACAGCAGTGTATTTGCATGTACACTTAGCCTGATCAGCCTCCTGCCTTTAGCAGAAGCCTAATCAGGCTCAGATATACCATAGCAAGCCGGATGCCTGTGCAGGCATTCGATGGTACTACAGCAGGTCAGCGGCCCGATGGTTAGCACCTTCTGTGTGGTGCAGTGCCATCTTGAATATGGCAGGGGGATCCGCTCGGCCATCGTGAAGGGGAGGGGGGATGCTCCATGCTGCCGCGCCTTCCTGGAGAATGGGGGTGGGGGGCACAGACAGCCATACTGAACAGGAGGGGATAGGGTTGGGGGGCATGTTCCCCACATTAACTATTCAAGCATCGGACCACTTCCACAGCAAAGCAGTTGCCCGATGGTTAGCCCCTTCCATACTGTGGTCCCTAAGAACCACAGCAGGGAAGGGGTTATGTCTGTATTTTTTTTTTTTTTTTAATATTCTTTATTTATTTTCATATCATTTTCATACAACATAACAGTAGGGCAATTTCGCCCCCAGCAGAAAAGGTATCAAGAGGTACGCAAACCTCAAACATAAAACACAATTTGGAACACGTAGCAGCAGAACAGCAGAGACTTCGTCTTCACAATACTAAGGCCATGACATACTCATTTTAAGCCAAGAGACTCAGTGTTCCCTCTAGGCTGCGCGGCCGCGCAGCTATTATGTTGCCCCCGCTCACAAATTTTTAACGTCCGCTCACCTACAACAGGGCAGCGGGAGATGAGCGCTTCCATTGTGGAAGCGCTCATCTCCATAGTCATCTGTATCGCCGTCCTCAGGACAGCGATACAGATGGCTGTGCTGCGGGGCAGGGGAGGGAGAGGCGTCTCCCCTGCCCGTTCCTCTGATAGGCTACAGGCCTAGTGCCTGCAGCCTATCAGAGGCCGGCTCAGGTGGTGCGATGACGTCATCACGCCGCCTGAGCCGTACAGTGCGGGATACAGGCTGGAAGAGGCCTGCATCGCATCGCTGAAGTAGGCATGGAGGTAAGTATAAGTGTTAATTTTTTTTATATGGCACAATACAGAAGAAATGCTCTATGGGGACACTGTGGAGGCACTTCTTTTTGCCACATGATGGGGGGGGGGCATCTGTGGGGGGCACTTACTGCCACATGATTGGGGGGCATCCATGGGGGCACTTATAGGCACCTGATTGGGGGGACACTTACTGGCACATGATTGGGGCATCTATAGGGGGGCACGTCTTACTAGCACATGTTTGGGAGGGTATCTATGGGGGGCACTTATAGGCACATGTTTGGGGGACATCTATGGGGGTACTTACTGGCACATGTTTGGGGGGCATCTATGGGGGGCACTTACTGGCACATCTTTAGGGGGCATCTTTGGGGGCACTTCTTACTGGCACATGATTAGGGGCACTTACTGGCACATGATTGGGGGCACTTCTTACTGGCACATGATTGGGGGCACTTCTTACTGGCACATGATGGGGGGTCATCTATGGGGGGCACTTCTTACTGGCACATTATAGGGGGCATCTATGGGGGAGCACTTCTTATTGACATTGCTGTGAGGCACTATGGGGGCACTTCTTACTGGCACATTATTGGGGGGCACTATGGGGGCATCTACTGAGGCCACAAAGAAGGGTATTTTATATGGGGGGCTCTGTATAGGGACATTTTATACTGGGACACATTATGGTGGGCACTATGGGGAAGGGGGGAGAGGAGTACTATGGGGTCATCTATGGGGGGCACTAAGATTTTATACTTGCAAATTATGGGGGACACTGAGGGCATCTACTGGGGCATTTTATACTGGTACATCATGGGGGGCACTATGAGGAAGGGGGAGAGGAGCACTATGGGGGCATTTACTGGGGGCACTATATAGGGGTATTTTATACTGGCACATTATGGGGGCACTGTGAGGACATTAGCTCAACTGGGTGCAATAAAAGGGGGTATTTTTTTTGCACTGGCACATAATAAGGAGAATTATTACTACTGGGGAGCATTATGGTAGGCTTTATTACTACTGGGGGTCAATGGGGAACATGATTACTAGTATGGGCACTATGGGAACATTATTACTTCTGGGGCACAGTGGAGACATGTTAGGGGCACTGTAGGAGAATTATTACTATTGGTGGGACTTTGAAGAGCACTATTACTGTGGGGGTACTCTGGCACAGTATCAGCTTGGCACAGTTATTTTTGGGGGACATTATGGTTACACTGTTGGTGTCAGGGACACTTTTTGCTGGGTACAGTTATTTTAGGACACTGTGTGCCAATAATTATTGAAGGGCACTATCTGTGTGGTACTAGTTTCTGTAGTATAGTATTGGGGAGCACAGCGGCACAGTATTGGGGGTGGTAGGATGATTTGTTCAGAAGATGGGCGGATGATGGAAAAGTAGTAACTAAATTTTTTTTGTCAAATTGCAGAGACGAGAAATGGCTGAAAATGGCGGTCTGGTCTGAAAGGAGAAGATGAGGAAAGAGAACATCTACATGAAAGGAGACGTCACTGGATGTAAAAAGTATGAGGCGCTGTATGACCCTGTATGTTCTGTATTGATATATGTAATGTTAGGAGGGAAGGGGTTAGGTTGAGAATTTATACATAGATTTATATGGGGCCCCAGAAATGCAATGCTCAACCCTGGCCAATGTCTTATTTAGTACGCTAGATTCGATATTTGACCGATTATCTCATGTTTGATTTTCATATTGCCCACCTTCGACTAAGCATTGCCCAACTCTAAGCCAACCCCGCTCGGCAGGTGCCAAGGCTTAGAGGGAACACTGCTCAGGAGAGAGAGAAAAAAAAGGGGGGGGAGGGGAAGGAGGGGGAAAAAGGGGGTGATTGGAGAATCAAGCAGGCGGGTAAGAGCACCAAGGAGGATTTGGGGGGAGGGATCTCATCTAGGTTCATGTGGCATTATCTCTTATCAGCAGCAGTCTACCTAGTCGTCCTTTCGTCCGCTCCACTAAATACCACTCAGTTAGGGAAAAAGGTTGTACTAAATGTCTTATTTCAGCATCAGACATGTACCTTACAATAAAACTTTTCCATTTCTTGAAAAATTTCTTAGCATGTCTTTCTTTAGAACTCATAATGTCCCTACGCTCTAAGTGAAGAAGGTTTTTCAACTGTTCAATTATACAAGAGATGGATGGGGTCACTGGTTGCAACCATCTCTGCAAGATACACCTTTTGGTAACCATGGAGATCGAGTGGAACAGGCGGGGAATGGATGAATTATCATCATCATCATAGTGAAAGAGGCAAAGCTGAGGCGTCAGTTTAATACTTCTGTCCCAAATCACATTGACCATGTTCGCTACCTCTTCCCAAAGCTTTCTGCTCTGTGGACATAACCACAGCCCATGATATAGATCTGTTGAGCTCTGTTTACATTTAGGGCAGTATATGATGCTGTCCGGTTTATCAGGGTGAGGAGGAATATTAAACCCAAAAATTGCCCTATGTATGATTCTTAGCTGAGTGTCTCTCCAAGACTCATTCACAATATGACTCCTCACTTTTAGCCATCCCTTCTTTATCTTCAGAGCTAAGTCCTGATCTCCCAGCTGTTCTTCCCACCCCACAAAAGCACTCTGGGATTCAACATTGCCTCTTTCCCTCTGCATTTTAAAATACATTGAAGACACCGATATCCTCTCACCTCCAAGCTCCAGCATCTTATCCAGTACATTTTGTTTGACCTCCTTATGTACCAACACCAGGTTAGAGGTAATCCCATTCTTTATTTGATCTAATTGAATAGTCTGAAATGGAGTCAGAGAGTATTTGTAAATAATCTCCTCCCCGGTAAGCCATCTAGGTTCCACCTCATGCAAAAGATGACCCACCTTCAAAATCCCCTTAGAACGCTATTCCAAGAATAATCTATTACTATTTCCATGTGGAAATTCAGGATTATTCCACAACGGTAGGTGTTTAGAAACTCGAAAAGATAGCCAATACTGTTTCCTGAGAATTCTCCAAGTAGCTATCGTATCCTTCACAAGTATAGAGTGTTTAATCCATACAGGGATGCATGAAAGTCTAGCATGTAAAAGTGCGACTAGGGACCAGGGAGCACAAAATCCCTCCTCCAACGGCAAGGCTGAGTAGTAACTCGTGCTATTTATCCAATCTGCAATGTGTCTTGCCATACAAGCTAGATTATAGAGAGAGCTATCCGCATCACCCGACTGCCTATATTCAACCCTTCAAAGACATCTGGGGAATCTAAATATCTAACCAATGGTTCAATAGCCAGGTCAAACAACAAAGGGGACATGGGGCAGCCCTGTCTAGTTCCTTTCTGCAAAGGGAAGGAGGCAGATAAATGTCCCGCCGTATACACTCTAGCGGTAGGGTTGGCATAAAGCACCTTTAGAAAAGTCCGGAAGAGGCCCACAAATCCCATCTTATCCAACACTAGATCTAACCACTAAGGCCTTTCACATTATCAAAGGCCTTCTCGGCGTCTAACGTGACGACAGCCGGGGCCTTTCCTTTGTAAATCGGAGATTCAGCTACCGATAGTGCCAAGAGTACTTTTCTTATATCTGTATTTTTAAGTAGACTGTCAGCTGTAAGTTACAGCTGACAGTCTGCACCACTCTGCCATCCTGAAAGGAAGGGGGGAGGGGGTTATAGAGGAGAGGGAGACAGTGCGCGCTCCCGTGGAGCCGGGAGGAGTTACAGAGAATCCGTCAGATGACTGATTCTTTGTAAACTCACTGAGCAGGAAGCACAACAGGCTGTAGAAGGAGAACGAATAAAAGATAGATAAATGCAACCAATTGGAGAATGATTTTCTCCAGAAAATAATTTAATGTAAAATTTTTAATTTTATTTTTTTGCTTTAATTTCGAATGGGGTCCAAATGCTGAGAACCCCACTATCTGTAGAATAAGGAAAGAGAAGTGTTTTGATAGCACTTGCGCTCTCTCTTTGCTGCAGGAGACAAACCAAAAGGGACTTGAAAGAAAGTCTGTGTCTCTCGGACCTCCACAATTCAAATCTTTTGATAAGTCGATATAATATATCAAAACTTTTTTCAAATTGCAGTGACACTTTAAGGAAATTGTGACCTGTTTGGGACTGCTACACATACAGTATATTATATCATAAAAAGCATTCTGTATATAATTTGCCCAAAGTTTGGTAAGCACTGGAAATTTCTGCTATTGCTATACTGTTTCCTTCTGATGTTTTGTCATATTTTGTAATATCACTGTATAGCAAGCATGGACACCTTTTATGAACAGATTAAGGTTTTTTTTTTGTTTTTTTTTTGTTATTAATGAGATTGATGAAAAATTAAGGATTAAAAAAAAAATGTTTTTCAATGTTTCTTTACACTTTACAGAGAGCAGCTAATATGATTCCTGCCCATAATAGTCCTCTGGCAGCTTTGGCTTTTGATGCAAGTGGCACGAAACTGGCAACAGCTTCAGAAAAGGTAATATTTTTGTAAATAGCATTATCACACACTAAAATATTGTATAGAAAGAAATCACTACTATGTTCGCTTCTGTATTTACAGGCACTATGATCAGTTATGATTAGATTTGTAATGGATATTGAGGGACACATTGACTTGAAATTAGCGATGAGTGAATTGGCTGTCAAATTAGATTCTGTCCAATAAATTCTACCCCAGTTACCCTGAAAAATTGTATATGACACTCTGAGGTCTTCTAGGACTGTTACATAGTTACAGGGGTTGTCTCACTTCAATAAGTGGCATTTATCATGTAGAGAAAGTTAATACAAGGCACTCATTAATATATTGTGATTGTCCATATTGCTTTCTTTGCTGGCTGTATTCATTTTTCTATCACCTTATATGCTGCTCGTTTCCATGGTTACAGACCACCTTGCAATCCATCAGTGGTGGTCGTGCTTGCACACTATAGGAGAAAGCGTCAGCCTCTCTGGTGGCCGGGACCATGGGAGTGCACATAGGCTAGTGCTTTTTCCTATATTGTGCAAGCACGACCACCACTGATGGATTGCAAGGTGGTCTGTAACCATGGAAACGAGCAGCATATAAGGTGATAGAAAAATGAATACAGCCAGCAAAGAAAGCATTATAGATAATAACAATATATTAGTAATTGTCTTCCTTGTATTAACTTCCTCTGTGATAAATGCCATTTACTGAAGTAAGACAACTCTTTAATACGGTTGAAAAAAAGACATTAGTCCATCAAGTTCAGCCAAGGGATCGGAGGGGACGCGAATCCCAGAAGGAAGTGAGACTCAGATTTCTACGCATTTTCATAAGCATTAAAGGGTTATTCCCATCTTATACAATGGGGACATATCGCTAGGATATGCCCCCATTGTCTTATAGGTGCGGGTCCCACCACTGGGACCCGCACCTATATCGAGAACGTAGCCCCCAAAGTGAGTGAGGGCGCACTGCGCATGCACAGCCGCCCTCCATTCATTTCTTTGGGGCCGGCGAAAATAGACGAGCCATATGCCCCCATTGTCTAAGATGGGAATACCCCTTTAATGTAATTTACTTTCAAGAATTCATCTAAACGCTTTTTAAAACTGTCCACTGTTCCTGCTGTGACCACGTCTTGAGGGAGTCTATTCCACAGATTCACAGTTCTTACAGTAAAGAAGCTTTGACGCTTGTCTTTTGAGGACATTTGACATGGAACAGTTTCTTACCGTATTTTTTTCTATGGCTCATTTATATATTTGTATAGGTTAATAGGTCTTCTCTTAAGACTAAATAAATATAATTCTTTTAACCCCTTAAGGACCCATGCTGTACATGTACGGCGCTGGTCAACGTGACTTGAGGATGAGCGCAGTACATGTACGGCGGGCTGATCGGGTAGGTGCAGGAGCTGCAACCGCCCGATCAGTGGCACGGGTCCGTCAGTCACTAACAGCCTGACCCCTGCTGCATACTCTGGTGTTGTGGATGGCTCTCAAGGGGAGCCTTAGGGTTTGTTTTTCTGCTCTAAATTAAAGTTGTTAGTTTTACGTGCCAACCTCTTGGTATGAGATGCTGGCACGTCAAGCAAGTCTCCACCCAGGAGACAACAGGGGACGGTATCGCTGACCAGCAACCGGGCAAGCACTTCTTGGTTAAGGGCAAATCTAACACAGAATGGTTCTGTTAAAAGGGGAGCGTACTACTTTCCCATCCACTCCTACGCAGGGACAGTTGTCCATGGATTAAATCAGGGGAGGTCATGTTTGCTGTGCACAACTGTCTTGGCCACTCCAGTATCAATCAAAAACGGGACTTTTTCTTTCTCACCCACAGTGAGGGATGTCCTTGGAGCCGGACTTTAATTTGTTAAAATGTTTGAGGGCACAGCCGATACTGGATTGCCTGTTTCATAATCTTGGTCTAACTTTTTTCCTCCTCACCTGTCTTTGTGTCGTCCTCACTGTCTCCCCAGCCATCCCTAAAAACATGTGTGTTTGTGGGGACAGTGATTCAGGCTCGGTCAACACAGAATAGAATCCTCTTATTTGGTGTGGTCGAGGAGGACCACACACAGCACAACTCTCTCTACAGTCTGGGGTCTGGGTCCCACAGACTCTGCAGGTCCATCCTCCAGGATCATTATAGGGTGGCAGACTTACTTTTTCCTTTCTCTGTTTGGGAGGTGGTTTAACATTATTGTGATAGTTTTTATAATAATAATTGACACTTTCTCTGTCTCTCTACACCTCCTCTATATACTTTCCTCAGTACTCACGACCAGACTTCTGTGAGCTTGTTATCTGTCATATAATGTTGCTGAAGAATAAGAAATAAGATGCAGCAGAAGTAGTAAGGAAGAAACAATGTAAACAGACAGTGAAGAACATCAGCAAGCTAATGAAAGCTGTAGACATGCCCCCCGATGGTAAACTGAATCCAGAGTAGTGAGAAAAAGCATGTAGTGAAAATAAAGGGTGGCCCCCACGACCCTGAGATTAAGAGTAGTTTGCAGTATGATGTAAAACACACAGGGCCTTATGTATGAAAACTGTTGAGGTGTAGAAGTTTCTTTGTTACCCATAGAAACCAATCAGAGCTCCACTTTCATTTCATATAGTGCTCTGGAGAAATAAAATGGGAGCTCTGATTGGTTGCTGTGGGAAACAGAGAAAGTCTTAGACGTAGACAGTTTTCATACATCAAGCCCTTAGTGAGCTGTACCCAGAGAAAAGCCTGATAATGAAAGTTCATAGTAAAGCTATCTAGTAAAACATATATTACAAACTTCTTTTGTCATGACATATCTGTACTATGAATTTATGCAAAGTTTGTTTAAAGTTATCGCTTAAACATGCACCATGTATGAGGGAGTCGGAGTTAGGGGAAATTGAGGAGTCGGAGTCGGGGCTTTGGCTTACCGACTCCACAGCCCTGACCCTAAAGGGTTAACAACATTTGTAAAATCAATTTTGAATACCTTAAGGGGTTTATTTTCCTAAGGCAGTGCTCCAGACTAACAAAAATAACCAGGAGCCATTGGCTCCTAAACTGAAAAATTTAGGAGCCAAGTAAAATTTTTAGTCGCCAAATTTAAAATGCATATAGGAGAATACATCACTACATACCTCTTACATCCAGAGACATCTCCTGTCATGCAGACCTTCTGTTTCCTCTTCTCCTCCATTTGACCCAGACCACACCATGACAAATTCTTTCAGCCACATCTCGTCTCTGCAGAGTTTGTTACAGTCACGTTAGATTTCTCAATTTTTCCATCAACCTCCCCATTCTGGTGTCCTGACAATATCATCCTGCTGTCTCTCCCAATACTGTGCCTGTTGTAATTTTCCCCCACACTGCCCCCACAGTAGTAATTTTCCCCCACGTAGTAATTCCACCCCACACTGCCCCCACAATAGTAATTTCCCCCATACCGCCCCCACAGTAATAATTTTTCCCCACACTACCCCACATAGTAATTCCACCCCACACTGCCCCCACAGTAGTAATTTCTACCCACACTGCCCCCACAGTAGTAACTTTCCCCCACACTGCCCCCACAGTAGTAATTTCCCCCCCAGTAATGTCCCACTAGTGCCCTCCTTCTGGCCAGTAATGTCTGCCAGTGCCACCCTTCTGGCCAGTAATGTCTGCCAGTGCCACCTTTCCGGCCAGTAGTGTCCCCAGTGCCACCTTCCCGGCCAGTAATGTCCCCCAGTGCCATCTTTCCGGTCAGTAATGTCCCCCTAGTGCCACCTTTGCGCGCAGTAATGTCCCCCTAGTGCAACCTTTGCGCGCAGTAATGTCCCCCTAGTGCCACCTTTGCGCGCAGTAATGTCCCCCTAGTGCCACCTTTGCGCACAGTAATGTCCCCCTAGTGCCACCTTTGCGCCCAGTAATGTCCCCTAGTGCCACCTTTGCGCCCACTAATGTCCCCTAGTGCCACCTTTGCGCCCAGTAATGTCCCCTAGTGCCACCTTTGCGCCCAGTAATGTCCCCTAGTGCCACCTTTGCGCCCAGTAATGTCCCCTAGTGCCACCTTTGCACCCAGTAATGTCCCCCAGTGTCACCTTTGCACCCAGTAATGTCCCCCAGTGTCTCTCTTCTGTGCAGTAATGTCCCCCGTCCCCCAGTGCCCCCTTCTGGGCAGTAATGTCCCCCGTCCCCCCCTTCTGGGCAGTAATGTCCCCCAGTGCCCCTTCTGGGCAGTAATGTCCCCCAGTGCCCCCTTCTGGGCAGTAATGTCCCCCAGTGCCCCCTTCTGGGCAGTAATGTCCCCCGTCCCCCCCTTCTGGGCAGTAATGTCCCCCGTCCCCCCCTTCTGGGCAGTAATGTCCCCCAATGCCCCCCCTTTCGGCCAGTAATGTCCCTCAATGTCCCCCCTTTCGGCCAGTAATGTCCCCCAATGTCCCCCCTTCCGGCCAGTAATGTCCCCCAATGTCCCCCCTTCCAGCTAGTAATGTCCCCAAAGTTGGCACTTAAAAAAAAATTAAGTAAAATAATCTTTTACTCACCTGTGTCCTTTCACCGGCGCTCATTCGCTGCTGGTACGGCCCGGGATTGTGCGACGCAGACATGTCAGTGCTCTGTGTCCCGGCACAGGCGGGCGCGATGACAAATTCACGCCCGCCGGAGCTGGAATTGTACTGCCTTCTAGGCTTGAAGCCTATGATGGTGTCGGTGATCAGCGGCGGGGCAAGGAGTAATGGTCTCCCGTGCCCCACCGCGATATTCACCTGCAACGCAGCGGCCCAGTCGCAACTGGCGACAAGACTAAAAAGTCTTGTCGCCATCTGCAAATTTTAAGGCGCATTGGAGACCGTTTTGGTCTCCATCTGAAGTGCTGTAACGGGTCAGTTTTTTTGTGTTTCTACTCTAGGGGTGCATCAGGGGATCAAATGTGACATGACAGCTTAAAATTATCCCAGTGAAATCTGCCCTCCAAAAACAATATGGCGTTCCTTTCTTTCTGCGCACTGCTGTGTGCCCGTACAGCAGTTTACGATCACAAATGGGGTGTTTCTGTAAACTACAGAATCAGGGTAATAAATATTTAGTTTTGTTTGGCTGTTAATCCTTGCTTTGTTAATGGAAAAATGGATTTAAATGGAAAATCTGCCAAAAAATTGAAATTCTGAAATGTCATCTACATTTTCCTTTAATTCTAAAGGGTTAACAAAGTTTGTAAAATCAATTTTAAATACCTTGAGGGGTGTAGTTTCTAAAATGGGGTCATTTTTGGGTGGTTTCTATCAGGGCTGTGGAGTCGGTAAGCCAAAGCCCCAACTCCGACTCCTCAATTTCCCCTGACCCCGACTCCCTTATACATGGAGCATGTTTAAGTGATAACTTTAAACAAATTTGCATAAAATCAATAGTACAGATAAGTCATTACAAAAACAGTTTGTAATCTATCAGGCCTCTCTGGGTACAGCTCACTAAGGGCCTGATCAGAGGCGTAGCTAGAGGTTCAGCACATGGGGGGGCGAAACATACTTGAGTGGGGCCCCCCACTTATTAGCTTCCCAAACGCACGTTTCCAACTTCACAGGCACATACTACTAGTTGTGGTTATAATACTGTATTAGCAAGATGACTATATAAACTGCTAGATCATCTATGCTGTTAAGTACAGTACCGTAGACTTTCTACATACCCTACTCTAAATACTCTACCACATAATGCAGTAAAATATAGGATTAATAGGAGTAAAAAGGGGACTCCTATGTTAAAGGAAATCTGTCCCCAGCTTTTACATCACTAAACTAACAGTCCCTTGCCCCCATCAGACCTCAGATCGGCTTAATGTGCCCCCAACAGACCTCAGATCAGCAGAATGTGCCCCCATCAGACCTCAGATCAGCAGAATGTGCCCCCATCAGACCTCAGATCAGCAGAATGTGCCCCCATCAGACCTCAGATCAGCAGAATGTGCCCCCATCCGACCTCAGATCAGCAGAATGTGCCCCCATCAGACCTCAGATCAGCAGAATGTGCCCCCATCAGACCTCAGATCGGCTTAATGTGCCCCCATCAGACCTCAGATCGGCTTAATGTGCCCCCATCAGACCTCAGATCGGCTTAATGTGCCCCCATCAGACCTCAGATCGGCTTAATGTGCCCCCATCAGACCTCAGATCGGCTTAATGTGCCCCCATCAGACCTCAGATCGGCTTAATGTGCCCCCATCAGACCTCAGATCGGCTTAATGTGCCCCATCAGACCTCAGATCGGCTTAATGTGCCCCCATCAGACCTCAGATCGGCTTAATGTGCCCCCATCAGACCTCAGATCGGCTTAATGTGCCCCCATCAGACCTCAGATCGGCTTAATGTGCCCCCATCAGACGTCAGATCGGCTTAATGTGCCCCCATCAGACGTCAGATCGGCTTAATGTGCCCCTCAGGTCAGATGTTGGCCCATCAGATGTCAGATCGGCTTAATGTGCCCCCATCAGACGTCAGATCGGCTTAATGTGCCCCCATCAGACCTCAGATCGGCTTAATGTGCCCCCATCAGACGTCAGATCGGCTTAATGTGCCCCCATCAGACCTCAGATCGGCTTAATGTGCCCCCATCAGACCTCAGATCGGCTTAATGTGCCCCCATCAGACCTCAGATCGGCTTAATGTGCCCCCATCAGACCTCAGATCGGCAGAACGTGCCCCATCAGACCTCAGATCGGCAGAACGTGCCCCATCAGACCTCAGATCAGCAGAACGTACCCCCATCAGACCTCAGATCAGCAGAACGTACCCCCATCAGACCTCAGATCAGCAGAACGTACCCCCATCAGACCTCAGATCATCAGAACGTACCCCCATCAGACCTCAGATCATCAGAACGTGCCCCCATCAGACCTCAGATCGGCTTAATGTGCCCCCATCAGACTCCATAATGGAAGTGCTCTCTTGTATTCGCCTGATTGTACTAAGGCCATCCCTGCTGGGCCCCCCAGAGGTATTGGGCCCGGAGCATCGACCCCCCGCCTCCCCCCCCCCCCTCGGCTCCCGGCCCTGTTCGAGTCCGTAATCCCGCGCCTGCGCATTGCGATCATCAATCCGCGCATGCGCGTTGAGCCGCCGGCTCCCGGCTTCGTCAATGCGCCCGCATTGCTGATCGCAATGCGCAGGCGCGGGATTTCGGACTCGAACAGGGCCGGGAGCCGAAAGAGCTGGCTGCCTGGCCCTGTCAATCAACGTAGCGTTAGGAGGAGGGGTAAGAGGAGGCATTACGGCCGCTTCTAGGTGCGGGGTTCACGCCTACTGCACCTAGGGGAGCTAATTTGCATATTTTAAAAACGGACTTTTCTCACTAACAACTTTACAGAAAAGTATAAAACAAAAAGATCTGTCATCAGGTGTCATTTGCGTATTGCAAATGACACTTGGTTTACTATGGTAAATTCTGATGACAGAAACCCTTTAAGTGTCCTTCAAACATTTTTCCCACAACAGAAGTTAAACTAACTGGTCTATAATTACCTTTGGAGGACCTAGATCCTTTTTTTAATATGGGCACCACATTTGCCTTGCGCCAATCACTTGTCACTGTAGCAGTACCTAGAGAATCTTTAAAAATTATAAACAGGGACACAGCAATGACTGAATTGAGCTCTTTAAGAACTCTTGGGTGTGATCCATCTGCACCCAGAGCCTTGTTCACATTTACCTTATTTAACTTAGCTTGAACCATATCTACAGTTAACCAATTGAGTATATTACTAGATGTCTTAACCATGGATATCAGCTCCTCTTTCTTCTTTTGTATATGCAGAGGCAAAAAACCCATTTAGTAACTCTACCTTGTCCTTATCCTTAGTGACTAGCCCACCTTTACCATTATTTAGGAGACCTACCTTCTCAGACCTTGGTTTTTTAGCATTTACCGTATTTTTCGCTTTATAAGACGCACTTTTCCCCCCCAAAAGCGAATACTAGTGAGCACTTCCATTATGGAAGCGCTCACTAGTATGTAATAGGTGCCGGGAGCGGGGAAACATACTCACCCTCCTGCGCTGCAGCTCCGCTCAGGCGCTCCTCTGTCTTCTCTTGCCGGTGCTGCACTGTCCTGACCACGTACAGCGTCAGGACGTCTGAGGTCCGATGGGGGCACACTGGGCTGATATGGGGGCTGATGGGCTGATCTGAGGTCCAATATGGGGGCAGAGTGGGCTGATCTGAGGTCTGATGGGGGTCTGACATGGAGGGCTGATGAGGTTCTGACATGGATGGCTGATATGGGGGTCTGATGTGATGTCCTTATTTTTTATGTTTACTCTGATTTTATTGAAGTGTTTTTTGTTTTATCAAAAACAATGCAGATACATCAACAAGTGACATATAATATGCAATACAGGATCTCGCAGGATCCATGACATTTTTCAAGAAAAATAAGAACATCATGAACCAAAACAAAAATATTCATCAGTGTATTTAGATTGCCAGTGCCCTATTACAATATTCAGGTTGTGTACACTATCCACCTCCCATAACGAGGAGAAGAGTAGTTAGACGATGCACACCACTTGAGTGTGCGCCTGTCCCATCTGAAACAATACTCAAGTAAGCCTAATAAAAAACTTATATAATATAAACACGAACCAAGTGTCTATCTTATTGGGTGGAGGGGGGAAAGAGAGGAAAAAAAAAAAAAGGGGGGGGGGAATGGAAGGGAGGAGAAAGGGGGGTATGCGGAAGAGACATAGATGCAGAAGAGAGATAACATCATAGATGAACAAAAGTGACCAGCATACACTCCTCTATATAGCTCATATACACTCTAGGCCATAGGCCTCTTACTTCTATCCGCAGAAGTTAAGCACTCCGTAGTATCTCACTGCATTCAGACGAATCTAAGAATGATATCAAAGAATAACATCTACTGGTAAAGGTACTGGATTTCTCCTGATAATCTGCAATCAATTCCTACATTCTCAGTATATGTTTAAGTTCCGTACACCATTCACCTAATGATGGAGGAATTCTTGATTTCCAATGCCTAGGTAGTACCATTCTTGCTGCGGATAGAAAATATCTCAAAACTCCTTTTTTGGCAGAACTCAAAGAACCTGGTAGAAGAGAGAGAAGGGTAACCTGTGGAGTGTTAGGAATAACCTTCCCAGAGAATTTAGCGTAAATCTTCAAGACCTGATCCCAAAATGGGCGAAATAACAGAGCAACCCCACCAAATATGTAGGAGGGAACCCCTTTCTCTCTCACATCTCCAACATGTGTCAGAGACCGTAGGATACATACGATGTAAAGTCGTAGGACAGTAGTACCATCTAGAGAGAATTTTGTAATTCTTCTCTTTTACCTGTGCTGCTAATGACAATCCATGGGAGAACGCACACATCTTAATGACTTCTGCTTCACTAAACTTAACTTGCAAGTCTGCTTCCCACTTTCCAATGAATGAAGCTCTCTCTCCATTACACAGACTCATTAAGACTTTGTATAATAAAGATACTGTACCTCTCACAATGTCTTTTTGTAAATATAGCTTATCAAAATCCGTCAGTGACCCCATCTTCGTATTTGCAAAAGTCCTACTCATAAAAGAGCGCAATTGAGCATACCCTAGCCAAGATACCATCTGAAAGGAAGTATTACATCTCAGGGATTCAAAGGAGGCTAACTTTTCTCCCTCCAGAACATCTCTTACTCTCAGAAATCCTCTATCCAGCCTTTTAATCAAAAAGGAATTGGGATCAAGCCCTGATGTAAAGGCTGGGTTCCCATGAATCGGGCTCATTGGACCCGGCCGAAAAGAGATATGTGTTTTACCGACCCAATCATTCCAAACTGCCACTACATGTTTCACTAGAAAGGGAAAATCCATTTCTAGCGTGAGATCTTTAGCCTCAATCCATGGAATTGCTAAGAGGGACGTAGGTGTGAGTTCCTGTTCTAAAGCTACCCATAGTTTTTGATTTCCTCTATGTGCCCAATCCATATTCCTCGTGAGAACTGCTGCTTTATGGTATACACCTATGTCCGGTAAGCCGAAGCCACCAAGTGATTTGTGTTTAGTGAGAACCTGTTTATTTAACCTCGGCCTCCCGTTATGCCAAATAAACTTGGTGAGAGCCCGCTGAATAGTAGAGAAATAGCCCTTAGAAACATATATATCGGGACCGCTTGAAAGAGGTATAAGAACCGCGGCAGAATATCCATTTTGATCACATTCATGCACCCGAACCAAGATAAGTGTTTTAGCGTATATGTTCTCAAGTCTTCCAGAGTCCTCCTCTGCAGTGGCAAGTAATTCAGGGGAAACAATAAGTGTAGCTGCGCCGGAATCTGTATGCCTAGATAAGTCAAGCTTTGAACTTGCCATTTAAAGGAAAAGTTATGTTGAAGTGATGAAACTGCTCTTGCATCAAGAGAAATATTTAGCACCTCAGTTTTGGAGAAATTCACTTTAAAGTTACTCAGGTGACCAAACCTCTCAAACTCCAATAGGATGGAGGGGATCGAGATATGAGGGGAAGACACATACATAAGAAGATCATCGGCATATAATGCCAATTTGTTTTCCCTATTGCCGATATTGATCCCTTTAATGCTCGCGTTACTTCTAATGGCCACTGCGAGGTGTTCCATGCAAATAACATATAGCATCGGCGAGAGGGGACATCCCTGTCTCGTGCCATTGTGTATCATAAATGATGAAGCCAGTATGCCATTCGTCCTAACACGAGCCGACGGGGACAAATATAGAGCTGCAACTCTGTCAATAAAGCCCTCACCTAGTCCTATCTGCTTCAATGACCCCAGTATAAACTGCCAGCTAACTCGGTCAAATGCTTTTTCTGCATCCACCGACATTAAGCATAAAGGTACTTGTTTTTTCTGGGCATGGGCGATCAGTGAGATAGTTTTGGAAGTGTTATCCCTAGCCTCTCTGTTTGGCACAAAGCCGACCTGATCTTTATGAATTATATCTGGGAGTACTTTCCCCAATCTATTTGCTAAGATCTTTGAATACATCTTTATATCACAATTTATCAGGGAGATTGGTCTATAATTACTGCAAATAGTTGGGTCCTTATTGGGTTTAGGTAAAACCACTATATGGGCTTCTAGTGACTGTCTAGGAAATGGACATGTTGACGAAATGCTATTAAATACCTTAGTTATAAAGGGTACAAGCGAGTCTTGAAAGCATTTAAAAAAGGCCGCTGTAAAGCCATCCGGCCCCGGACTTTTCCCATTCTTAAGTGAGGATAGGACATGTCTTATTTCCGATTCTGAGAAAGGTGCTTCTAGATCTGAACACTGTTCACTCGGGACCCTCGGAAGAGCTGTATCCTGTAAATAAGTGTTGATGCGTGCCTTTTGGGCTTCCAGTGGCATATCTGAGAATTGCCCCTTAATGTTATATAGCGATTCATAATAATTGCAAAAGATCTCCGCTATGCGATCCGGGTGGTGGATTGACTGACCATTATTGTCTTTAAGAACTGGGATATATGTGTTTGTGACTCTAGGATGTAATAGTCTTGCCAATGCTCTACCACATTTGTTAGCATTTTCGAATAAGTAACTTTGAAATCTTTCGTTAGATAAGGTTGATTTGTTATCTATGGCTTTTTTTAAATCATCCCGTACTGCTGTTAGTTCTTTTAAAAAAGCTGCAGAAGGGGATTGCTTATGTTTAGCTTCTAGAGTGTGTAATCGTGTGAGTAGATCCTTTATATGAGCTTCTTTCTCTTTCTTAAGTCTTGCCCCATGTTGTATAAATGTTCCCCTGAAAACACATTTTAGGGCTTCCCACTGCAAAGGAGGAGCCGTGGAGTCTGTTGCATGGGTCTCCATGAATTCCTTAATCGTTTTTTCGATTGCTTGCTTACAGATTAAATCTTTAAGTAAAACCTCATTAAGCCTCCAAGTCCATTCTTTTTTGATTAGATCTGGAAGCTGGAGTGTGAGAAACACTGGCGCGTGATCAGACCATAGGGCTGAACCAATCTCAGATGTGGGGTGATAGCTGAGAGCATGTTGAGAGATCAGGAACATATCTATCCTACTATATGTCTGATGAGCTGGTGAGTAATACGTGTAGTCTCTATCTTTCGCATGCAAAATACGCCATACATCTACCAAGCGTCTGTGATAAAGGACTGAGCGTACCTTGGAAACCGTGGAAGCAGAGATTAGTGATCTACCCATAGAATTATCAAGTCTCGGCTCGAGCGTCATATTGAAGTCGCCACCAAGAAGGAAGACTCCCTCAATGAACGAATCCATCCCAGACAAAACTCTAGCAAGAGCTGTACCCTGACCTACATTAGGCAAATAGACATTACCAATCGTGTACGTTCTCCCATGGACAGCCAATTTGATGAAGACATATCTTCCCTTCTGACATATTCTGGAATCTAAAACAGAGCAAGGAAGAGATTTATGTATGGCAATTGACACACCTTTAGATTTCGACTCTGGATTTGAACTATGAAACCAAGTCTTGAATTCTCTAGATCTAATATAAGGAATATTTCCAGACTTAAAATGTGTTTCTTGCAATAAAATAATTTGCGATTTCTCTCTATGTAACGTATCCAAAACCTTAGCTCTTTTCTCAGGTATATTAAATCCTCTCACATTCAGTGAGGCAAGTTTGACAGAACCCGGAGAGCCCATTGCCAATGTACCTATCTCAGATACACTACCCACGTGGGACTGGACCAGACAAATAAGGGGATAGGGAAGGGAATAAGGAGAGAAGTTAGGAGGGATAGAAAATATGGAATAAAAGTATTAAAAAAAAAACAAAAAAAAAAAACACAGAACTCCCCCTCCACCCAAGATTAACCCAGAACTAAAAGTAGGCCTGTATATAGGCCCTTAACTGATGTGCCTAATGGGCTACACCAGAACGCAAACACCTCGGACCTGAGGAAGTGAACGTCAAGCGTTCAGGAAAACGGGGTTGGTCTTCCAATAGCAGGTGAACAATCCACCACAAGCTCGCTGCTATCTAACATAAACATCGGGTTATCACCCCATTCACTATAGCACGATGCAGATTCTCCTTAATTTCTACTATGCGAGAACAGATAGCCTCAGCCTCAGTTATATATCAGAATATAAGTAAGGTTGCTCTCAACCCTTCTTACTAGTATATAAAATGCAATAGGCCACATATTGTATTAAATCTCTACCCTCCAAGAGCCACAATACAAATAGTATCCCCCGCTTATTCCATACATATAACAGACATCAGATTTAGTAAAGGCATTATATTACACCCCTAAAAGAGAGTGATTATTAAGCGTCCCTCAATCTGGTTGGGAGGAGGTAGGAGAGAATCTCCTGGATCCAGCTCTATTGGTCTTCCATACAGAAAAGCGCGTTGGCAAAGGAGGAATACTGCTCCAATCCGGCAAAGATATATCAGGTAGTCCCAGTGCTGCAGTGAAGTCTGCTAGTTCCGCAGGATCCCGTAGCACAAATCTCTTGCCATTACGCCGAACCACCAGCTGAAATGGGTAGCCCCACATGTAAGGAATTTCCCTTTCACGCAAACAGTCCAACAAGGGGCGTAAAGCCTTACGCTGCATAAGAGTGGAACGGGCTAGGTCTTGCAGGAAGAAAACTTTCGCTCCTTCATATTCAATAAATTGTTGGTTACGCACTTTCCTCATTATCTCTTCTTTTATAGTATAATAATGCGTACGGCAAATTACGTCTCTTGGTTTAGAGATGTCAGGATTGGGGGGACCGAGGGTCCTATGAGCTCTGTCTATTTCCAAATCATCAGAGATAGGTCTAGCGAGGATCTTCTTGAAAAGGTCTTGTAAGGCTGGGATTAAATCAGCATTGGTAATGGCCTCCGGGAGGCCTCTGATCCTGATATTATTCCTCCTATTTCTGTTTTCGATATCTTCATGAAGGCGATAGAGCTGGCATATGTGTTGATCTCTGACTTCACCTTTACCCTCCACCTCATCCATTCTGGCTGACAACTCATCTTGGTGTGCAGCTACTTCATCTACCCTTTCTTCCACCATTTGCAAATTGGAAGATATTGCCTGCAATTCCTGCTTATGAGATGCCTCCAAGCGTGCTATAAACTGTTCCATATCTTGCCTTGTAGGTAGCTGCTTCACATGCTCCTTCCAATCCCATACCTCTGTCTCCTGTGGTTGCGGGGAAAGAGGAACTGCAGGTCTCACTATATCTTGGGCTGCGCAGGGTAATGCAGGCCTTTGAGCTCCTGGCTCTCCCTGAGAAGATGGCGGCTGCCATGTGTGTGCAGACCGCTGCCTCTGAAATGG
Source organism: Rhinella marina (assembly GCA_900303285.1). Taxonomy (NCBI): domain Eukaryota; kingdom Metazoa; phylum Chordata; class Amphibia; order Anura; family Bufonidae; genus Rhinella; species Rhinella marina. The sequence continues at coordinate 7,761 of ONZH01020663.1, read as the reverse complement.
CGCCTCTGTCGCTGAGCTCCCCTCACGTGTCCCAGAGTCGGCAGTCCCTTCCTGTGAGTGCCTACTAGGAGATGGGACTACTAGAGGCAATGACTCCATGGGCGCCGCGTGTGGTTTCTGCGCCATGGGGTTGAAGGCTGCCGCGTTAGGATTGCGGCCGATTACCGTCTGCCCCTCCGGGGCGAAGAATTGCTGGATGGTGCCGCGGCCCGTCTCGGTGGGTTGCGTGGAGGGACCGGCTGTCGAGCCCTTTCTTGTACGCACCATTTAGCCCGTCAGACTCCTGGAAGTGGGTAAGTAGCCCGGTGCTAATACTCTTGTGGCGGGAGCTCTCACCAAACGTGTCTTCACGCCGCCATAGTCAGGACACGCCCCCCTGTCCTTATTTTTTAAATGCCCTTTTTGTCATTTATTGCCCTTTTTACAGGTGGAATAAATTATTCAGTGTGGATTTAAAGCTCTCCCATTAATCCTCAGTAGCTGCTCCCAGTCTATGCCCTGAAATGCTGCCCTCAACCCAGGGAAATTAGCCTTTTTAAAATTCAATGTTTTTGCACTGCCTCACAGAGTTTACTTCTTATAATTTAGGGGGAATATAATTATATTGTGATCATTATTACCTAGTGTTTCTCGAACAAGCTCTGCATAATTAGAAATTACCAGATCCAACAGAGCATTGCCCCTAGTGGGAGCTTCTACAGACTGGCCCATAAGGTGGTCCTGCAGCAAGTTAAGGAATCTGCAGTTGAGGCAGAACCATGACCTAGGGTTGAGCGATATACCGCGATATTAAGAAACGACGATATGGCGATATCACCGTTTCCTAATAACCCCTGTATTTAATGACATCAGAGGAGCGGTCGTATGTGTGCCGACCGCTCCTAAAATGTCCGCTTCCTGCCACCAGCGGCAGCATCTTACTAACAGCGGAGCGGCGACCTTCTTACCTCATGGCCCTTCACCATTACCATCGGACCGCCCACCTGTCATAAACTGCCACGCAAGTCACTTTATTTTTATGTGAGGTGAGGTCTGTTATTTTTTCCCCTTTTTTTAGAGAGCGTTTTTCACATAAAGCCCATGCCTGCCGCTGCCTGCCCATACAGTATAACGTCTCCTTGTGGCTGCCCCCATACAGTATGACGTCTCCTTGTGGCTGCCCCCATACAGTATGACGTGTCCTTGTGGCTCCCCCATACAGTATAATGTCACCTTGTGGCTGCCACCATACAGTATAATGTCTCCTTGTGGCAGCTCCCATACAGTATAATGTCTCCTTGTGGCTGCCCCATACAGTATAACTTCTTTGTGGCTGTCCCCATACAGTAGAACGTCTCCTTGTGGCTGTCCCCATACAGTATAACGTCTCCTTGTGGCTGGCCCACACAGTATAACGTCTCCTTGTGGCTGGCCCACACAGTATAACGTCTCCTTGTGGCTGGCCCACACAGTATAACGTCTCCTTGTGGCTGGCCCCATACAGTATAACGTCTCCTTGTGGCTGCCCCCATACAGTATAATGTCACCTTGTGGCTGCCACCATACAGTATAATGTCACCTTGTGGCCCCCATTCAGTATAACGTCTCTTTGTGGCTGGCCCATACAGTATAACATCTTCTTGTGGCTACCCCCATACAGTATAATGTCTCCTTGTGGAAAGTGTTTTTTTTTCTCTTCTAAATGGGTATTTATCGCGATATATATCGTTATCGCGATAAATTTCTTAATATCGTTATCGTGGGAATATTTTTGATATCGCCCAACCCTACCATGACCTCAGTCAATGTCTGGGAAGTTAAAATCTCCCATTATGACCACTGTACCAGCCTTTGCAGCCCGCTTTCTTTGGTTATACAGTTGAGCTTCTATCTCCTCTGTGATGTTAGGGGGTTTATAGATTACACTAAGTAGTGGACTTCCACCCATAAGGTTTCAACATCCTCACCATCCACACCCACAATTGCCTCTTTCACCCTTTTCTTTAGGTCACTCCTCACACAGGCACACACCACCGCCTTTTCTATTTACCCTATTTTTTCCTAAATGGTGTATTCAGCTCCTTTCAAGCTTTTTAGTATCAAAATAACATTAGTAACGGCAAAGTGACAGCGACATTATGGCGGTGGGTAAATGAATGGTAGCGATTGTTAACAAACAGCCTGTTTAAAGAGGATCTTTTAGCGGTCCTGACATTACTATATATATATATATACACACACACACACACACACACACTAAACAGAAAATGGTAGCAGCACTAGATAGGCCATGACATGGAAAATGAACATATAAAAAGGTAAAAAAGCGTTACTGCTATGTAGACAAGTAGATAAAGTGGAAGCTCTTGGCGCATATAAATGATCATAAATATGTCGGGCCCATCCACCAACCGTCAAGGTGGCTTCCAATCAGATGGGTCCTATACTAATACTGACCTGTATCCTACACAAACCGGCAGGCCTGTATCAAGGGAACACCATACCTGATCAGAAGCTGCACCAGTGTGAACAGGAGTGCTAAATTCCCAGAGGAAGCCAGTCCTCCTCTATATATACACAATTACAAAAAAAGGACAGCACCTCCTCCTACTGTGCTGTACGGAAAACTTGCATTTCTTTAACGACTTGACCCACCTGGCCACCTTCCTATTTCTCTCTTTGTTCCTCCACATCCAGTCCAGCAGAACCCGATTCGTCACTAATGTAAACCTTTTACCCCACAACCAGTTTTTTATGGATTCCACCGCCCACTTAATGGCTAAACATTCTTGTTCCGTGATGGTGTATCTTTTCTCTACAGGTGTCAGCCTTCTGCTCAGGTATCTCACCGGCTGCTCCGTACCATTTACTATCTGATACGACACTGCTCTCAGTCCCTTATCAGACACTCCTGCCTGGACCCAAAATTCTTTTCTATAATCTGGGGACCTGAGCGCTAGCTTACCAATACCACCTGGTTTATCCTCTGTATTTTGAGATACCTTGTGAACATTATTGATAGACATTTCCAAATCACCTACATTTTTACTAACAGGGGGAGATTCTTCCCCGGTCACAACCTGTAAAGAAAAGGGGTTGTCATCATCATCATATATTACACTTGATCCCACATTTTTATTATGCATTTTAGTTAACTTTACATGTTCATTCTGTACCTCACTTGCACCATTGTTTTCAATGGTCGTTTTACCTAAACCATTGTTTTCAATGTGCCCTTCCTTTACACCATCATTTAAAGGGACAGGCACAGGTTCTGCAGAAGTGTTTCCCTTTCCCCACAACTTCCAGAACAAAGGGAAATCACGGCCCAATATTACATCATATGTGAGCCTCTTGTCTACCCCGAAATCACAGGTCACAGTACCAGCCTGAGTCACCAATTTTACACGGGCCACGGGGTAAACCCTGGTATCTCTGTGAACTCACAGTACATTTATATGTTTGTCCAGCACATAATCCCCTAATACCAAGCTCTCATGAACTAAAGTTACCAGGCTATCAGAGTCCAACAGGGCATTGACGGAATAGTCATTTACCACCACAGGACGCATCTGCGGCCCATACTCTGGCTCTGGTATAGTTGCACAAAAAGATTCTGCAAACAGTGACTGTCGACGACTAGCGTTACAGTCCATGGCCTCTGAGGTAAGAGGGCAATAAGCAGCCACATGTCCCCACTCCTGGCATCTCCAGCACTGGGGTACCCCTGGTTTCTTCTGCGGGAAGACCTTTTTAGAACCAGATTGCCCCGGGGATTCACGATCAGTCTTTTGCCCATGCCCAACCTCAAGAGTCTTGCTCCCTCTTGTATTTTCCCACACACCTTCACCAGCGGGAGCTCTCTTACCCACAGATGTCACGGAACGGGCACTCCTGGGAGGTGCTGGGACTGTAGGAGCATCCCGGAGGTAATCCTTAGTCGTTAGATATCTTTCCACCAGGTTGACCAGCTGGTCAGCAGACTTGGGATCTCCATGTCCAACCCAGAGTTGCAGCTCCGCAGGGGGAGCCCTGAAGTAATGGTCCACCACCACCTTCTCTATGATCTCTGCTGATGTAGAGGTCTCTGGCTCCAGCCATTTTCTCACCAAATGGACCAGATCAAACATCTGGGACCTGGCCTGTTTTTCCAGACTGTAGTTCCAGTCATGCAAGGATCTCCAACTTTAACTTGCAATAGTCCCGGACATCCTGCTCACTGAGGTCATAGTACGCTTTTTGCGGCTCACCTGTTAAAAATGGTGCAATCACCTCTGCCCACTCAGCAGCTGGGAGTCTCTCTCTTTCTGCCACTCTCTCAAACACAGTGAGGTAGGCCTCAATATCATCATCAGGTGTCATCTTTTGCAGAGCCCGCTGCACAACCCTCCTCACATTCTCAGTGCCTAGGGGGCTTACCTCCACTCGTTGGGGTTGAGCCACTGCAGTCTCTCTGAGTGCAGCAATCTGCTCCATCAACAAACGATTAGTTTCCTGCTGCTGTGCCATGGCCTGTTGTCAGGGGCGTAGCTAAAGGCTCATGGGCCCTGGTGCAAGAGTTCAGCTTAGCCCCCCCCCCAGCGCTGGTACACCTAGCTTTTCTGCTGAACCCCCCCATGCCAAATTCTCACCCTAACCTTTTTCCTCCTAACATTACGTGTATCACTACAGAACATACAGGGTAAAGCTACAATCACACGACAGTTGTTTTCGCGGCCTCCGTTCTGCATATTTTGCGGCTCAGATGCAGACCCATTCACTTAAATGAACAGTGTGTGCTGTCCGTATCTATATGTACATTCCTATTTTTGTCCATTTGCGGACAAGGATAGGCATTATTACAGTGGATCTGCAAAAAAAATGGATGCCATACGGATCATCCTTTTTTTGCGGATCCGCAATTTGCAGACTGCAAAACACAATGTTCGTGTGAATGTAACCTAATACAGCCCCATACCTCTTACATCCAGTATAATACAGCGCCCCATACCTCTTACATCCAGTATAATACAGCGCCTCATACCTCTTACATCCAGTATAATACAGCGCCTCATACCTCTTACATCCAGTATAATACAGCGCCCCATACCTCTTACATCCAGTATAATACAGCCCCTCATACCTCTTACATCCAGTATAATACAGCCCCTCATGCCTCTTACATCCAGTATAATACAGCGCCCCATGCCTCTTACATCCAGTATAATACAGCGCCCCATACCTCTTACATCCAGTATAATACAGCGCCCCATACCTCTTACATCCAGTATATTACAGCGCCTCATACCTCTTACATCCAGTATAATACAGCGCCTCATACCTCTTACATCCAGTATATTACAGCGCCTCATACCTCTTACATCCAGTATAATACAGCGCCCCATACCTCGTACATCCAGTATAATACAGCGCCCCATACCTCGTACATCTAGTATAATACAGCGCCCCATACCTCGTACATCTAGTATAATACAGCGCCCCATACCTCTTACATCTAGTGACGTCTCCTCTGATGTAGATCTCATCTTCTCCTTTCAGACCAGATGCCATTTTTCAGCCATTTCTCATCTCTGCAGTTTGACAGAAAAAAATCTTAGTTTATTACTTTTCCATCATCCTCCCATCTTCTGGACAAATCATCCTACCACCCCCAGTACTGTGCCACTAGTACCACACAGATAGTGCCCTTCAATAATTATTGGCACACAGTGTCCTAAAATAACTGCGCCCAGCAAATAGTGTCCCGTAATAGTGTGAACATAACGTCCCCCAGAAATAACTGCGCTGATACTGTGCCAGGTGCCCCCACAGTAATAGTGCCCCCAAAGTCCCAACTAATAATTCTCTGCCAGAGTGCACTTGTTAGTAATAGTGCCCCCAACAGTACTAATGTCCCCACTGTGCCCCAGAAGTAATAATGGTTCCAATGTGCCAGTAAGAAGTGCCCCCAAAATTTCACCCCAATAATGTGCCAGTAAGAAGTGCTCCCCACCCATAGATGCCCCCCAGATTATGTGCCAGTAAGAAATGCCCCAATAATGCGCCAGAAGTCCCCCCCCAAAATCATGTGCCAGTAAGAAATGCCCCCATTTGCCAGAAAAATGCCCCCAGTGCCCCCATGTGCCAGTAAGAAATGCCCCAGTGCCCCATGTGCCAGAAAAATGCCCTCAGTGCCAGTAAAAATGCCCCCATGCCATAAAGAAATGCCCCCAAGTGCCAGTAAAAAATGCCCCAGTGCCAGTAAGAAATGCCCCCCAGTGCCCCCATGTGCCAGTAAAAATGGCCCCAGTGCCTGTAATAATACCCCCAGTGCCACTAAAATGCCCTCAGTGCCCCCATGTGCCAGTAAAAATGCCCCATGTGCCAGGAAAAATGCCCCCATGTGCCAGGAAAAATGCCCCCAGTGCCCCCATGTGCCAGTAAAAAATGCCCCCAGTGCCAGTAAAATGCTCCCAGTGCCCCATGTGTCAGTAAAATTGCCCCCAGTCCCCCATGTGCCAGTAAAATGCCCCCAGTGCCCCCATGTGCCAGTAAAAATGCCCCCAGTGCCCCCATGTGCCAGTAAAATTGACCCCAGTGCCCCCATGTGCCAGTAAAATTGCCCCCAGTGCCCCCATGTGCCAGTAAAAATGCCCCCAGTGCCCCCATGTGCCAGTAAAAATGCCCCCAGTGCCCCCATGTGCCAATAAAAATGCCCCCATGTGCCCCCAATAGAGCTCCGGTCCGTGCTACCATAAAAAAAAACAAAAACACTAATACTTACCTCCATGGAGCCAGCAGCGATGCGATGCAGACCTCTTCCAGGCCTGTTTCCCGCGCTGCACGGCTCAGGCGGCGCGATGACATCATCGCGCCGCCTGAGCCGGCATCTGATAGGCTTCAGGCCTAGTGCCTGCAGCCTATCAGAGGAACAGGCAGGGGAGACGCCTCTCCCTCCCCTGCCCCGCAGTAGAATACAGGCATCTGTATCGCCGTCCTCAGGACGGCGATACAGATAATTATGGAGATGAGCTTCCACAATGGAAGCGCTCATCTCCCTCTGCCCCGCCGCTGCCCCCATCTGTGCGCAGGGCAGCGCCGCACCTGGCTAATTGGCGGTGCGGCCCTGCAAGTGGCAAGGGGGGACCTCAGGAACCCCCTGGCTTAGGGGCCCGGTCGCAACTGCGACCCCTATAGCTACGCCACTGCCTGTTGTTGGACAACAAGGCTTCTTCGTGTCTCTTTATTCTCAGCATGCAACCTCTGCTGTTGCTCCATGACATGTTGTTGCTTTAGGTTAGCCTGCACCAGCTGCTTCATCATTTCCTCCATGGCACTGGATTGACTTTGCATTGTAGTTGCAGCTTTTACCCAGGACATACGAGTACAGACCAAAGGGGAGAAAAAAAATTAGCTCTCAACAGATTAGTATCTTTACCTGGGCTTCCAGTCCTTTAAAGCACCACAAAGGTTCCTTACAACAAGCACAAGTGTCTAGATTAGCCGCTGCAGCTTCACCAACCAGGTTTCTGGCCCAAATTTTCCCCAATACAAACTTCAGCAGCACAGTCTCTTTTGTCATGCCGTTTCCCTTAGCAACTTCCTGCTGGTTGCCCGCATCCTCCACCAATTGTAAGGGATCGCTCTCTCACAGGGGGCGCAATCACAGATTCCTCTTCAGACAACAGGGTTCAAGTCCAAATAGTGCTTTATTACTTCAGCACCAGCACAAAAAACAAACATAAACCAAACATAAACCCCTGCCCGTCTGGGCTCTTGCTAATACAGAGGTCTTCTCCCTGA
>ONZH01020662.1:0-25784 GCA_900303285.1 Rhinella marina | reverse complement strand
TTTTGCTGGCACACAGAACGCACAACAGTGGTGCCAAATATACTTTTTTTTTTAGGAAAAATACTTGGCGTATACAGCCGTATACTGCCAGAAGGTCAATAGATGCCTATACGCACCAGGTATATTAACAGGGTTTTGCTGGCACACAGAACGCACAACAGTGGTGCCAAATATACTTTTTTTTTTAGGAAAAATACTTGGCGTATACAGCCGTATACTGCCAGAAGGTCAATAGATGCCTATACGCACCAGGTATATTAACAGGGTTTTGCTGGCACACAGAACGCACAACAGTGGTGCCAAATATACTTTTTTTTTAGGAAAAATACTTGGCGTATACAGCCGTATACTGCCAGAAGGTCAATAGATGCCTATACGCACCAGGTATATTAACAGGGTTTTGCTGGCACACAGAACGCACAACAGTGGTGCCAAATATACTTTATTTTTTTAGGAGAATACTTGGCGTATACAGCCGTATACTGCCAGAAGGTCAATAGATGCCTATACGCACCAGGTATATTAACAGGGTTTTGCTGGCACACACAGAACGCACAACAGTGGTGCCAAATATACTTTTTTTTTTTAGAAAAATACTTGGCGTATACAGCCGTATACTGCCAGAAGGTCAATAGATGCCTATACGCACCAGGTATATTAACAGGGTTTTGCTGGCACACAGAACGCACAACAGTGGTGCCAAAATATACTTTTTTTTTAGGAGAACACTTGGCTATACAGCCGTATACTGCCAGAAGGTCAATAGATGCCTATACGCACCAGGTATATTAACAGGGTTTTGCTGGCACACAGAACGCACAACAGTGGTGCCAAATATACTTTATTTTTTAGGAGAACACTTGGCTATACAGCCGTATACTGCTAGAAGGTCAATAGATGCCTATACGCACCAGGTATATTAACAGGGTTTTGCTGGCACACAGAACGCACAACAGTGGTGCCAAATATACTTTTTTTTTTAGAAAAATACTTGGCGTATACAGCCGTATACTGCCAGAAGGTCAATAGATGCCTATACGCACCAGGTATATTAACAGGGTTTTGCTGGCACACAGAACGCACAACAGTGGTGCCAAATATACTTTTTTTTTAAGAAAAATACTTGGCGTATACAGCCGTATACTGCCAGAAGGTCAATAGATGCGTATACACACCAGGTATATAACAGGGTTTTGTTGGCACACAGAACGCACAACAGTAGTGCCAAATAGTTTGTATATAGGTGCACCACTAATGCCTCTCTCTGTCCCTACTCCATCAGCTATCCCTCAATAAAGCAGCCGTTCTGTGCAGAGTGTATATAGTTAGAATCAGCTATATACCGTTCAGTATAGTAGCCCTGATAAGGGCTGTCAATCACTCTCCTGTCCGCTGGTAGCCGGTATATATGGTGGTAAATGCGATATTCTGAGCTTCTGTTATATACTTTTGGGGTCCTGCCTGACTTTCATACAGTTAAAGCCTGTCTCTCCCTGCTCGGGCCTCTGTCCCTGACTACGTTCATGCAGCATATGCGCACGAGCAGTAAAAGCTGAGTTTTTATGATTCGAGGTCATATGGTTTTTCCAGCCAATGCATGTAGACGCCGTTCTCGCGATGCCAGCGTGCTCCGAGGACCTGTCATACCCCCCCTGCATAGTGATTGGTGTAAAAAAAGCGCCAGGGAAGGTGGGAGGGGAAACGAATTTTAAGTGCGTCATCGCCGTTATACTCGATCGAAATCGAGTATGACGAATAGCGTAGTATTCGATCGAATACCGGCTCGGTCGAATACTACTCGCTCATCTGTAGTCAACAACGCTTGAATGACACGTCAGGACAGAGTAATCTGACCATCACTACACACTCACGGGTACAGTCACTTGTTTTTAACACTTAGCCCGGCTCAGCTTCTACTTTTACAAAAAGGACTTTCATTCTATCCATCATACGCCTTTGATACCTTTCAAGTGGATATGGACTTACAAAAACTGTACCATAACATTCGTCTTAAAACACACTTTGGCTGCCTCCAGACACCAATTAGTAGGAAAGTAGACCCACAGCCTCTGATCTTGTTAGAGCCTCTGGGTCTTCGTAATAAAAGTACCTATTCCCCTCCGAAAAACTATCCCCCAGTGGAAACCTTCATTAGTTTGGTTCAAAGGGATATTGAGGCCTTTAGGAAGGAACTTATTAAAGTGAGATATAAATTTAGCCATAACCTAAATAATGTGGAACGACATGCCCTAAACGCCTTACTCCAGGATAAAAACCTAGTGATCAAACCCACAGACAGTCATAATGGACAAGGCAAAATATGTATGTAGAAATTGAACGCCAACTGGGTGATACCCAGGTTTATCAACAGCTACCACAGAACCCAACAAGTCAGATCTCCATTAGAATCCATCAAATATTAAAGGAATAGGTTTAAGGGAGTCATAGATGATCAAATGGACAACTTTCTCACCAATCAGAATCCAGTAACACCCGTATTTTACATATTACCAAAAATGCACAAAAATATTGAGAATCCACCTGGCCGTCGGATAGTTGCTTCCACCAATTCAGTCTTATCTCCGTTGTCTATCTTTTTAGAGAAAATTTTAACACCTTACATCAAAAATACCAAGTCCTTTCTTTTAGACACCTCAACCTTCTTATAAGTAATTCACAACTTACAGCCTTTATCACCAGATGCCATCCTTGTAACTTGGAATGTTGCAAGTTTGTATACCTCCATACAACACCATATGGACATTGCAACAGTACGTCAACTACTACAGGCAACTGACATGCATACAGAAGTCATTAATTTCTGCTTAGAGTTACTCGAATTGGTTCTCTATAACAACTTCTTGTTCCAGGATCAATTTTACATACAAAAACAAGGTACAGCCATGGGGTCTAACGTAACTCCCCCCATATGCTAATTGCTATATGGACCTCTTTGAAAATACTTACCTCTACAATAATTAACTTTTCTGCACTCGTGTCATCACTTGGAAAAGGTACATTGACGACAACTTTTGTATCTGGCAGGGCACAGTGAAGTCACTTATGCAATTCCATAGTTTTCTCAACTCAGTGTACACGGAACTACAATTTACTATACATTACAATCAAGTGTCTAACAATTTTCTTGATTTAGTAGTCATAAGAGACGCATTGAGTACATATCTGTACAGAAAACCTACAGATTGAAATAACTTGTTGCATTATACAAGCTTTCATCCTCCTAACACTAAAAAAGCCCTACCAGGTTCACAGTTCCATAGAGTACAAAGAATAGTTCAAAATGAAGCTACATGCACAATACGCCTTGCTGAAATGAAAACCAGGCTCCTTCAAAGTGGTTATGCTTTACATATACCAAACCAATCCGTTAAGACCCAGTTGAAACACACACAGCAAGAACAACGCATTCCATTTGTCCATACATACCACCCTTGCGCATGCAAATTTTTGAACATCATCAGAGGACATTGGCATATCTTAGACAGGGCATACCCACAGATTCCTGAATTTGATCATCCGATCTTATCGTGTAACCATCGTCCCAAAAATTTGCGGGACTTTCTAGTACGGGCAGATGTAGGACCAACATCGTTAATACCACAGCAAACGTTCCTACTCACCCAAAAAGTAGGTACATTTCCATGTATACACTGCATGCAGTGTTCCCATGTCCTTCAAGGTTCTGAACTGTTTCATCCACATACTGGCAAACCAATCCCAATACAAGAGTTCTTTACTTTTGACTCAGAATATCTCTTAATATTATAAAAATGAGTTTCTGTCTGTCTGTCTGTTCTCTATGCGTGACCAAACTACTGGACCGATTTTCACCAAATTCGGCACACAGGTACATCAGGTGCCCAGAAAGGTTTTAGACCAGGTCTCATCTCTCTAGGACATAAGGTTCCCGAGATATTACCAAAATATGACCTGCATTAGCCAATATTAGCCTGACAGGATTGGTTTTAAACCCCAACTGCCATTCTCTGCACAGACACACACAGGGAGGGCAGGTTTCCATAACAATACAGCCAGGTAATTAGCAGCCAGCTGAGGATCTCAGGTAACAATCCAGTCATTTCTATTCAATGCTTTAAAGGGGCAGAGCGCTGTGGATGATACTGTTAAAGGGGTATTCCGGTTACCATAAATATAACTTATGCTTTAGACTAATTTTAGACAATGACCGTTCAGTAGTAAGTCTTCCACTGCTACCCATTGTGTGTCCTCATAAATTACCATGGCACCGACCTGTGATTCACACCACTTTCAAAAGAAGGACTTGCAACACCTGCTCCAGGTTTCACTAAGCCACACCCTGACTCTGTCAGGCCACACCCCCTTCCACCTCCGCAGCCAATTGGGATTGAAAAAATGAAGGTACAAATAAACTTCTGTCAGGCACAGGGGTGGGAGGGTGAGTTTCTCTCTGCAACAACACACATAAACATTAGATGAAATAGACTAATATTAGACTACTAGCGTTCAGTAGTAATAAAAGATGTTTTCTTCCACTAAAAGGACTTAAAAGCAACCCCCCCAAGGTCCCGCTAAACCACGCCCCCGGTCAGGCCACGCCCTCTCCCACTCAGCAGCCAATGGGGATTGAAAAAATGAAGGTAAAAATCAACTTCTGTCAGCTACAGGAATGGGTGGGAAGGAGACTTTCTCTCTGCAATGACACACACACACACAAACATTAAATGAAATAGATTAAATATACCCATGCAAAGCAATGTTTTCTTCCACTGCTACCCACTGTGTTTCCTCAAATTACCATAGCATTGACCTATAATTCAGGCCACCCTGAAAAGAAGGACCTAAAAGCAACCCCCCCCCCAAGGTCCCGGTAAACCATGCCCCCGACCCTGTCAGGTCATGCCCCCTCCCACTCCGCAGCCAATGGGGATTGAAAAAATGAAGGTAAAAATCAACTTCGGTCAGCTGCATTGAGTTTCTCTCTGCAACGACACACAGAAACATTAAATGAAATAGATGAAATATACCCAGGCGAAGCCGGGTCTTTCTGTTAGTGTTGTATATATTATAAAATGTCCATGCGGTCAGACAATTAGTATTTGCCAGCATAAATCCACAATAAGAAGAAAAAAATCTTTTGTTACCAGTTCCATCCCATTTCGATACAGCTAGACACAATGTTTCCTAGCTTAAATTCCAAGTTATCGAGCATGTTCCTCCTCCAAGAAGAGGGCGTGATAGAGATAGGAAATTGAAAATCAGGGAAGCCTATTGGATCCATAGGCTACAGAGCCTCTCACCTAGAGGCTTGAACAGGGAATAAGAAATTCAAAGTTTTCTCTAACCTGCGCTTATTATGTAACATCTTTGCCATCTATTTAACTCCTCTTTCTTCTTATTTCAGGCCCATTAACCATATTGGACCCTCCTGCCGCAGAATGGTATCCTTTGTCCGGTTTTCATTACTTGTTTACTTTTTACTTTTTTACTAGAGATGAGCGAATATTAAAATGCTCGTGTGCTCGGTACTCGGTACAAACGTTTCCAAAAGTTCGTATATTCGCATCGAATAACAAACCCTATTGAAGTCAATGGGAGATATGAGCATTTTTGCAGGGGACCCAAGTTCTTCGCAGGCAAGGTTGCCTAAACACGTGAAAACCTCTGAAAGTGATGGAAACACCACAGAAATGGATAGGGAATACCAGGGGCAGCATGCATGGAGCTGGCAGAGACAGTACAAGGAGCGACAGGACCTTGTCCGATAAAGGTATAATTTACTCTATACGCTGTTGCGTATGAATTCAAGACAGTGAAACCATTACAAATGCAGTTCCTTGCCTAATAGAAACAAATATTCTCCTATTTCGTACACTTTCGCTATCCCTATCCCATGCACACTCTTTCCCTCTCCTAAAAGCACAAGGTGTGTGATCCGAGCCCCAGGCGTACGCATACTGTATATATATATATATATATATAATAGCACGTCACCTGATGCAGGCAATCACTCCTAGACACGTAGAAAAGGTAGTAGGTCATGGCTGGAGGTCCCCCAGGCTTCCCTGCATGTTTATTGGCTAAGAAATAGGCGCTAAATATGCAGGGAGGAGTTAAAAAAAACATGAATTTCACACGCTACTCGGCCGAGTAACGAATACTTACGAGTACGCAAATATCCGTGCGGATAACGAATGTTTACGAATATATTCGCTCATCTCTATTTTTACCTTTTCTTTTCTAGTTACATTTTCTTTTTGAGACTCTGTTTCTCTCCTCTCTCTTCATCCAGCCTCGGGCATTCTTTTATTGTTTCGGTCTACCTTTTTTTTAGTTCTACTCTATTCTTCTTATTTTCCTATGTTTTCTTCTTTCATCTGTTTTCATTTTTAATCTTTTTTATTTTATTTTAATTTTCATCTATTTTCTATCATTTTTTATTTTTCCTTGTTAATTTTTATTTTCATTTTACCTTTTTATTTTTCTTCTTATTTCATTCTCTTCATTTTTTCATCTTATTAACTTTAGTTTATTAGCTATTTCATTTTTTCCTCTCTTTTAGTATTATTGCATTATTTTCCCACTTCTTTCTTATTTTCTCTCTTCCCATATACTATGATTCATTCGTCCTCTTACCCCCTATATCTCTTTTCCTTATTGCCTCCGACATACACACACATAGCCTCCTTTCTTTTAATATTATAGTTCCGCTTACTTTACCTTTTGGAACGCAATTTGCGTTCCACTGCTCCGGCCGGTGGAATGCACGGTACTTCCGGTTGCGTTCCACAGAGCCGCGCCCGATGTTAATCTGAGGTCTTCTACTCCATGCTCAAAGATTGTTTTCACACCTATTGCCTCCCCCTCCTTCTATATCCATAAGTGAGCTCCCCAAAACTTACTTTAGTGATAATTTACAGTTTAGAACACACATTATATATTAACTTCATGTGTATTCCGCCCCCTACTTCCGGGTACGCATGCTCTTTGTCTATCGACACCTCTTTATCAAGGGAATTCCTCTCCAGACGTCATTTCCCTAATGTATGTGTTTTTGCATGGCTCTCCTCAGCATCTGCAATACCTTTTACCTCTTTTCTTCTCTTCACCATACCTGCAGCAGAGGTGAGTAAATATGGTTACAGCTTACTTTTACTTAGAGTGGTTTAACTATTACTGTTATGTCCATTAAGTACAAAACAATTTTCCAGTTCTCCAGACTTTGCAGCAATTTTTCCCTCTTCTTCCCCCCAGCCCTTTTTTACCTTATCACCACATAAGTAGCGGATCTACCTATGAAAGTCTCCTGGATTGTAGTCACTCGCGTTTCCATTTGTATGTTTATTATTTTTACGTTTATATTTTTTGTTACTATTTTTGTTAGTTTTTTTCTTTTACTGATATTTTCTTAGCAACAATGATGGACCTTATGTATTGTATGGTCATCGTTATACATTTTCTAATTTTTCGTTTTGTATCTGTTACATGGCTAGTGTTTGAAAAAGGCCTGCGAGCCGAAACATCACAACTTAAGCCGCATGTTGAAATTAAACACTTCTTGAGCAACTCATCATTTTAAGCTGTGGTTGTATTCATTATTGAAAACGTGGTTGGAACCTTACCTACAGCTCCACATAGTGTGTGACAAAGATTTATTGTAATTATTGGCTTAAACAGTTTCATAATTTACCATTTACTTTTGTGCCAATTAATTTTTTGAAATTGCACACAATTCAGATATACTCAGAAGTTCTCTGAAACACTTAATTAGACAATTTTCTCAAAGCGTAAATAGTATAAAAGTTCACTAAAAATGAATAATTTTTTAAAACTACTGAGTATTGTTGGCTTGCCTAAATTTATATTGAAGGCTTAAATTTTCATTAATGAGCTAATGTAGTTAGGAATGGTAGGAAGGTGTCACGGTGTGGTTCACTGTGACAGTTGTGGCCATGCAGGCTGGCTGCACACTCTCTTGCGTACTGGCTGCAGTCTGACTCCTGTGTATGCTGGTTGCTTAGAGCTGAGTATTGGCTGTGGTGTTGTGTGTGAACTGTTACTTGTGCGTCTCCCCACGTCCATCTCTGTGGTTCCGGTGCCATGTGGGCTGGTTACATTCACTTTGTGTACTGTCTGTGGGTGTTCTCATGAATGATGGTTCTGTGATGCGTGCTGGCTGCAGCTTTGTGTTAACAGGGTCTAAGTATGGATACATTTATGTTTGTATCACGGTGCAGTTTTGTCACTCGTTGTTGTGAAGGCTGGTTGGCTGTCACGCACTGGCTACAATTTATCCTGTGTATGCTGGTTGTCATTTGGGGTTGCGTTGGCTGCAGCATTCTGTGCCTGGTGTGAACTGACACTTGTGATTGTGTGTTCTGTGCTTCTGGTTACTCTTGGTTCTGATAGGGTTAACATTTCCTGGTCTGTTCCTGCGTGTGGCTTATCAGGTGCCCTCCTTATGCAGCTATTTTTACCTGTGAGCTGTGGGGCTTGTGGTCAGTCTGTCTTGTGCCTTGCTAGGTGTGGCCCCTTGCTGCTGACCCAGGGGATTTTGTCATCTGCCTTTCTATGTGGTGTCATCTGGTAAAGCATTGGTGTTGTTGTATCCTGTCAGTTCCATGTCTAGCCTGGCAGTGCCTAACTGCTTCTGATCCAGTCTGTTCCATGTCTCGCCTGCAGTGCTGTACTACTTCTGTTCCTGTCCTGTGTATGTCCTGCCTTCCTGAGATGACTCCTTGGTTCTCCGGATGGAGGATATCTAGTCTGTGTGCAGCTCTGTCTGTGACTATCATGCTTCTGTTCCACATGAGGTCCAAATATTTGCTTGTGTGCTGGTTCCTGTTTGTCATCTGATCCATGTTGTGAGTTTGTTTGGGTTCCAGTCCTGTTGTTGTCTGTGGTTCTCTGCAGGTAAAAGCCAAGTGTACCAGGATCTTCCTGGAGGTGTGACCAGTGAGCCCTCAGCCAAGTTCATCCCCACCACCAGGGGCTCTGTGAAGAACGGGGGATTTTCGCCAGTGCACTTGGTTCATTGGTAGTGGTATCATTATTGCTTAATTTGGTTATCCAATACTGTCATGTTAATTTATTACATGTGTAATAAAGTATTCTGATAGCCCCTGGTCTGTATCTACCTGATCTGTATCTGGCTTCCTTTGCTGGCTGGATTCATTTTTCCATAGCATTAAACACTTTTCATTTCCATGGTTATGACCAACTTGCAATCCAGCAGCAGTGGCTGTGGTTGCACCCTATAGAAAAAAGTGCTGGACTTTGTGCACTCCCACCACAATACAAGCCAGCGTTTTTACCTACAGTGTGCAAGCAGGACCACCGCTGCTGTATTATGTCAGGGTGGGGTTAACCATGGAAATGAGCAGTGTATAATGTGATGAAAAATGAACACAGCCAGCAAAGGAAGCAATATGGACAATCA
The DNA here is from genome assembly GCA_900303285.1 of Rhinella marina. Classification (NCBI taxonomy): domain Eukaryota; kingdom Metazoa; phylum Chordata; class Amphibia; order Anura; family Bufonidae; genus Rhinella; species Rhinella marina. Next base: position 16,345 of record ONZH01020662.1, on the reverse strand, counting down.
CAATATATTAGTAAATGCCTTGTATCAACTTTCTCTACATGATAAATGCCATTTTCTGAAGTGAGACAACCCCTTTAAAACTACTTTTCCAATATTGTGTAGCTCTCCCATGTTGTCAAACCAGTTGAGACCCATGTATGCCTTTAAAGGTGTCCTGTGGCATCTGTCTCTGATTTTAGCCACAGATCATGTAAGTTGTATCATCAGATTGAGATCTGGAGAAACTGGAGGCCAAGTCAACACCTTGACCTCTTTGTCATGTTCCTCAAACCATTCCAGTATAACGTCTCAGTGTAGCAGGCAGAAATATCATGCTGAAAAGAGTTTACGTTAAGGAACAGAGTTGCTGTGAAGACGTACCCACAACAATATCTAGGTAGATGGTATATGTCAAATTAACATTCAAATAAATGCCAATATAACATGTTTTTTTCATCAGAACAAAGTTTTATATTATCTCCACTGGCTTGCATTTTTCCCAGAGTGTATCACTGTGCCTTTTCAATCACAGGTAAGTTACAACTTGCACCCAGTTATCCACATACTGCTCCATGGTCTAAATAATACTGCACCTCATACTAAAAGTACATTTTACCATCATGACAATAAATAATCATATAGTCAAATATCATAATTCAGATTACAAAATTAAAACATTATAGATCAGACACAGTCAATGGCAGACTAAACTACTGAATCCAGTGACTCACAGATGCCATTTTCCCTAATTGTAGTACATCACTTTCCATTTTCAGCCCTGTCCTGCTAAGACTGCCATGACAGGTTAACCTCTAAATTGTGCAGCATTTGTAGCCCCGGTTGTCCACCACATATTAACAGTGTCTACTTTAGTGACATACACACTAATAGTGTACCTTTCAGTAATAATGGATTCTTACTGGATTCAATGTAAACTCTCACCCACAAAGCCCTCCATGGTGCTACATCCCCCTACAAATCCTCCCTCATCTCTCCCCATCATTCCCATGCTCTATGCTTTGCAAATGACATCCACCATAATCCAAACCTCTCACTCCTGTTTCCAGTACTTCTCTCAAGCTGCACCAGTTCTGTGGAATGTCCTACCCCAAGATTAACTCCCTACATCTACTGATCCATCATCCAACTGTATAATAATAATAATAATAATAATAATAATAATAATAATAATAATAATAATAAGAAGAAGAAGAAGAAGAAGAAGTAATAGTAGTGCCAACTTTAGTGTCCCACACAGAATTTTCCCCCAATTGCAATGTTGACCTCCACTTAGTAATGATGACCCCCTTAGGGTTTCCCACACAAAATAAAGAATAAAAAGTAAATAAATATAATACTCACCTAGGCCTTTTCCCATGGAGAAGGTACTCATTCTCTTTAGACTTACTGCCTATAAAATTCTAGGACAGGATCCCTGTGCAAGTCAACATTATGCAGGGATATCAACATGCTGATATGAACAGGAATCATAGCCTGGGATCTCATAGAGTTCATGGTATACAATGGAATTTGATTGAGCTCCCCAGCCAAAGAGAGCCCCTCTAAAAAGGATCATGGTTTCACTAGTATGTCCAATGGCTGATAGATCCCCAGTGTCTAGTGCTAAATATGACCCTACACAGGTATTACAATTAAGAGTACGGGGAATAGTAACATAGTAACATAGTAACATAGTTTACAAGGCCGAAAAAAGACATCTGTCCATCCAGTTCGGCCTGTTTTCCTATAAACAATATGTGAGACCTATTCTAGTTTGTTAGGGGATGTAGTAGTGTTAATCAGAATGTCTTTGATGTCTCTCCAAGCCTCTATTAATGACCCATGCTTAGTATTGTTATGGTTCAGTGTCTCATAAGAGAAGTAAGTTATATATTTTTTTTATATTGTCAAGTAATTGATAATAACTGATGATAATAGATTCTTGTTACATCTGTATGACAATAGTCAAAATGGCCAATTTTGTTCACAAAAGTTTTCTCTCTAAAAACCATATAAAATCTAAATAATGAAATGAAAAGTTACTTAAATGCAAGTCAGATCTGCATTCTACTATGTGAATATAAAGGAGACAAATGTAGACTCATAACTGTGCCCTGCTAAAAGTCAGCCAAGGACAGTCAGCAAATGAAACAGTTAATTATTATGTAAATTAAACTTTGCACAATGGCATAATGGCATCACAAATATACCACTGAAGTAAAACATATTTCACTAACATAACGACAGTGAATAGTTCAGCTAATGAATAGCCATCATAATTTATCTTCTCACTGTGCTGGAACAATTAAATGTACCACATAGAATGATTTGAGGTAGCTATTAAGTTTATCATTTTGTACTTATACACTGATTCAGTGCTTGTTCTGGGATGTTTATATAGCAAAAACTGAAGGTTGAGGTTACCACTTAACACGTGCAACTGTTTTAGTACTCTATTGGCACCTTCCATAGTTTTTATGCATTTCTTTACAGTTTGAAGGTACCTTCTAGACTGAGACAACTTTGAGAGCAATTCATCTTACTGCACCCCAAAAATAAAGAGTGTCTGGGGTTATTCAAAGTTCTTTCAATGTATCATGTGTATCTAATACTGTAGCAAAGGTTTGCAAACCTTTGCTACAGTAACATTTTTTATTTTGTGCCTGTAGCTAATGAAATTTTCTTTGGAATAACCTAATATAATTTGTGAACTAGAATGAAAAAATAATCATATAGCATTCTGTAAATACATAAAGGACAACCAAGACCTTTACCCCTCAAAGGGAACCTGTCACCTCCTGTAGCGAAAAAAAACTGTTAGCAGTACCTTAATCTGGTGGCCAGGGTGACGCTAAAGAAGGTCTTCATAAGGAGAAGAGATTCCTGTAAATAGAAGAAATTGATCTTTTAATCGTGGTCAGAACGCTGACTTGACTCGGCTTGAAGTCAAGGGGGCAGCGGCTAGTCAAGCTAACCACTCCCCCTGGTCAACTTGAATGACAGTTGCCGTTGGGCCGGGGATCGCGCAATTCTCGCGCATGCGCGGTGCGCAATTTCTCCCTGCGCGATCCCGGCCCTGGCTCTTCACTTCTGCGGCGCTCTTGTCCCTACAGCGCATGCGCCGCAGAAGCAAGCGAGCGCGCTTGCCAGAGCGCACCCGTCCGCCGTCCCCGCGCGCTCGCTTGCTTCTGTGGCGCATGCGTTGTAGGAAGCAAGCGAGCGCGCTTGCCAGAGCTCGCCCGCCCGCCGTCCCCGCGCGCTCGCTTGCTTCTGTGGTGCATGCGCTGTAGGGACAAGAGCGCCGCAGAAGTGAAGAGCCAGGGCCGGGATCGCTCAGGGAGAAATTGCGCACCGCGCATGCGCGAGAATTGCGCGATCCCCAGCCCAACGGCAACTGTCATTCAAGTTGACCAGGGGGAGTGGTTAGCTTGACTAGCCGCTGCCCCCTTGACTTCAAGCCGAGTCAAGTCAGCGTTCTGACCACGATTAAAAGATCAATTTCTTCTATTTACAGGAATCTCTTCTCCTTATGAAGACCTTCTTTAGCGTCACCCTGGCCACCAGATTAAGGTACTGCTAACAGTTTTGTTTCGCTACAGGAGGTGACAGGTTCCCTTTAAATGGTTTTGTCTCATTTCAGCAAATGAAGCAAATGGTGTTTATTATAAAGAAAAAGTTAATGCAAGGCATTTATTAATGTAATGTAATTGTCCATATTGCCTCTTTTGCTGGCTTCATTCATTTTTCCATCACACTATACACTGCTCATTTCCTGGAGTTATGGTCCGCACTGCAATCCAACCCCAGTGGCTGTGCTGGCACACTATTGGAAAAAGTGCTGCCATCTCTGGTGGCTGGGACCATGGGAACGCACATACACTAGGCATGCATGTGAAGCAGCTTCTACACCAACCACCTTGTATGTGCGCTGCAGCAGTTGCCATAGGCACTGGAAACGAGCAATGTATAATGTAATGGAAAAATTAATCAAGTCACCAAAGGAGGCAATATGGAAAATTGCAATATATTAGTAAACCTTGTATTAACTTTGTCTATATGATAAATTGATGAAGTGAGACAACCCCTCTCAGGATCCAGCCAATTTTAGTTTTTCTTTTCATTTCACTTTCCCACCTACCATTTAATGTTTATACAATGTATTGACAAATTTTTAAATAAATATGTGGGAACTTTAAAAAAAATAAATGGGGGAAAAATGCAATTCCGACATTGTTTTTGGATTTTAATTTTTTGTCTGGCAGAAAATATGGTAATGTCAAATTTGTAGTTTTACTACTGTTAAAAAATTTAAACATTTTATTTGAAAGAAAAATTGCTTTGTATCATCATCTTTTGAGGCCATAGCTAAAATATATATTTTTTCCATCACTTTTATCATTTTAGAAGAAATATAATTTTGAAGGTGATGTGACAAAAAAGACAATTCTGTCATTCTGTTTTTAGCAATGTGATCATCCCTGGCAGGGTGTAATGAAATTACTAATGTGGCAAACCTGGAAACCTTCACTATTTACCTTCATAACTGTTTGGCACTCTACCATAGCAGGGAAAGAGGGTAATGTTGTAGGCAGATGTCACCTGTATAACTCAGCCAGCACACACTAAGTTTATGGAAGGGTTAATTTATTTGGTCTTATTATCTCTACCATCTTTAAATTTCTAGCTTATAACAACTTCAAGGCCACGTACCAGTTGTATTTCCTAATGTAGAACACATAGCTGCTAAGCAATAGTCTGGAATATTATGTGTCAATCACAAAAGTATAAATAATCCCTGAACATCACAGAGGGTACGTGCAAAACAAGACATTTAAAACACTCTGGGGGTTATTTATTAAGACCAGCAATTTATACTTTTTTGGCCATCTCACAAAAGTAGCATGAGCAGGAAAAAGGCACAGATTTTGCCGCAAAACCCCTTAAATACGCAAAAAGAGTGGTGTACTGTATATTTCTTGATAGATGACCCCCTTTATCGTGTCTGTTTTCCACTTCCACTTGGGCATTGCTGACAGCTTATAAAGATTTGAGCCAAGCTAAGCATTTGTTTCTTTCCCTCTATTTGCTTTTTGTATGCTATCTGTATGTCTTTTATCACTGCTATTATTCAGTAAATGCTTTTTACACTTAGCCATTCCTTAAACCTATTTATTCCCATATCCCAGAAATCACAGTTAAATATATGGTGACAGTGGTGAGACACTGTTGTAAATAGGTTAGCCACTCAGGGTGGGAACCTAGGCACTTATAATATAGGAGGAGAAAAAGTTGCTATGTCCATAAATGTGGTTGTAGACTGTTTCTTTACTTTATATGATTGTATATTCTGTATCTGCATATGCCTTTTATCATTACCATTATTTAGTAACCCATTTATTCACTTAACCATTTTCAACCTTCTTATTTCCATATTCCCGAATCCACAGTAAAACAGTCTGTATGGAGTGGGCTCAGCTTCTAAGCTTAATACACTTCCCATGCGCATGTGATGTACATTTATGTAACATATCTTTAAGGGGGTTAATATTAATGACATGCCACAATTTCCAATGCCAGAAAACTTTGAACATCACAGAAAAGATCTGGTCATCTTACCAACAAAGAGGGCTCTTTCAGAAGACAAATTGTTAGAAACTGATATTGATAGCTCCCCAACCAATTGTTTCAACTTTCTCATGTGTTGCAATCTACACCATAATCTGGAAATAAAGAACATCAATATATCTAAGCATGTATTGTGCATTACTAAATCACTTCTATGTTACAAATAAGGAACATTTTAATTTTGGTTATAAAAAAGGGTCTACACTAATGTTATAATTAGAGATGAGCGAGCATGCTCGTCCGAGCTTGGTGCTCATTCGAGTATTACGGTACTCGTAAGTACTCGCTGAGTATCTCGCCATACTCGAGGAAATGGCAACATCCGCATTGTCCATTTTTGGCGCCTATAAACTCAGCCAATCACAAGTCAGGAGACTCTGCGGTACACCCAGCATCACGTGGGGCCCTTACATGTCAATAGCAGGGGTTGGCTGGCCTGATCAGGTGACCCTGGAATATACTAGTAACTGCCCGCGGTGCTCGGCTCAGATGCCGTCTGGATGTCGTTAGGGATAGAGCTGCTGCGTTTCAGGGAGTGTTAGGGCCTGCATTTAGTTCTTTGTTAGGCAGGAGTGATCCCAAAAGAACCCAACAGCCCTTCTAAGGGCTACAAGACATTTGTTTTTTGTCTCCTGGCTGGGCTGGTTGGCTGGCACTAGTAGTGCAGCTATCGCCATATATAACCCTTTTTTTTATTATTGTTATATCTCAATGATACAAATCCATTTCACACAGCTGTGTGGAACCATTCTGTGTGTCACAGTTAAGCTGTCCACTCAACACAATCCGTATTTTCTGTCCAGGTGACACATTCTGTACGTCACTTAATTAAAAAAGGTCTTTTGCTGTCACTGATACAGCTAGATTACAAAAATCTCTGTGCGACATTTGTCTGGGTTGCAGTCAAAATAGCCACCGTCAGCAGGGGCTGAGTTTGCTCTCTGATAGTTTCTGCACGTCACGTTCAAAAAAAAAAATATAACAAAAAATATATATATAAACAAACAGTTTTTTTTTGTTGTTTTATCTCAGTGATACAAATCCATTTCACACAGCTGTGTGGAACCATTCTGTGTGTCACAGTTCAGCTGTCCACTCAACACAATCCATATTTTCTGTCCAGGTGACACATTCTGTACATCACTTAATTAAAAAAGGTCTTTTGCTGTCACTGATACAGCTAGATTACAAAAATCTCTGTGCGACATTTGTCTGGGTTGCAGTCAAAATAGCCACCGTCAGCAGGGGCTGAGTTTGCTTTCTGATAGTTTCTGCACGTCACGTTAAAAAAATATATATATATTAAAAAAATATATATAAAAAAATATATATATAAAAAAATAGTTTTTTTGTTGTTTTATCTCAGTGATACAAATCCATTTCACACAGCTGCTGAGCTTAGGTGACAAAAGGCACACCGCCCAAGAGCTGTTACAGGGCATCACGGCACAGACCGATGTGTGGCTGGCACCGTTGAACCTCATGGCATGGTTGTGTGTGACAACGGGCGTAACCTGGTGGCGGCTCTGCAACTCGGCAGACTGACACATGTCAGGCAGGAGTGTAGGAGTGATCCCAAAAGAATCCAACAGCCCTTCTAAGGGCTACAAGACATTTGTTTTTTGTCTCCTGGCTGGGCTGGTTGGCTGGCACTAGTAGTGCAGCTATCGCCATATATAACCCTTTTTTTTATTATTGTTATATCTCAATGATACAAATCCATTTCACACAGCTGTGTGGAACCATTCTGTGTGTCACAGTTCAGCTGTCCACTCACCACAATCCGTATTTTCTGTTCAGGTGACACATTCTGTACATCACTTAATTAAAAAAGGTCTTTTGCTGTCACTGATAAAGCTACATTAGAAAAATCTCTGTGCGACATTTGTCTGGGTTGCAACTAAGCAGACCTAATCTAATAGTTTCCGTGAAATTGCTCCATACTGCACGGTACGTAATAACATACGTAATTTTGATCTAACTTATCCACCTATATATTTACTTTATTTATTTCAGTACAGCAGGCCCATTTATTTTATTTTTTTTATATAATACACTTATATACAGAAAATGTTGAACCCCAGAGCTAAGGGTCGAGGATGAGGGCGTGGGCGTGGGCATTCAATTAATGCAGGGGGCAGAGGCCGTGGTCCTGGGCAGGGTGAGACAGTACCTGCTGATGAGGGAGCAGGGGAACGCCGCAGAGCTACACTCCCTAGCTTCATGTCTCAACTTACAGGGACACGTGGTAGAGGACTGTTGAAACCACAACAGTGCGAACAGCTGATGTTGTGGATTGCTGACAATGCTTCAAGTAATTTGTCCACCAGTCAGTCTTCCAAGCAGTCCACCCACGTTACCCAAGGGAGCACTCCTCTGGCTCCTCCACCTCAAACTCCTTCCACCCAGTCTGCCCCCTCCAAGGAAAATTTGGAATGCGATCCGGCATACTCTGAGGAACTGTTTTCTGGACCCTTCCCAGAGTCACAAACCACTTCTCAGGTTGCTGCTGACCTCGTTCCCGATGCCCAAGTTTTCCAACTGTCGCAGTCTGTGGGTGATGATGATGACAATGTTGACTTAGTGGAAGAAGTTTGTAAAGAGGTGTCGGACAATGAGGAGACATGGTTGTCAGACAGTGGTGAAGTTGTTGTCAGGGCAGGAAGTCCGAGGGGGGAGCAGACTGAGGAATCGGAGGATGACGAGGTGACCGACCCAAGCTGGGTTGATATGCCGAGTGAAGACAGTGCTTCTGAGGCGGAGGCGAGTGCTGCACCAGAACAGGTTGGAAGAGGCAGTGGTGTGGCCAGAGGGAGAAGCAGGGCCAGAGCTGGTGCATCAGCAGCAACTGTTTCACGTAGTGAAGCTCCCGTGGCGAAGCCTAGATGTTCGCAAGTCTGGAGGTTCTTTAAAGAAAGTGAGGATGACCGACGGACTGTGGTGTGCAACCTGTGCCACACCAGGATTAGCAGGGGTGCCACCACTACTAGCCTAACCACCACCAGCATGCGCAGGCATATGAGTGCTAAACACCCCACTCAATGGAACCAAGGCCGTTCACCTCCTGCGGGTCACACCACTGCTCCTTCCCCTGTGTCACTCGCTGCCTCTGCTAGTCAACCCTGTCCAGGACCCCGGCACGAGCGCCTCCCGCCAGAAAACCACACCTTCGCCTCCACGATCCTCCACAGCATCCACCAATGTGTCCCAGCGCAGCATTCAGCTGTCTTTACAGCAGACGCTGGAGCGCAAGAGGAAATACAGTTCCACCCACCCACATGCCCACGCCCTCAACGTCCACATCTCCAAATTGCTAAGCCTGGAGATGCTGCCCTATAGGCTGGTAGAGACCGAGGCCTTTCGCAATCTCATGGCGGTGGATGCCCCTCGGTATTCGGTCCCCAGCCGCCACTATTTTTCCCGATGTGCCGTCCCAGCCCTACACCAGCACGTGTCAGAGAACATCATCCGTGCCCTGACCAACGCTGTTTCTGAGAAAGTCCACCTAACCACGGACACGTGGATAACTGCTACCGGGCAGGGACACTATATCTCACTGACGGCACATTGGGTTAACTTGGTGGAGGCTGGGGCCGAGACTGACCCTGGGGCCGCTCATGTACTGCCCACACCGAGGATTGCGGGGCCTACCTCGGTCACGGTCTCTCAGATGTACTATGCCTCCTCCTCTGACCCATCCTCCTCCTCCACCGAATTACCATCCGTGGGCACGGCGACTTCAGTCGGTAGCTCTAGGCGCAGCAGCAGTGCCGTGATTAAGCACCAGCAGGCGGTGCTCAAACTGCTGAGCTTAGGTGACAAAAGGCACACCGCCCAAGAGCTGTTACAGGGCATTACGGCGCAGACCGATGTGTGGCTGGTACCGCTGAACCTCAAATCAGGCATGGTTGTGTGTGACAACGGGCGTAACCTGGTGGCGGCTCTGCAACTCGGCAGACTGACACATGTGCCATGCCTGGCCCACGTGTTCAATCTCATAGTTCAGCGGTTCCTCAAGACATACCCCAATCTGTCTGATTTGCTCACCAAGGTGCGCCGCATCTGTGCGCATTTCCTCAAGTCGACCACAGATGCTGCCACTCTCAGGGTATCGCAGCGCCGCCTACAACTGCCCGCTCACCGAATGTTGTGCGACGTGCCCACAAGATGGAATTCGACATTAAACATGTTATCCAGAGTTTACCAGCAGCGCAGAGCGATTGTAGACTGCCAGATGTCAACTTCCACCAGAACTGGTAGTCAGGTCAGTCAGATTCCTCAAGTCTACTCCCAATGAGGAGTGGACGTGGATGTCTGATATCTGCCAGGTGTTGAGCAACTTTGAGGAGTCAACACAGATGGTCAGCGGCGATGCCGCCATTATCAGCCTCACCATCCCGCTGCTTTGCCTGTTGAAAAACTCACTGCTCAGCATGAAGTCGAATGCTTTGCACTTGTCATAAGAGACGGTGGAGGAAGATACGTCGCTTGATAGCCAGAGCACCCTCCGGTCTGTTTCTCGGCGCGTATCGGAGGAGGGGGATGAGGATGAGGAGGAAGAGGAGGAGAATGTCGGCGAGACAGTAGAGGGTACCAGTGCTCAGTCCTTCTTAACTCTTGAGCGTGTATGGGCTGAAGAGGAGGAGTTGAAGGAGGAGGAAATGGAGAGTCAGCCTATTGAGGAGAGGGAATTCTTGCGTGTTGGGACTCTGGCGCACATGGCAGACTTCATGTTAGGCTGCCTATCCCGTGACCCTCGTGTTAGAAGCATTTTTTCAAACACCGATTACTGGGTGTTCACTCTCCTGGACCCACGGTACAAGCAGAACCTTTCCACTCTCATCCCTGCAGAGGAAAGGAGTATGAGAGTGAATAGATATCAACAGGCCCTGGTGCACAAGCTGAAACAATCCTTCCCATCTGACGCCGCTAGCGGCAGAGGGCATGGTTCTGTGGGCCAAGTATCGGGGGAGAGGAGGCGAGCAGGCAGCTTGTCCAGCACTGGCAGGGGAACGCTCTCCAAGGCCTTTGCCAGTTTTATGTGACCCCAGCAAGACTCTGTCACCTGTCCCCAGTCTAGGCAGAGTAGGGGGGAGCTGTACAGAAAGATGGTGAGGGAGTACCTAGCTGACCATACCAACGTCCGGACCGATCACTCTGCTCCATACAACTACTGGGTTTAAAAGCTGGACACGTGGCCTGAACTGGCGCTGTACTCCTTGGAGGTGCTGGCCTGCCCTGCCACTAGCTTGCTGTCAGAGCGGGTATTCAGTGCAGCCGGTGGCGTCATCACCGACAAGCGTACACGCCTGTCAACTGACAGCGCTGACAGGCTGATGCTTATTAAAACGAACAAAGCCTGGATTTCACCGGAATTTAAATCTCCTCCGGGGGAAAGCAGCTAAAGATTTACATTACTTATGTATCCGATTCCTCTTCTCTACTCCTCCTACTCCTCCTCCTCCTCCTTTTCGTCTTTGCCTAACGCTGACCAAAAAAACGCCATTTTTTAGAGGTCCAACTGGCACTCTTTTACCACAATTTTTCAGGAGGGCCCCCTACAGGCCCTCTCTTCAAACTATTTTTCCGGAGGTCCGCCTAGAGGCCTTCTCTCCAAACAATTTTTCCGGAGGTCCACCTACAGGCCCTCTCTCCAAACAATTTTTCCGGAGGTCCACCTACAGGCCCTCTCTCCAAACAATTTTTCCGGAGGGCCACCTACAGGCCCTCTCTCCAAACAATTTTTCTGGAGGTCCACCTACAGGCCCTTTCTCCAAAAAAGTTTTCTGCAGTGTCAACTACAGACAGTGTAAAGCAATGTTTCAGGAGCATCAAACAGACAGTCCAAAACAATTTTTCAGGATGCGCAAGTACCGACATTTAAAAAAATTTTTTTTTTTGCTGAGGGTAGACTTTATGTACTCCGAAAAGAAAAAAAATTTTAGAGGCTCAACAAAAGCCATTTCACTGCATTCTCAGTCGGACAAAGTCATTGGTGGTGTAACCGCCATGCTGTGTCAGGCTAAATTTTTGGGTGCTTCACCAGCTACGGCATACTAACTCAGTCACTGTGTTGTCACCGCCGCCATACAGGGCCACAAAAAATGTTTGTGTGGTTCGCCTGCTCCCGCAGTGTCACTCGCTCACTCTGTTGTCACCACCATAGTGGTTTGCGCTATGGCAGCCCAAGTCTGCACATTCCCCTTTTTATCTCCAAGTGATCTATACTGCACGTCACGTAATAAAATAGGTTCTTTTGCTCTCAGTAATACAAATCCATTTCATAAAATCCTTTCTTTCTCTTTAACTGATCTATACTGAACGTCACTTTTACAAATACTATGCTCAACCTCCTTCCCCCCACCTACAGGCCCTCTCTCCAAACAATTTTTTCCTCTCTTTCTCTCTCTCCAAACTATTTTTCCGGATAGGTGCCATATACGGTATTAAACTGAGAAGAATACATAGAACACATACCACACTTAATCAATCTCATAGTTGACAACTGTACCGATTGATGCTAAATTTTTAAGTTGCGGTTCTTCTTTTAAATACCTCCGGCGATAGACGGGAATCGAACCCGGGTCAACTGCTTGGGAAGCAGCTATGCTCACCACTTTACCACCAACAGCCACAGCAACTGATAAGAACAGATACTAAACTTGATGTAAGCCAACATTTCGACAATCGATAACCCGAAACGGGTCCGCCGTCGAGCCCGGCGTTCGGCCACCCTGAGCATTTCACATACTCTGACCGAGTCTGACCCTGGGGCCGCTCATGTACTGCCCACTTGGAGGATTGCGGGGCCTACCTCGTTCACGGTTTCTCAGAATTACTATGCCACTTTCTCCAACCCCTCCTCCTCCACCTTTGAATTACCATCCGTGCTTCACCTACTGCTACCTCAGTCTAACTCGGTCACTCTGTTGTCACCGCCATGCTGCGTCAGGCTAAATTTTTGGGTGGCTCACCTGCTACCTCATCTAACTTGGTCACTTGTTGGTGTCACCGCCATGCTGTGTCAGGCTTATGCCTGCATCGTGTGGCTGGGGATAGGGGAGCAGTGCCAGCATGGGAATGGGTGATGGACCTTCGTTGCACCTAGTTGGGTGCTTCCCTATATATTCCCACCAACCGCAGACACTCCAAAACAATTTTACATGAGGGAGTGTCTCCCGGTCTGCCATCATGTTCGGTCAGGCTGTCAGTAGGTACACCACCTCTGTCGTCCGCAGAAGCGGCCACTATGAGGAAGGCCATGGCAAGAACATCCCCTTTTCAATTGAGAGCAAGTGTAGAATTGTAGGAGGATGACACTTTTCTTCCGCAGTGGATTCACCTTCCCCTTTATCATTGCCAGACAACAGTTGGTGAAAAAGTAATTGGCAATGATGAAGAAAATGTAACGGTGCAGTGGACCGTCTGTGACGCAAAACCTATATATTCCCACCATGCCAGCCATGGGTTGTACATTAACTAATAACAGGGAAAACAAAAAAATATTTTACAGGAGGGTCAACCGCAGACACTCCAAAACAATTTTACATGAGGGAGTGTCTCCCCGTCTGCCATCGTGTTCGGTCAGGCTGTCAGTAGGTACACCACCTCTGTCGTCCGCAGAAGCGGCCACTATGAGGAAGGCCACGGCAAGAACATCCCCTTTTCAATTGAGAGCAAGTGTAGAATTGTAGGAGGATGACACTTTTCTTCCGCAGTGGATTCACCTTCCCCTTTATCATTGCCAGGCAACAGTTTGTGAAAAAGTAATTGGCAATGATGAAGAAAATGTAACGGTGCAGTGGACCGTCTGTGAAGCAAAACCTATATATTCCCACCATGCCAGCCATGGGTTGTACATTAACTAATAACAGGGAAAACAAAAAAAAATATTTTACAGAAGGGTCAACTACAGACACTCCTAAACAATTTTTTAGGAGGGTCAACTTCGGACACTCCAAAACAAATTTTTGGGAGGCTCGCCTACAGACATTTGACTGCTACCTCAATCTAACTTGGTCACTTGTTGGTGTCACAACGCTGTTACCATGATGTGTCAGGCTTATGCCTGCGTTGTGGGGCGGGGGATAGCACAGCAGTGCCAGCATGAGCAGTGGTGTCACCTGCAGGCGGTGATGGACCTTCGTTGCACCTAGTTGGGTGCTTCCCTAACATGTGATGGGCATGTGCCTCGCCTTTCTTGGTCTGGGTTAGCACAATTGCCATGAGGGTAACCACCAGGCTGTTGCCTGAGAATTTGGGGTAATGGTGGGATTAGGCAGCCTCAGAGGCATCCATGCATGCTGCCCCTGCTGTTTCCTGTCCATTTCCGTGGTGTTTCCATCATTTTCTGATGTTTCCAGGTTTTCACCCAGCCTTCCCTAGGCAGAGCCTTGGTCCCCTGCAAAAATGCTCAAGTCTCCCATTGACTTCAATGGGGTTCGTTACTTGAAACGAGCACCTGAGCATCAGGAAAAGTTCGACTCGAATAACGAGCACCCGAGCATTTTAGTGCTCGCTCAACTCTAGTTATAATGTATTAAAACTGAAAAATGTAGAGATTATATAAATCCCCTTTCATGTTTTCATCTTAAAGACAACTTTTTCCAAAGATGATTATTCCAAAGATCTTCAGTTGATCAATGAATGGCTGGCTCCTGGGACCCTCTGCAATTAGAGACAGAGTAACACAGAGTAATAATAACACTACCCTTCAGAAGTAACAACTATTAGTGTTACTCTGCAATTAGTTGTTACTTCTGCAGGGTAGCCGACTATTTAAAAGAATTGCCAACCATGTGCATAGTTGTCAACAGCCCCTACTTTGCAAGAACTGACTGTAATTTTCAGAGACAGTCTCATAAAAAGTGGGCTTTACCTATTCAAAATGAGTGTATCATGTTAATCCCCCCAAAAGTGGCCATCTCTGGGTAGCTTTAGGTTCATTCCCAGGTTGGGGCTTATATGCCCGAATTTACCAACTACAATATTGGTAACTATGCATGTAATACATGTAAGGGCTAGAGATGAGCGAGTAGTGAAATATTCGAAAGTTCGAAATTCGATTCGAATAGACTGCGAAATTCGACTATTCGACCGGATATCGAATCCCATTAAAGTCTATGGGAAAAAAATGCTCGCCACTTGGAAATCTCAATTCGACCACTTGGAGGTCACCAAGTCCACCCTGGAACCTCAGAAAAGGATGCCAACACTGCTGGAATGCAACTGGGACAGCAGGGGAAGCATGTCTGGGTGCATATAACGTGCCCAAGTCGCACTATTACGCCACTATCACAGCCTCTCAACAATACACTCCAAACACAATCTAACCTCTCTGTAAAGTGAGACCATACAAGGAAACCTTCTTTCCTCTACATTGCCATGGACCCCAAGCCAAACTAGACAAAAAAGAAGATAAAATTCTGCACCCCTTAAAATCACGTTGCCTATGACAACCACAGATGGCATAGGCAAGGGGGAAAGCAAATAGACCCCACCTCTAATTGTCATTGTGTGTGTGTGTGTGTGTGAGATGTGGTCAGACATGTCTTCTTTAAAATGTAAAAACAACTCAAACACATGCAGAAGCCTTAAAATGCCCAAATTGTTGGTGCTTGAGATGTCAGTGACCCGACCTGGCCCAGTGTCATGTCTAGCAGGTAAAGCAGTGGGGATGTTGAGGGATGCGTAGGACCGCAAAAGGCAGGAAGAGGCCGTGGGCTGGCCAGAGGCTCATGGAAAATTTTGTGGAGGCCCAAGAGGTGAGACGTCTTAAAAATTGTGTGGGAGGCTAAAGAGGTGAGGACGTTGTGTAAGAGGAATTAAAGATTTTGTGCAGGCCCAAGAGGTGAGGTGACTCTTGTAAGGTGAGATTATGTGGAGGCCCAAGAGGTGAGACCTCTTAAAGATTTTGTAAGAGCTGAGACCTCTTAAAGATTTTGGTGGAGGCCCAAGAGGTGAGACCTCTTGGCCCAAGAGCTGAGACTTTTTTGTGGAGGCCCAAGAGGTGAGACCTCTTAAAGGTGAGACCTTTGATTTTGTGGAGGCCCAAGAGAGTGAGACCTCTTAAAAGATTTTTGTGGAGGCCCAAGAGGTGAGACCTCTTAAAGATTTGTAAAGTGTGAGGCCCAAGAGGTGAGACCTCTTAAAGATTTTGTGCAGGCCCAAGAAGAGGTGAGACCTCTTAAAAGATTTTTGTGAGGACCCAAGAGGCCCAAGAGGTGAGACCTCTTAAAGATTTTTGTGAGGCCCAAGAGGTGAGACCTCTTAAAGATTTTGTGAGCCCAAGAGGCCCAAGAGGTGAGACCTCTTAAAGATTTTTGTTTGGCAGGCCCAAGAGGTGAGACCTCTTAAAGATTTTGTGGAGGCCCAAGAGGTGAGACCTCTTAAAGATTTGTTGGAGGCCCAAGAGGTGAGACCTCTTAAAGATTCTTAAAGATTTTGTGGAGGCCCAAGAGGTGAGACCTCTTAAAGATTTTTGTGAGAGGCCCAAGAGGTGAGACCTCTAAAGATTTTGTGCCCAAGAGAGCCTCTTAAAGATTTTTGTGGTAGACCTCTTAAAGATTTTGTGGAGGCCCAAGAGGTGTCAGGCCCAAGAGGTGAGACTCTGGAGGCCCTGAGACCTCTTAAAGATTTTGTGCAGGCCCAAGAGGTGAGACCTCTTAAAGATTTTGTGAGGCCAAGAGGCCCAAGAGGTGAGACTCTTAAAGATTTTGTGGAGGCCCAAGAGGTGAGACCT
>ONZH01020661.1:0-25792 GCA_900303285.1 Rhinella marina | reverse complement strand
TAATTTTTTTTTTTTTTTTTGCCCATTTTTATATAGTACAATTACTCTCCAATAATGACCATTTAAATTAATATAATAGTATAAATGAGTCAGCATTTAAAGCGACCTTCCAGCCAGGGAGATAAAAAACTTATATGGAAATCAGACTGCTGGAGATAATTACTAGTGTTGAGTGAGCACCTCTGTGCTCGGGTGCTCTGGCCGAACACTAGGGTTGCTCGAGTGCTCGGCCGAGCACCCGAGCATAATTTTAAGTCAATGGGGCTAAACCAGGCACCCCCGCTCGGAGAGGAGAGGTGTCTGGTTAATAGAAAAGAGTATGCTAATTAACTGAATTTGTACACATTAGGGCACAATGTGTAGCATTAGCGTACAAATCAGCATTACAGTGAATGCCAGTACTCTCACGCACTTTTATTCGCTGCATAGCAAACAAACGTGCGGGGAACGGACTCGAGCATTGCGCTCGGAGTGCACTCGTGTGGGCCGCAACACCGAGTGACCCGAGTGTAGGCATGCTCGGCCGAAAGCGAGTTCAGCCGAGCATGCTCGCTCAACACTAATGATTACCTGCTCTTTAGTTACTTCAGATTTTGCTGCTTGGCTGCTTTTTTAGCTCTGTTCTATTAGGGCAGAGTTGTGATCTATGATTACAGGTTAACTACAGTCTGAGCCAGTCTGAGACACACCCCTAAATTTTCATTGGTTCAGATTGTTAGCCTGGACAAATCATGAGGCAGGAAGTGTGTCTTCAGACCGGGCTACAGTGCCTTCAGGAAGTCTGAGGTAAACTGTAGTCAGGATCACATCTCTACCCTAGTGGAGGCAGGGCAGATTGGCCAAGGCTTTACAGGGAAATTTCCCACCACTTTAAGTTTTAGGGGATGTATTTTGTGATGGACTGTGGTATTTGTCTCTGTTGGGGTTCTTTTGGTATAATCTGCCACAATATGGTATTGCTGGCGCTGCCTTCCATCAATTTGGATCCGGCTGCAAAACAGGGGCCACTTTTAGTATTTTTTTCAGGGCCACTTTAAGTTACCAGTCCACCCCTGAGTGGAGGTGAGCTAAAGCTAAAAGCAGCCAAGTGGCAAGATCCAAAGAAAATAAACAGCAGGTAATCATCCCCTTTAGGTACTGACTCACATTTCATTGCTTAGCTCCTGACAGGAGGGCTGCTTTAACTGTCTGTCAAGGCAGAGTGTTTGAGGCTCTTTATCAGAACTGATGGGCTCAAAGGGTAACTGAACTTCACATAAACTTTTTATATCTCATAGTGACCTATCAAAGGTTTTGATCAGTAGATGCCCGAGCGCTGAGACCGCTGCCGATCTCTAAAACGAGGAGTTAGTAGCACAGTCTTTAGAACGGTCTCTCCTCGCTGCTGAAAACTGAAGTGGAGATGGCCTCATAGCCATTTGTTGAGAACGCCTTCACATCTGCTGTGAGCACTGGGGGGATACAGCTCTCCAACTCCTCAGTTTAGAGATTGTTGGCAGTCCCAGCTCTTGGATGCCCACCAATCAAGGTCACTACGGCATGTAATGTGTAGTTACTTTTTAAAGATATATTATGAAGTTAATTAATACAGAATGTTGGACCTAAAATAACATGAAGGGTGGACATTCCCTTAACCATTTGCCGACCGGCCGTTGACTATATATACATCATCTAGGTCAGGGGCGGACTGGCCATAGACCTTACAGGGAAATTTACCAGGGGGCCGCCTGGTCCCTCCTCATGGCCAGCCAGTGGAGGTTTTTGGGGATGTATTTTGTGCTGCTGGCAGTATTTTGTGATGGACTGTGGTATTTGGCTCTGTTGGGGTGGTATAATGTGCCACAATATGGTATCGCTGGCCCCGTCTTCCATCAATTTGGACCCAACTGCAAAACGGGGCCACTATTAGTATTTTTTCTACAGCGACTTTAAGTTCCCAGTCCACCCTTGATCCAGGTGATCAGTATATATCTCTGCATGGATGTTTTAAAAGGATAATCATGCAGTTTATATTGGGCGTGGGTGCTCAACTCATAGACTATGTGGAGTGGTGCTCTTAATCTCAGACCGGCCTATTTGGTCGCATAAAAAGAAAAACAATAGTATACAAATATTGGATTAGGCACTCTTATCTGGAATCTGTGGAATATATATCAGTCTAATATATAAAAACATTTATTTTGCACATACATTCGAAAACATACATATAAGAATGATGACTATAAAAGTAACTGTTGGAAATAGGGCAATGTGTCGGCAATGGTCAAATTTCTGAAATGCAGGCAAATATTGCCTTATATCCTGTGTTACTGGAAATGTCCTTAATGTTCGACCATGCCGATAAACGGAACACAAAAGGTATCTTGAAGTGCTAACTTCTTATTGATTAAATATATTATAAAATCCTCACCAATAGTCTACTTATACCCACTGAGGAAGAGACAAGGCGTCTCGAAACGCGTCTGGCAGAAAGGCATTATTTGGCAAAACCTTTTCCACCATCTGTCCATCTTGGAGATATTGAATCGCGATTCATCTATACTGTACAGTGAAGATATCCAGGCAGAGACTCCGTTACGCTAAGAATAGGAGTCCGATCACATGACCAGATCGTCACGTGGGACGCCGATAAGGGGAAGTCTGAAGGAACATCATGGCGAGGTCCCCGGCAAGTACATAGCGACTATATAGCCAAGAGACGCTGGCAGACTAAGTAGATACCCTTACGGCTTGATGATATTTTGTGAGGACAAACTGTGAGTATTAATACCGCACAACATAGTGCGGCGCGATACCTCCGTGGGACGCCACGGTAGGTACCAACATTTCAAAGCTCACAGACACCTATTGGTGAGGATTTTATAATATATTTAATCAATAAGAAGTTAGCACTTCAAGATACCTTTCGTGTTCCGTTTATCGGCATGGTCGAACATTAAGGACATTTCCAGTAACACAGGATATAAGGCAACATTTGCCTGCATTTCAGAAATTTGACCATTGCCGACACATTGCCCTATTTCCAACAGTTACTTTTATAGTCATCATTCTTATATGTATGTTTTCGAATGTATGTGTAAAATAAATGTTTTTATATATTAGATTGTGATATATATTCCACAGATTCCAGATAAGAGTGCCTAATCCAATATTTGTATAATCGTGCAGTTGTGGGAGGGAGAAACAGCCATCGGTAACAGCCGGTTTCCCCATAGAGAAGGGATGGATGGTTTTCAAAGTTCCTGACTCCCTCATCAATTTTATACACAGTGCTCAATGTGTTAATGGTAAAATCGGCAATAACAAAATGTAATGTTAACTGTCCCTCAACGGTCTTTTATGACCTGCATAAAATAGCTCTGTTCCCGGTGCTGCATGATCATGTGACCTGCATCGGACCACCGGGCTGCCACAGCAACTCCCATGGAGGCTCACATAGACTTGCATAGAGAACCTTACTTCTGGCTGGCGCTGTAGCAATCTGGTGGTCAGATTGCAGGTGACAAATGGGGACCCCAATAAAAGATTTTTAAAAATGGAGTGCTTCGTTAATTTATAAATATGTGATTGTGGATGGTATTGTCAGTAACTGTATTGCACAAGGCAGGGGCCCTAGTGCAAGAGTTCAGCTTGGGCCCCCTTTCCCTTAGTGCTCTGTGTGTCTTCTTATGCGGCACAAGGAACTTTGGGCCCCCTCAGGCTCCTGGGCCCGGTAGCGACTGCTACCTCTGCACTCTCTATAGCTACGCCCCTGGCACAAGAAGTATTAATCATCCCCTGGTGATATTGCCTCTGCTGTTTGACAGCGCCCTAAAAGCCTTGGGGGGTCAACAAATCAATATGGGGTGGCTGATTACTTCTCTGTTTGTTATATTTTAGGCCGTATGTGTATGCTTTATATTTGGAGCAGCCTGATCAAGCAGGGCACAGATATGGACCATTCAGCAGTGAGGTTTGTATGAAGTCTATTAAATTTGCCTAAATCTGGTTCCACATGGCTGTTAGTCACACAGTGTTCAATTGGCAATTACCAAAGTAGAATTACCACATTTTTCAGCTGGGAGTAGATATGAAGTATGGTCATTTCTGACTGGCTTTCCTTAAAGCAGGTTTTCCAAGTGTTTTATACTGACAACCTACCTTTGGGACAGGTCATCAGTAAGTGCTTGAAGAGGGTCTGACTCCTGTCACCTGCATCAATCAGCTATCTAAAGAGGCTGTGGCGCTCCAATTAGCACCGGAGCCTCCTCGCAACTTACACAGCCCCACGGCCTCTTCAAGCACCTGATTGGGGGGTTGTTGGTATTCTGACCTCCACCGATCAGATACTGATGACTTATCCTGGAGATATGAGATGCAGCCTGGCCCCATTTAAGTAAATGTAATGCTAGACACTAGGTATGGCCAGTGGATGCAGATACTTTTTGTAATTTCATACAATCATAGGCATCACTATAGCCATAGCACTTGCTTTGGGGCCTTGCGGTTGAGGGGACCCAATCAGGTGAGAGAAGATTGTACCTTTTTGATTGGTGGCGTTTTCTGATATATGGTGCTATTATACATACCTTTAAATATTGCTACTTATGCTGCTGTTTTCATTTTCTTAGACTAGGTCGGGGGGGGGGGGGCTCCATCTTATTTTGCTATTGGAC
Organism: Rhinella marina; assembly: GCA_900303285.1. Lineage (NCBI taxonomy): Eukaryota > Metazoa > Chordata > Amphibia > Anura > Bufonidae > Rhinella > Rhinella marina. The sequence continues at coordinate 21,137 of ONZH01020661.1, read as the reverse complement.
ACAATGAATTATAGTTACACCCCCTGAATACTATCTCTTTAATGGGTAACATTGCTACATCCAAAGATTGAGTGACCATAAACACAAAAAATGGCCTGTCATGTAATGCACAGATGGGATGGATCCAGAGGGAGAACAGCTGTTTAACGGTTCTTCATCTCAAGCAACCCCCCCCTCCCCCGGGAGTCAAGCTGTTCTCCATAACATGGAGATTGTATAATTAAAGTGTAACTGTCATGTTTTCATTAAAAAAATAATCAATTTTAGCATATGTTACTGCTGGTGGAGAATTATGATGCACAAAGCAATCTTTATTTTCTTCACATACCACTGTTTTCCTTGAGTTTTTCCCTTAGTTACAGCTGTTTTAACCACTACAATTTGAGGATCTTCTCAAGATGGCTCCTCTGCCAGTTCTCTGAGGCAAAAACTGCCTTCCCTCACTTCATATACAGACTTGCTGTAGCCAGCAGCTTCCTGCCAGCCAATCAGATTGGATTACTGAGAGACACGCCTCCTCACTCTGAAGCCTAATGCAGGCATGCAGTGTGAAGGACCGCCCCTCCGTCTTCCTGTCTTCTTAGATGAGCCATAGCAACGGTCTTTTAAGGGACCAGTGCAAAGGGACAGGGAACATTGATGAAAGCTGTTATTATAAGGTAATTACAGATCTATTGACAATAATTGACAGACTAACTCAGGTATACATGCCTAGCTCTAATAAACTAGCAAATAAAAAAAAATATGACAGCTACACTTTAAAGCATCTAGGTCCTTCTGCAGCCGATCTGCTGACTTCTAGTACTATTTCCATTAATCTACGATGTCATCCAGCTACTTAGACAACTTCGGTAGTCAGAGACACTCCTCTCTTAGATTGGCCAGTGCTGATGGCATAATCAGTGGGACCAAGAAGTAGTGCATTCAAGGTAGTATGACTTAAATGGAGGACATCAGGTACTTTAACTACACATTCCCCATATTATGTTAAAATCTTATGAAGAACTGGAGCTTTAACTAAATATTGAAAAATAAAAGCTAAAAGAATTTAGCTTCATCTATTAGTTGACGGATCTTCACTCTTGTTCTTTTCCTGTAGCTAGTAAATCAACTGAAGGACATCGACGGAGTAGTCGGCATGTTAATGGACGGCTTAAAGCAAATGAAGCTGCATCGATGCGTCAACATCATGTTTGTAGGAGATCATGGTAACTTGATTGACGTGTTTTAATTTTTCTTTTTGACTTTTGGGCTGGGGCGACATAATGTTCTCTGTAAATTGTTAAATTTGCTATTGCCATACAATACCAACTGTGTGTCTGATTATGTCACATCCCAGACAGTGGAATTACCCCCCAAAAATGTTGCAAATGTCACTCCCAAAAAGATTTACATTCTACATATACTTACATGTTCCCAGACATATGTTTTTTTATTACATGTAAAGTGCACTGAGTCATGTCATCTCATTTTCACCAATATAACTAAGAGCTGTATTACTGCACATCCCACAGAAACCTGTGTACATGTACACATCCCAGACATACCTGTGTGCACTGTGTGTCATATTACATGATGTCCCAGACATACCCATGTCTGACATGTACATGTGTGTGCACTGTGTATACATGTCACATGACATATGTACATGTCACATCCCAGACATACCTGTGTGCACTGTGTGTGATGTCACATGACATACCTGTTGCACATATGTCACATCCCAGACAATGTGCCTGTGTGCACTGTGTGTATTATATGTCACATCCCAGTCACATATCTGTGTGCTGCTTGTGTGTATGTTACATGTCACATCCCAGACATACACTGTGTCGCACTGTGTGCACTGTGTCCCAGATATCTGTTGTATGTACATGTCCACAGATATACCTGTGCTGGCACTGGCCTGTGTGTATTATATGTCACATCCGAGACTATACTGTGTTGCACTGTGTGTATTCATGTAGACAATCCCAGACATACCTGTGTGCACTGTGTGTGTGTATTACATGTCAAACATGGCCCAGACATACAGACTACCATGTGCAATGTGTCTGTAATTAGATGTCACATCCGCAGACATACCTGTGTGCACTGTGTGTGTGTATTACATGTCACATCCCACCTGACATACCTGCCTGTGTACGTGTGTGTGTATTACATATTACATCCCAAAGACATTGTGTGCACTGTGTGTGCTTATTACATCACACTACCAGTGTGCCTGTATATACAGTCACATCCCAGACATACCTGTTGTGCACTGTGTCTGTATTACATGTCACAATCCAGACATACCTGTGTGCACTGTGTGTGTATTACATGTCACATCCCAGACATACCTGTGTGCACTGTGCTGTCTGTATTACATGTCACATCCCAGACATACCTGTGTGCACTGTGTGTCTGTCCACTATTACATGTCCACATCCCCCATGACATTTGAGACATCTGTGTGCACTGTGGTGTCTGCATTACATGTCACACTAGACACCTGTGTGCACTGTGTGTGTGTATTACATGTCACATCCCAGACATACCTGTGTGCACTGTGTGTGTATTACATGTCCAGGACAAGCACTTTTATTCTGCTGGAAAACAGCTCTGCTCAGCTCTGCTGCTGAAAGTGCCCAAAGCAAACCAGACTGAAGAGGGGAGGGCTGCTTTAGCTGCTCGTATCTTGGGATTGGTAGCAGATAGAAAAATGGTTCTGACCTTCTGGGGCCGCAGCAGGAGCTGTATGGATTGCTGGTTATGACTCTGACCTCTGATCTTGTCTAAATCCTGGCACAGCACTTGCCGATGCGCTATGCCAGGATTCATGCTTTCAGCTCAGCTGAGTAAAATACATACCACTTATTAGTAGACTTTCATTAACGAAGTTCCAGTGTTCAGATGTCGGCACCAGTCCATGGACCTCTACTTCCACATAGATTCAAAACAGGAGAGAACTTCTGTGACATTTCTAGCAGAGGGCTGGCTGACTGGCTCAATAGCCAATAGCTAAGCCAGTTCCCTTTTGTGTCTCTTCATGGGCCTTGATGGAGAAGGGTCGTGACTTAGCTATTGAAATGAGCCAGTCAGCCACTACCCTGTTAGGACGCCACTGACACAGAGAGGAAAGAGTATATACGGAAGCATAGGTGCCAGAACCAGCGCTGACATCTTGAGAGAAAGTTAATACAAGGCACTTACCAATATATTGTGATTGTCCATATTGCTTGCTGGATTCATTTTTCCATCACATTGTACACTGGTTTAGCTGTTTACAATGTGTAAAATTTCCATGGTTACAGACCACCTGGTCGTGCTTGCACACTATAGGAAAAGGCATCAACCTCTCTGGTGACCGGGACCGTGGGAGCACACATAGGCTGGTGCTTTTTCCTATAGTGTGCAAGCACGACCACCACTGATGGATTGCAGGGTGGTCTGTAACTATGGAAACGAGCAGTGAATAAGGTGATGGTAAAATGAGTCCAGCCAGCAAAGGAGGCAATATGGATAATAACAATACATTAGTAACTGCCTTGTAGTAACTTTCTCTACATGATAAATGCCACTTAATGAAGTGAGACACTCTTTTAATAAAAGTATGTTGCATCTCTTTCCATTAGATGCAGATTATAAGAACTTTCTTCCTAACTGGACAACCCTTTTAATTGTTTGACAAGGTCCGCATTTGCCCTATTTATCCCATCTTTTTAACAGGAAGGACAGCTCTGGAGCTCAAACATGCTGCTTTTATAGCTGAAAGTAAAGTGCACTGTGGAAGATTATCACCCAGGAGAATTTCCCACACTCTTCTTAATATATTTTCTTGGTACTTTACCCCTTGGGATACGCACATGTTCTTGTTGTAGGTTTACTTGTAGCATGACATGTTGTTCTTATGACAATTTGTTCTACTTAGTGGAGCAGGAAGGATAGTCTGAGATATGCTATAAATCACTGCACATGTCTGTACTTTCACTAACATTCAAGCTTGATATTGTCCAAGTTTTCTTGGCTCAGGTGTTGGTAACTCAGTAGTTTTATGTTCTTGCGGGTAAGGTCTCTGGCATACCAGCAGTGTCTTGATTGTCCAGCTGGGACAATAAATGGCTCTGAAATTCCACGTCCATCATGGCTCCGCTCGGAGTACATTTTGATGTTTTAAATTAAAAAAGATTTCAATGTGGACTGGGCTCAGAAAGTTTATTCAACTGTGAACCTGGTTGTTGGAAGTTGATAATTTTATTTTGAGGTTGTCATAAACTAGAAACAAAGTGTGCCTGTCTGATCACAGCTGGTGTGTTGAAATCTAGGATCAGCAGGACCTTTAATCTGACTAGAAAAAAAATGTTTTTCTAACATTATAATTACAAATTGGTGATCCTTAATAATTTAATACTTTTTGGCATTGGTGTAGGACTTGATTCCTGTAGACCTGCCATGATGTCCCATATACCAGGGTCATACACCCCCGTAAGAAACTGAATGGTCCAAGTTTGTTTTAGAGTCCAGAAGCCAGTCAGAACAAGATGTCCATTACATGGTCATTCAGAATATGGCCTTTGGTACACCAGTTTATGACCCCCAATATGGATCATAAGAAATAGAGCCTTAAATTTAGTCCATAGGCTAACCCATTAATCACCTTGAGCACAGGATGTCCCAAAAAAAAAAAAAAAGGGACCCCCACCGCTCATAAAAATGTGTAAAAATTATTTGAAAGCACCATTAATCCCATACATGACCACCGCTTCCATTCACTAACTGCTAATTAGGGCCCTCGGGCTGTCTCCAGCAGCCCCACACAAGTCAGCAGCAGTGGTCACAAAGGTGTTTCTACTGATTCATTCACAACTGGGGACTCTGGAACCAAAATGTGTAAAAGTAACCAGCACTGCCGTTATTCCAAAGTGGTCACTTTATTAGAAAAAAAAACACTCAGGCAATAAAAAACATCACCTTCTTGACGCGTTTCGGGCACCAGGCCCTTCGTTCAAAAACTCAGGAGCCACCATGCTCAGTGAGCCAACCCTTAAAAAGTTGTCTCATATGGAGGGGTACTGAGCAAAAAGTGGAAGATCTGCTAATGACTCAACCCATCCACATGTACCATGGTTGACCAATCATTTGAAATGTATGGCCAGAGTCAACTTCTCTTGGTGACAGCAGTTGATCACTTGGGCAATTTGAAGCCTGACCAACCTTATCTCGTGGGTGTCTGCACAAGTGTTCCCCTTTGATGGAAGGATCTCATGCAAACCAAGTGACCGACACATTATGTAATTTGACCCACATGGATTACAACCCATAGTTCTTTGATTCAAGGCCACAGTGCTAGCCTTTCATACTCTTAAAGCTTACTGCTCATTATAACCTTTTGCTTACATCAGTAGTGCCTGTGATGATATAGAACATTTACTATATATCTTACTGGTGGGAAGTAACTTTTTCCTCACCTTCCATCAGCCTGTAGATCCTCTTTCTCTGCTCGTAATGTTTAGAAACCTCTTCAGTCCTCAAAGACCCATCTAGTGTAAAACAGCAAATACTAGAGAAGACCTCGGTGGATATAGCTATGGTGTGTGACTCAACCTGAGGTGGAGCAGCCTTTTTATGGTATAGAACTGCATTCTGCGTTCTGGATTGCTGCTCATTTCCTTGGAGGTTCCCTGTGTCCACATTTATCCGTTGGTCAAAAATTTTTATTTTTCTTTGCTTTTTGTCCTGCAGGCATGGAGGAAGCAAACTGTGAAAAGACTGAATTTCTCACGTCATATCTCAGCAATGTGGACGACTTTGCCTTCTTGCCCGGCTCTTTAGGCCGCATGCGCACCAAAAACAATTTACCTAAACGTAAGTAGAGTGTTACTTGCTTGAAGATGAGGAAAATTTATAAAGTTCAAAAACATTTAGATGTCATTCATGGTTCTGATTTAAAAAAAAAAGGTTCTTTTTGACACAATGGTGGACACCCTCCCAAGTCGAAATCCCTTCACTAATTTATTTGGGAAGGAACAGCGACTCTGTGTTGTGGATTCTTAGCACTTGCTTCTGCTTAATTTTTTGTACCAAAGTCATAGTAAGAAAAATAAAAAAAAATTGTAGATTAACCCTTTGATACCTGCTTTTTTTTGTTTTATAATCTCAAGTTTTTTACTGATATATTCAACATGTAAATCATGACTTGTGTTAATTGGTTGTAGTTTTTCAACTCCATGTCCTTACCACATTGGGTTTCTTGCACTCGGTCGCTCATGGTGGTTCACAGTTTCCTTTGTTAGTATTTGTGACCCTGGAGAGGTAGACATTGTATATAAGCAGGCACTTCGTCTTCCAGGTCAGTGTTGTCCTAAAGCTGTAGGAACTCAAAGAAGAGAAAAATATCGGCACATTCAATGCTCGTTCCTATGGCAGTAAAGGTGACCTGAGAGAAGTGTACTGTCATGTCTGTACTAGAAAATTAGAGACTAGTGTAAGTCACTCCTCCATTTTCAATGCATTCCTAAGACTTCATTCAATGCATTGAAAATTGAAACAACTTTTTGCATATGCCACTGTTGCATTAGTGGTCATATGAAAATATCCTTCTGATTTGTGCTATGAGCAGGTCATGACTTAGTATTCGACAGGGCTCAGTCCTGGTATGAAAGGCTTGGCTAGGGGATGTTGAGTCAGTTTCATTAGATATGTTGAAGCTATCTGTGAAACTTTTGGTCGACAGCCAAAATGGCCGCCATTACAGTTCCCTCAGGGATGTGATCTAGCTTTGCCGTACTCTAGAGTTGCAACTTGTTATCTCTGTGATTATATAACTGCATATTTCTTGGGTAAGAGCTTGAGTATTGGACAACCCCTGTGGTGGAAGTAATGGCGGGTCTATTGGTTGCCCTAGGTACAGATACTACTAAGAAATGGCTGAAAACTTGACCATGGGAACTAACTTTTAATAAATATTGGACCATGCTTGCAGTAGGATTTGTGGCTAGGGCTTAATTCCAACCCTTGAGTTGTGACTCATTTCCCTGAACCCAAATTTTTCTCTATGGAGATCCCTCATAAGGAAAATTTGAGGCAGTCCTTCATTTTATATGTCCTCAATTTGGGTAGAGTCTTACCCTCAGTTGGTGGAAATCTGTGCTAACTGTCTACCTAACTTTATTCCAAAAAGTGGTGTTCCGTACCATATATATATGTTGTTCTCATTGTCTCTTATTCTTTTTTTTTTTTTCTAGATGATCCAAAAGCTGTTGTTGCAAAATCTAACGGTAAGAATCAATTGTTACGTATGGAGAGTCTTCACAATACCTTCATGATATATTTTTTTTTCATTGATGTAACTGGAGAATTATCAAAACAAATACAAGGGAAACCTGGGGCTATTGCCCATAGCAAACTAATTTCAAGCTCTCATTTTAAAACCAATCTGGTTGCCATGACATCTTGGATGCATCAAGGCATGGACTCCATGAGACTTCTGAAGATGTAGCTGACACAAGACATTAAGCAGCAGATTCCTGTGACACAGAACAGTATGTCAGCTTAGTACACTAGTCTGTGATCAACTGAATTTTCTGAATAAACTTTGAAATATTTTATTTAAAAAGGTCAATTGGACAGAGTCTGTGATGAACTATATATATATATAATTTTTTTTTTTAAGTGTTATTTGACCAGAGTTTGTTAAAAAATATGGTTTGTAACTGTGACACAGACCAATACGTCAGGTGGCACACTATCAGCACCAGCAATAACATTGTAAAAAAAATTGTTTTGATTAGGAATTATGAGTAGATTGGGCTGAGTCACATTAATAATGAGTTGTATGCTGCAACATTGACAAAAATGGCTGCAAGACTCCCTGAGGCAGTATGTCTGTGAGTGTGAATTGTGTAATGAAGATTGGGCTGATTCATATTAATAATAAACTTAGTAGTATAGCTTTACATTCCGCACACTAACCCAAGTAGTCTAAAATGACTTCCACTACCCAGGCCTCCATGAGGCAGCCTGAATAAGTTACAACACAATCCCAGTAGTATTGAGCGAATCAAAGGTAACGAAGTGGAATTCAATCCGAATTTCAAGAAAAAATTTGATTCGGTGATGACATCACCATGCCCGGCCAGTGTGATGGTGTGGTAATGTTATCACGTTAGTGTGCGCAAGATTTGGCACGATGGCTTCTCCGCAATCAAATGGATGAGGTGAGTATGTTTTTTTTTTTTTTTTGTTTTTTTTTTAATCCCCTGAAAGGCCTCAATGTGACTCTCAGATGCTGCGATCAGCATTGAATGCGGCATCTGAGAGGTTCATTGACGAGGGCAGGCGCGATCACCGGTCCCCATCTTTGTGCTGCTACATACAATGGAATGCAATTCCGAAGTTTGGAGAAGCAGCCGGCCAAATCAAATTTTTTAAAAAACTTTTCTCATCAATAAATGTCACAATGATGCATTGACTGCTAAAACCTTTCTCTGAAATAATTATACATTAAACTAGCTATTGTCTTCTCCTCACTGTGAAGGAACTTCTCTGACGCTAAAGTAGCTTATACCTTGTGTTTTAAAGGGGTTATCCCACGAATAATGTAAAAAATGAAAATCAGACATCATATAGTACATGACAACCTCTTTTTAACAAAGCTAGAACCAGCCCCTGTACCTCACATCCAGATCCAGGGATCTCCCCATTCATTCCTCTGCTAGATTCATATCAAGCTGACAGCTCAAGGGGAGTGTCTTTTCTGCTGCAGCTAAGGAGGCGTGTCTCAGCTCTCCCTATCACAGCTCAGGAGGCGTGTCTGTTCTGCCTATCACAGCTCAGGAGACAGTTAAAGTTGAAACTGAGCATGTGTGGCCTGCTCAGTCAATAGGTCAAAGAAATAAAAAATTAAGTAGTCCTATACAGATACATTTTATTAAATAACTCAGTAGCTATACAAAATTTTTAATTACATGCAATTACAAAAGTGTTCAGATCCAGGTGCTGGTTTGAAAACTGTAGAATATTTTTCGTGGGACAACCCCTTTAAGAATCTCTTACCTCTATCTGCGAGAAGCCCAGGAAACACATGCAGGTCCAGGCTGGGGTGTTTAGTGTCTATGACGGGTCCATTGACATTACAGCTATAGTCCCTCATGATTGGCTGAGCCTGACTGCAAGGCATTATGGGCAAGCCTGGAAGGACAGGGTCATGAGATCCACCTTCATTTTTAAAATTTTCCCTGCATTATGTATTGTAAAATGGCAAATGCGATGTTGAGCAATTTGTGGAAGGAATCCCAAAATTTTGGATTTGCTGAAAATCAAAGATTTTGGGAAATTTATAATTATGATTGTGACTCCTGTACAACTGATTTGCTCATCTCTGGATATAATCTAGAATTGTTTTCCTTCGGAGACAACAACAAGAAGTCTCTAAAATAGCAATGCAAAACCTTTTGTTAAAGGGGTATTTTGTTAAATGGGGGCATATGCCCCCATTGTCTGATAGATGCAGATCCCACCTCCGGTACCCGCACCTACAACGAGAAGGGAGCAAAGAGAGTTGTGACTGGAGGACCCTGGGTTTCCCGTGGTCCAGCCTCCACCAGACACAACTCCCTGCTGCTCCCATACAAGTGAATGGTAGCTCACTGCACATGCGCGGCCCCCGCTCCCATTCATTTCTGTAGGGCCAACGGAAATAGCCGAGCCAGCGCTCAGCTATTTTCGGCGGCCCCATAGAAATGAGTGGAGGGCGGCTGCGCATGCGCAGTGCGCCCTCAACAAATTTCCCAGCAGCTTTCTCCATGTAGGTGCGGGTCCCAGAGTCCCTGGCGATATGCCCCCATTGTCTGTGATGGCAAAAACCCTTTAATTATGCTGAAGTATCTTTCTGATAAATCACTTGAACTGCTGTGAGACACAAATCTGAGGTTTGATGTACAGCCTTAGGCCTTTCACACACGACTGTGGAACACGGTCCGGTATGGACCGTGAAAGCCCGGACCGTGCACCCTCTGAGGATGGGAGCACACGGCGTCATTGGTTCTCATGGACGCCGTACAGCTCAAGCTGTTTCTTTGCAGACATTAAGCCTGACGAAGGGCACCGTCACTGGGCCCGAAACGTTGCTGCTGCTTTGGTACCACTGGTGTTGAAAATGCAAAATTAAAAACAAATAAAAATACCACAAATTAATTGAAACTGGAGTGCTGTCTCTCAATTTTGAAAAGTGATTATTTGGATCCCCATGGTGGAGGGTATCACTGAGACGTGCACCCACTGAAACCAGTTGTGTGCTGTGGCCAAAACCCTATACCTGTGACGTCATTGGTTGCTATGACGCCGTGCGCTTCCTGAGGCCGCCACTGTACAGTGTTTCACTATACAGCGGCGGCCTCAGGAAGCGCACGGCGTCATAGCAACCAATGACGCCATATGCTCCCGTCCTCAGAGGGAGCACGGTCTGGGCTTTCACGGCCCGTACCGGGACCGCGTTCCACGGTCGTGTGTGAAAGCCTTAAGGGGGCTGTGCTGGATTAGAAAAGTATGGCCTTTTCCCATAAACAGCACCAATCCTGTCCACGGGTTGTCTGTGGTATTGCAGCTCAGCCTCATTCACTTCAATGAATGTTGTTTTTGGAAGAAAGAAGCCATGTTTTATTAATCTTATTACCACTTAATACCATTGGATCTTGTCAGTCATTGTATTGTTTTTTGTTTGCTATATTGTTCACAATATTCATTGTTTGTTCTTTTACTTCCAGTGTAAGAGCAAAGATCAGCACTTTAAGCCTTACCTGAAGCAACATCTTCAAAGAGGCTGCACTATGCCAATAACAGAAGGATAGAGGACATTCATTTACTGGTGGACCGGACATGGCACGTTGCAAAGTTAGTGATGGCTGATGTATCATCTGAAATTGACAACTGTTTAAATCAAGTGCTGATTTTTGTTTATTTTTTATTTACCTATCAATATAAAAAAAAAATAAATCATAAATTCTTGCAGTTTTCACTGTGAGGCCTTGTTCTGGAGAGATCACTTGTCAGCAGTCACTTCGTCATCACATGCTTAAATCTATATATAGATAACACAGGAGCCACCCTTCTCCACAGCTCACCTCCTCCCCCTCCCTGCACAATGACTTCTGCACAGGTCAGCGCATGCCCATAGATATCACACAACATCTCCAGACTAAGGCTACATGCACACGACGGTGAGAAAAAACCTCAGTTAAAAACGGACATTTTTTTCATTGATGCCTTTCTGAGAGACAGACGTTAAAAATGGACCCATTCAATTGTATGGGGGCAGTCTGTCAGTGAAAGATGGACAAGATACAACATGTTCTATTTTTTTTGACGCCCGTTTTTCACTGACAGTCAAAAAAAAAAACTGCCTTGTGAATAACCCCATAGACGACCATTGGTCTTAAAACAGACTTTTGATGGCCGTTAAAAAAATGTACATCACATGTCCGTTTTTCACTGTCGTGTGCATGTAGCCCAAAGGTTCCTATGATACATGTGGCTGCAGTAAAGCATATTTCTGACTGTTGCTTGCATCAGCTTCGTCAATATAATTGCCTGTTAATCATGTAAGGAACTAGAATTAAAAAAAATCTGCAATCAGAAAATAAAGAGAGGCGACAAAAATATTTTTATTTTCTAGTTTTAATTAGTAAAAAATTGATTCTGTATTGAGAAATCGTATTTTTATATTTTCAGAATGGAAATAATATAGACTATATATTATATTAGAGGTTTTCCAGGATTTTAATATTGATGACCTATCCTCAGGGGTCCCACACCTGGCAACTCCACTGCTGATCAGCTGATTGAAGAGAAGGCCGTCGACATCACATCGGTGAGCAGGTGTAATTACAAGCCGAACCAATCACTTCTATGAGACTGCTCATTCCCATACACTTCAATGGGACAGCTCCTTCCTATTCAAGTGAATGGGACGGCTTGTAATTACTCCTGCTTACCGCCGCGATGTTGATGGTGAGCAGGTAAACAAAGAAGGGACTGCGGCCTTCTCTTCAACCAGCTGATCGAAGAGGGTGTCGGACCCAACCCCCTCTTTCCCCCTCGATCGGATACTGATGACCTATCCTGAGTATAGATCATCAATATGTAAATCCCGGAAAACCCCTTTAAAGAAGTACTTAGTAAAAGTTGAGTGAAGGCTTGAACCCACTGCCACAACTCATTATACTTTAAAGAAGAACTCCCGCAAAAAAATGTTATTCCGTGTCCTGCTAGAAATGTACATGATGTAATCTGTAGTGAATGTCATTTTCTTACAAGTAGCTGAATTTTTGAGTTATATCATCCTGAAGTTTCTTATCTGTGTCATGTGACTAGGAATTAGACCCACCAACTCATACAGCATCTTATGTGTGGACAGGAAGTCTAATTTTCTATGTATTCCTATGGGAGCCTCACTCTCAGTCTCATAGGAATGAATAGAGCAGTTACTGGCTTCCTGTCCTGGGTCAGTTGGAGGTCAGGGAGTTGGTCACATGACCCAGCTACAATAAGAAGAGTGTGGAAACTCTCAATTTCAGCCTCTGATAAGAAGATGACATTCACTACAGATTATATCATGCACCTTTCTAACAGGTCAGAGAAGAAATTTTTTGCGGGAGTTCTTCTTTAAAATGCAGGTTGTAAATGTATATAAAGAAATTAACACAGAATTATGAGGGTGGACATTCACTTTAAATAGATTTAAAGAAGATGGCCTAGGAACAGAAATTGGTGTACAAAAAATCCCCTAGCTATTACTTACCCGTTAAATCCCCTGCTGCTTCAATGCTACCACTCCCGTACTCCCCACCAGTCCTTCTGCACTGACATTGTGTACATCATTCATTTGACTGCTGCAGCAGTGGATCACTGGCCTCAGTGGCCATGTGCTGTTAAAGAGGCTCAGTCACCTGGTGCAAGCATACCCTACTAGGCATATAGCCAGATAGATGACAGTGCGTGCACACTGGACTTTCCCCATTCCTCTTGGCTAGTGTATTCCTCTAGTGCGCACGCGCCGTCATAGATGCAAGTGCGCAGGCGCTGGATTTAGTCAGAGGGATTGGGGACGTGATTATTAAAATAAGGGAGGCAGTATAATTACATGGGCGTCGCAGAAGCAGTTCTCGGAAGGCATAAGCCCGCCTCCGAGTCCTCCTTTTGCTCATTAGCATATTTTTAAAAATTGATTTTCCTGCCAAACCGGACCTAATAGGAGAAAAAGAAAGATATGCTTTTTGTCAGTGTTATCAGCCCTACCTGGCTATATGCCTAGTAAAAATGTAACTTTGTACCTTTTTTTACCTACTAGAAAACAAGTCGACGTGTACAAAAAGGCTGGCAAATGCAGCTTCCAAGGAGACCATGGCTACGACAACAAGATAAACAGCATGCAGGTACGAAAGGGAAGAACCCTGGGACTATGACATTCTTTAAAGTAGAACTCCCGCAAAAAATGTTATTCTCTGACCTGTTAGAAAGGTGCATGATGTAATCTTTAGTGAATGCTATCTTCTTATCAGAGACTCTAATTAAGAGTTTCCACTTTCTCCTTATTGTAGCTGTGTCATGTGACCAACTCCCTGACCTCCAACTAACCCAGTTACTTTTCTATTCATTCCTATGAGTCTGAAAGTGAGGCTCCCATAGGAATACATAGAGAATTAGACTTCCTGTCCACACATAAGTCTGTGTGTGAGTTGGTGGGTCTAATTCCTAGTCACATGACACAGATAGGAAACTTCAGGATGATATAAGTCAAAAATACAGACACTGGTAAGAAAATGACATTCATTACAGATTACATCATGTACCTTTCTAGCAGGACATGGAATAAATTTTTTTGTGGGAGTTCTTCTTTAATTAAAGAGTCTTGCAAGACCTTGGAGTCAGGTGCCGACGTTAATGTAGCAGTAGTTTATCTTGCACTACACACGACTACTCTTTGAGTACTAGTAATTTACTATTTACATTTCTTTTTTTCTTCACCAGACGGTTTTTGTTGGGCACGGTCCTTCATTTAAATATAAGAACAAAGTGCCTCCATTTGAGAACATTGAACTGTACAATGTCATGTGTGGTAAGTGACAGCCTGCATGGTCTGTAGTCCTTCTCTGTACTCTCCTGGACACTCATAAAGCTGTCGTCCCTTTTGATTTAAGTTTTTATAAAATTTGGTTTGGTAAGGATCTCTGCTTTAGAGTTGCATTCAAGAGAATTTTTTTTTTTTTAGCTTGTAATACATCCAATGCAAGAGGCCCTGCTCCCCGCTGGGTATTACTAGTGGGTGCTGATCACAGGATGCACCTCTAGCAAGAGACTACAAGACCATGAATCAAACCAGAGGTGGAGCTAGGTTTTCCAGTACCCGGGGCAAGGATTCAGCATTACCCCAACCCCTTCCGCGCTGTTGCCACTTAAATTTACAGAAAGAATTAAAAGTTCTGCGGTGCGTAAAACTCGGCCCAATGCATAACTATACTCGCCCAGTCCCACTCGCCTGATAAAATCTTTCATAGGGTACATGGCGGTACCAATACACCTTGCAAGAAATGAAAGAACCAACTGGTTCTACCTCATCCAGGGTCTCGCTGCCATGTCGGTGTGATGTCCGCTGGATCTGGAACAAGGTCCCTGTGGTGACCGAGCAAAAAGAATAATCACATAAGGAAGGGATGGTGACTGTCCCTGTTAAATACCTAGGAGGGGGCGCTGTGCTGGTCCTGTAAGACCCAGCAATCCCAGTGTATAACAGGGTAATCTAGGGCATTTCCCCTTAGTGTTACAACACAGTAGTAATATCCGCATTGTGCATTCTTTACCGAAGAAATGCCCACATTGTCCCCCCTCACTGCAGTTTTGCCCACATTATGTTCTCTCACAGTAGTTATGCCCACCTTGTGGCCGCATCATAGAGGTTATGCCCACCTATGTGCCCCTTTATAGTAGTTATGCCCAACTTTGTGCCCCTTCACAATAGTTATGATTGTGTTAAAAATACTTACGTGTTTCCCTGATGGTCGGCACATCCTGCATTCCCAGCAGCAGACGCGCTCACACACATACATTGCGCTGCTGGCTGTGCAGGAGGCTGATTCCCGGGCTATCACCGCTCCTCCCACACAACCAGTAGCGCGATATGTGGACTACTGAGGAGCGCCGGAGCCAACAGAACATTGAAGCAGGGAGTGTACGGCTCCCTGCTTCACCATGTAAACGAGCCGCCCGGTGGGTGCGCCTTCCCCCCCGCCTGGGGCTCCGGCTACCCCTACCCCCCTCTCTATGCCCCAGACCTGTTTAGACCTGTAGTATGCGAGGTCTATCCTGAGGATAGGTCCTGAAACTCTGATTGGTGGCGGTTGGACTCCCCCAGTGATCAGCTAAATCTAGTGACTTCAGCATTCCCGCTCCCATTTATTGTATACATAGGCACAGGCCTGTATATTTAGTTGTAAATGAGAAGTAAACTAGGTCACTACTGGGCATTGGCAGGTAGAAGCAAGACGAAGACCATCCATTATCATCAATCAAAGGTTATAAAATGTTGTTGTGTTTCAGCATCGGTCTGATGCCTTCATCAGGTTTACAGACATGAACAACCAGTCTGATTTTATTTAAAGGGGTATTTTGGTTACCGCAAGTTATTCCTTATACACATGGATGGTGGATAAGTAATAGATCAGTGGTGGTCCTACCACTTGGACCCTCACTGATCATGAGAACAGGGATCCCCCCTGAAATGAATGGAGCTGCAGGCCCTGTACTTGGCTATCTCCAGAACTCCCATAGAGATGAATGAGGTCACAGTGTGCATGCTCAACCTGCTACTCCATTTAATACAGGGGGCCCCATGGGATATTTGTTTTCTCAGGACCCCGACTGATCTGTTAGCTATCCCCTAATTTGTCTATAGGAGATAACTTGCTACAATCCCAGCAGAACAGATTGATATAGAGTTTTATGGGAAAAGAGTCAGTAAGGCTTGTAGTTTTTTAATTTAAACCTCTGATTTATCAATTCTTAGGAGTCATGTGGGCGGTCCCTCAAAGTGGTTTTCTGGTACAACAAATTTTTTAGACAAGTTCCTGTAGCACGGAAGATTCATACGTACCTGCACCATGTCACTCTGGTGGTCCACGCTGCCTCCACTCTCTTTATCTTTCGGTTGGCCATGGCATGGTCACATGCACCACTCCAGCCAATGACTGTCAGTGGTGATGTGCTGTTTGTGGCCACATCACTGCTGGAGCGGTACATGGACCATGCCCAAAGCCGGCCAGGACCAGAAGATGGAGAGAGTTGAGGCAGCGTGGATTACCAAAGCGATATGAAGCAGGTAACTATGAATCTTCCTTCCCAGGGGTCAAGCTGCAGGAACTTGTTAAAAAAATTTTTTTTACCAGAAAACCCTTTGAAACAATATATCAATCTGCTCAGCTCCTCCTGCTCTATAACATGCTGCCTGCAGATTCCACTGCACTTTCATGTAAACAGGTTCCTTTTAAAACCACTGACGGGTGACGTGAATAACACTGTTTTTATATTGTGACAATGGTACCTGTCAAGGGGTGGAATATTTTAGGCAGCAAGTCAACTTTCCGATCTTGAAGTTGTTGTGTTGCAAGCAGAAAAAATGGGCAAACATAAGGCTCAGAGCAACTTTCATAAGTTCCAGATTGTGATGGCTAGACGACTGGTTCACAACATCATGCACTACGTAGGTTTAATGTTATTACTGATCAGTGTAGTTCTAAATTGCTTTCTGTACCCCCAGATCTCTTGGGTTTGAAACCTGCCCCCAACAATGGGACTCACGGAAGCTTAAATCATCTCTTAAGAGCAGCATCTCACAAGCCGGCAATGCCAGAAGAAGCCTCCAAGCCAGTCCCAATAGTTCTCTCTCAATCCACTGTAAATGAAGAGCTTGGATGTTCTTGTGATGATAAGGTAGATGTCATTAAATGCGTGCCTTACTGTCATACACACCTTAAAGAGGACCTGTCCCATAAAGTGCAGTGCAGTCTCCAGGCAGTATGTTATAGAGCAGGAAGAGCTGAGCAGATTGGTATATAGTTTTGTGGGAAAAGATTCAGTAAAACTTTTACATAGTATCATAGTTTATTCATTTATACATTTCAATCGCTGCTTTTTCTGACTCCTTCTGTACACGGGGAGGTGTTATCACTGCTAGCATTCGCTGTGTAAGTGTGTATACAGAGATAGCTGTCAGTCACTGATAGCTGTACACGGGAAAGGGGGGGGGGGTGTTATCAGCGATAGCATTCTCTGTGTAAGGGTCCATTCACACGTCCTGTTTTTCTTTCCTGATCCGATCCACATCTGATCTGCAGATCATGCGGATAGGATGCGGATCCATTAATTTCAATGGGTCCTGAAAAAATGCGGACAGCACTCCGTATACTGTCCACATCCGTTGTTCCGTTCCGTTATGCGGATCCGCAAATAAGATAGAGCTTGTCCTACTTTTGTCCGTGGTCCCATTATAGTCAATGGGTCCGCAAAAAATGCAGATGATATGCGGAATGCATCAATATGTCATCCGCATATCATCCACAATTGCGGATCCAGGAAATAGAAAGAAATACCCTACCAACATATATTCCTCCTTCCTTTTTTTTTTTGCGGAAAAACGGAACGGATGCGGATGTACAATTGGTAAAAACGGAAGGTTTTTGTGGAAACACTGATCCGCAAAAAACGGACCAAAATTTTTGGAAAAGAAAAATACGGATGTGTAAATGGAGCCTAAGTGTGTATACAGAGATAGCTGTCAGTCACTGATAGCTGTACAAGGGGGAGGGGTTATGAGTGATAGCATTCTCTGTGTAAGTGTGTATACAGAGATAGCTGTCAGTCACTGATATCTGTACATGGGGAGGTGTTATCAGTGATTGATAGCATTCTCTGTGTAAGTGTGTATACAGAGATAGCTGTCAGTCACTGATAGCTGTACGGGGGAGGTGTTATCAGTGATTGATAGCATTCTCTGTGTAAGTGTGTATACAGAGATAGCTGTCAGTCACTGATATCTGTACATGGGGAGGTGTTATTAGTGATAGCATTCTCTGTGTAAGAGTGTATACAGAGATAGCTGTCAGTCACTGATAGCTGTACATGGGGAGGTGTTATTAGTGATAGCATTCTCTGTGTAAGAGTGTATACAGAGATAGCTGTCAGTCACTGATAGCTGTACACAGGGAGGTGTTATCAGTGCTAGCATTCTCTGTGTAAGTGTGTATACAGGGATAGCTGTCAGTCACTGATAGTATATGGGGAGGTGTTATCAGTGATTGATTGCATTCTGTGTAAGTGTGTATACAGATATGTCAGTCACTGATAGCTGTGCGTGTGTGTGATCTTAAGTTCAGAAAAGCAGAGCTTGAAATGGATATATTACAAGTTTTATTGACTCTTTGCCTTTAAAACTATATATCCGTCTGCTCAGCTCTATAACCTGCTGCTTGCAGATTGCATTTCTTTTTGTGGTGACAGGTCCTCTTTAAATGTTCATACAGATGTTGCCAGCGAGCTCTCTGCTTCTTTTTAGGTCACTCTTTCTGATTTGTGATGCAAATGTAGGCAAAAGAGGCTAAAATTAAACAGAATGATTTCCATATTTCTAGTATTATTGTACAGGGTGATTGCAGAGGGTTTGCACAGCAGGAAGTCTCTGAGTCACTCCTTCAGCCAATAGTTGCTGAGCAGGAAGTGATGTCAGAAAGGGGGCGTTGCTTTGCAACGTCTTCTGTGCATATCTGTAACATGTAGCTATTATAATATTTCCTGTGGTGCTAAAGGAGTATTCGAGTAATAACAAATTATCATCAACTGGGTAGGTGATAACTTGTAGATGGCTGGGGTCTGTATGGCCATCTTTTTAAAGATTATGGGAGTCTGCAGCACTATAATAGGATTTTTTGTGCTTACCTGTAAAATCCTTTTCTCGCTAGGTTCATTGGGGGACACAGGAGACCATGGGTATAGCTGCTGCCACTAGGAGGCGACACTAAGCAACCAAAGTGTTAGCTCCTCCTCTCAGCTATATCCCTGCTGCAGGCACTGAGCTAATCAGTTTGTACAAAAGCAGTAGGAGCAACCAGGAGAAGCCAACAGAAACCAACTGTGAGAAGAGAGTTGGAGATGGGTCAGAACCAGGATAGGTGAGACCCACCAAAAAGAGCCAGCAATGTACTTACTGGGTGGGAGCTGTGTCCCCCAATGAACCTAGCGAGAAAAGGATTTTACAGGTAAGCACAAAAAATCCTATTTTCTCGCTCGTATCATTGGGGGACACAGGAGACCATGGGATGTCCCAAAGCAGTACCATGGGGAGGGAACAAAAGACAAGAACAGCCTCAAGGCAGGCCATGGGATCCCACACAGAAATGTGAGGGAGGGTGCACAGAATACCGGAAAGGGCCAGGAAGAGTATGAATCAAGAAGGCCAGCCAGAGAGGTATAACACATGGCGTGCTAGGCTGGGTAAAGAAAGAAACAAGGAAAACCCAGCTAAAATGAAGTCCAAGGGCTCAAGAAGCGTCAGAAGATGTGGATAGCGGCACAATAATATCCACAAGAAGTATAAGCATGTCTGACGACTGAGAATGATGTGCGGAAGGAACTTCCGGATGGTGAGGACCACAGGATTGCCGTGGCGCCCGGACTGGAACCTAGATCTCTTGCATGATAATAGAAAAGGGCCTGTGGGACCTGCTCAAACGAGTACCAGCGCGCAGCCGCCTAGACCGCTCAGCCCTCCGCGAGGCTTGCAAGAATCCAGCACGAGAAGAGACTAAACAAAATGAGGGATGGCCAAGGAGGACCAAAAGTAACCCCAGAACCAGTTAAAGGAAACAAAAGCATCTCGTCCGCGCCAGCCGAAGAGCAATGCGGCAGAAGAGTGCAGCCAAGCAACTTCCGCCACTAGACAAAGGGAATACTGTGAGTGATGCTGGATGCAGGACCAAAACATGGTTGGCATTAGGCAGCCTCCAAATACGGAGCAACTGCACTGTTAAAGAACGTAGGCTACCATACATGAGAGAGGGCACCAACCCTGGTAGGAATACCCTCACGGAAACAGATCCAAGAGATAAGGATCACCGCATACATCTCTGCTAAAAGGAAATGCTCCCTAAAGAGCCACTACTTGTGGAAGACAGAGGCCCCTGGAACCGCAGAAGGTTGTCATGAGACCTTTAAGAAAGAAGGTGGCTTGATATTCCACAAATTGCCTGGATAAGGCGGACCCAAACTGTAGTTGAAAGGTCAAATATATAGGAGGTGTGTAGTGTCAAAGACCATCTACTGTCACCGTGTAGCGACTCTGCCCGAAAGGGACAATGCGGTTACCAGCGGAATGGACAGATTGGTCCGAGAAAGGATAAATACTTCCCCTGGAGAACCTGTTATGACTATGTCCGATGATGCAAAAACACCAGAGAAAAACTGGACATATAAGAACAAAGTATGGCAAATGCTCCAGAACAATAACCATCCGACTTAGGAAACTGGCTACTGGTCAGAATAGACAGAATCTGCGTCTGGGGGGAGCGCAATTACTTGTCTTGCAGAGGGACATAACACTGAAAGGGAGTTGCGTTCCAGGAACGAAACAACCAGTAGCTGTGACAATATGTGCCAGCACCATGGCACCGGCTGGTGTAAGGGGGAAGGCAGTTGATGCACTGTATGTGCCCTGAATAGGTTGTCACCTACACAGGGACATGTCAATCTTTAACACATCTCAAAAGAGGCAGTGTTGATGGTGTAATAGCATCAACAGTTTAGTGCCCTGTCCTAGCTTGAAATGGACACATGTGGAAGACTAGTGCCATATAACCGAAAAGGTTATGCCAATCAGGGAGAACCCTGCAAGTGAGTGCCAGGAGTGAATGGCTCATGAGCTATCGCATGTATCTTAATGCAAATACTCGGTCTGAAAATGGAAGTACCGCAGATGACCAATGTCATCAGGAAAGAGTGAGCGAATTCCACAAAACCCGAAGCGACACCTAAACACCCCACCATTGGGGCAACGGCATGCATTAATAGCGTAAAATGAGCCGGAGATCCCCGAGAGGGAATGAAGACACAATAAC
>ONZH01020660.1:0-37167 GCA_900303285.1 Rhinella marina | reverse complement strand
TGTGTTGGACATTTATACCTGGAGGTGTGGTAATCCAGTTGATGTGCCTTGATTTGACTAATGGGCAACATTTAGGTGACCTTGCAGCTGGGTCACATGACGTCAGGGTTAAGAGGGATCAAGCTCCGCCCCCCCCCCCCTCCCATTGTATGTGTGATTTCACGCTGGAGGTAACTGGGAGCTGGTTGCTGTGTGTCGGACTTCATGCCCCTATCTGCAATTACCTATACCATAGTAGGGTGAGCGTTAGGTCCCGTGTCACTTGAGATACCTTGATGGGGTGCTTGGGCTCCGGTATGTTCTTGATATAAGAATATATTGGCGAAAGTCTCATTTTAACATCAGTGTGAGGGTTAGCCATATATTGTCAATTGCATTCACCGTTGTAGTGCACCATTTTCTGTGAATTTTTGTTATATAGTTTCACATCCGCACACTTGGTTATCCTGTGTAGGATGTTGTTGTGGTACATGTGGTCTGCTGCAGGCATCCTGCATTTTTGCTGGGGATTACGTTCAGCAGCGGACCACATGTGCAGGATTTGCTCCCCTGGTCATAACTGCGCAACAGCATTTGGGGTTTTTGAGCATTTTCTGCCATTTTAGACCACTTTTTTTCTGTGACTGTGTTACAGCCAAGGAAAACCCAAAAGTCATTATCTCAGAAAATTAGAATATTATCTTAGACCAACTGTAATTTTTTTTTAAACACAGAAATGTTGGCCAAATGAAAAGTATGTACAGTAAATGCACATACTTGGTTGGGGCTTCTTTTGCATGAATGACTGCATCAATGCGGCGTAGCATGGAGGCGATCAGCCTGTGGCACTGCAGAGGTGTTATGGAAGCCCAGGTTGCTTTGATAGCAGCCTTCAGCTCGTCTGCATTGTTGGGTCTGGTGTCTCTTATCTTCCTCTTGACAATACCCCATAGATTCTTTATGGAGTTAAGGTCAGGCGAGTTTGCTGGCCAATCAAGCACAGTGATACTCTGGTTATTAAACCAGGTATTGGTACTTTTGACAGTGTGGACAGGTGCCAAGTCCTGCTGGAAAATAAAAATTCCATCTCCAAAAAGCTTGTCGGCAGAGGGAAGCATGAAGTGCTTAAAAATTTCCTGGTAGATGGCTGCACTGACTTTGGTCTTGATAAAACACAGTGGCTCTACACCAGCAGATGACATGGCTCCCCAAACCATCATTGATTACCTCTCCACTCTTCCTCCAGACTCTGGGACCTTGATTTCCAAATGAAATGCAAAATTTACTTTCATCTGAGAACAACACCTTTTGACCACTGAGCAACAGTCCAGTTCTTTTTCTCCTTGGCCCAGGTAAGACGCTTCTGGCATTGTCTATTGGTCATGAGTGGCTTGAGACATGCAATGCGACACTTGTAGCCCATGTCCTGGATACGTCTGTGTGTGGTGGCTCTTGAAGCACTGACTCCAGCAGCAGTCAACTCCTTGTGAATCTCCCCCAAATTTAGGAAAGGCCTTTTCTTAACAATCCTATCAAGGCTGCGGTTCTCCCTGTTACTTGTTTTTCTACCATCCTTTTTCCAGGCGCCTCCACAGTGGCACGGAACATAGGAGACACCCCGCCTCCCATAGGGACAGGAAAACACGTGGAGATTAATAAATAGCCCCCTCCCCATACCTGCTCCAGTGTTTTCCTGTCCCTCTGGGAAGGAAGTGGAGATGGCAGGTGTTCCGGCCGGAGCATCTGTGAGGCGCCCTCTGCCCAGCGACTTACCGATCGGAGCGTCCTCTTTGGCAGAAGGGCAGAGTCCAGGGTCGCGGGGCTTCTGTTTGGCCCTTCCTGGACTTGGAAGCAAGTCATCCGGTGGAGCTTTCCCGGGCGGCGCTTGGGCGCGTGTTCGCGCGGGATGCGCAGGATCCTGGGGTCACGTGGTGAGATCTCGGGTATCGCGAGATCTCGCATGCTTTCCGGCTCCGGGCTATGACTCCCTCCCCCCTATGCAACGAGCGGTATAAGAATGCCAGGTTTTGGCACATGGCTGTCCTGGCGTTCTGAAGTGCTATCTACAGGGGGAAGAAGAAGTGTGCTTCAGTTGTCAGCCTTAAGGATGTCGCAGGAGGAGCGGAAGCAGGACCCTCAGCCCGGTGAGTCCCCTCCCTTTGGGACATATTTCTTCAGATGGGGTTTATGTTATTTCAACCCTTTGGGGGCACTAGGCAGGTTTTTTCTTATCATGTCTGGGTGATGGGCCTCTTCCTCCCTGAGTGTTTTCTATATACATGCTCATTATTGCAAACTGCATTCTCAGGGGGAGGTTCAAAAACCGGAAAGTGCGCAGGAGGCCAAAAAATGTTCCATCTGTAAAAGGAGCCTTCCTGCTGGCTATAAAAAGCCCTTATGTTCCAGATGCCTGGAGAAGATTGTGTCTGAGTAAGTCCTGGGGGTCTTGTAGGTTCGCTGTGTCACCTGTTATGCCCCGGTTTTTCATGGCTCATATGTGTTTTTAGGGAGTCTCCTTCACTGTTGGAGAACATAAGTTCGATAATTAAAGACGAAGTATCCAATGCAGTAGACTCCAGGATGGCATCGTTGCCTAATAGGCCCTCTACGTCCTTGGAAGCCATTTCAGAGTTGTCTGAGAGAGACCCCCAGGAGGAGGAGAGAGATGAAGGAGAGATTGTTTCGGTCTTGGACTCCTCCGGGGATGATGCGGGGAGGCCTTTGTGTTCTATAGAGGAGACTGATGCCCTGTTAAAATCTATTAGGGCAACCATGAACCTGGAGGACTCTAGACAAACCAAGTCGGTTGAGGATGTGATGTTCAAGGGTCTAGGGGAGGGACGTAAAAGAGTTTTTCCCTTACACTCTAATATTGCCAGGCTTATAAAAAAGAGTGGGCTGACTCAGAAAGGAAGGCCGGGGTGTCTAGGATATTTAAGTGTAAATATCCCTTCTCGGAGGAAGATTCCAGTGCCTGGGATCGTTGTCCAAGAGTTGACACGCCTGTGGCAAAGATAACTAAGAAGTCAGTCCTCCCTTTTGAGGACGTGGGTCTGTTAAAGGACCCGATGGATAAGAAAAGCAAGGCCCTGTTAAAGAGATCCTGGGAGGCAGCCACTTACACAGCAAGATCTATGTCGCTGTGGTTGAATCAGCTGGAAGAGCATTTGGTGGATGGTACTCCCAGGGAGGATATTGCCTCTCTCCTGGTTTTGAAACAGGCAGCCAACTTTATGGCGGACGCCTCGGTGGACACTGTGAAGCTGGTGGCTAGATCAGCTGCATTGTCTAATGCCTCCAGGAGAGCGGTCTGGTTAAGGTCCTGGAGTGGGGGATGCAGCTTCAAAGAACAAACTTTGTGGCATCCCTTGTGAAGGGGACAGACTGTTTGGGTCGGTCCTCGACGATATCTTAGTGAAGGCCACTGATAGTAAAAAGGGCTTTCCGACTGAAGCAAAAACCTTTTTTTGGAAGAGAAGATTTGAGACCGCAAAGAGGGGTAGACAAGACCAGAAGAACAGGAATGTTTCAGGTAGATTGCAGTCAGGAAGAGGCAGAGGTAGGGGTTTCCTCTTTAACCCAGGTAACTCCTCCCAAAAACCAGGTTCACAATGACGCCAGGCTGTTAAAATTTCTACCTCATTGACAGGAGATTTCCTCTTCACCCTGGGTCCTAGATGTGGTTTCCTCAGGGTTAAAGCTGGAGTTTGTATCTCCCCCTCCGGAGCTGTTCTGTGTCACAAAAAGATTAATAAAAGATCAGGAATCTATGTTAACCCAAGTAAATCTTCTCCTCCAAAAAGGAGCCATTGTGCCCATTCCCAGTCAGGAACAAGGAAAAGGTTTTTACTTGAGCCTGTTTTTAATAAAAAAAACCAAACGGGTCCCACAGGGTGATAAACTTAAAAAGACTAAGCCAATACATAGTATACAAGAAGTTCAAAATGGACTCAGTAACATCAGCAATAAATCTCCTGGGAAAGGGTTTCTTTATGGCGTCATTAGACCTCGCAGACGTGTACTACCATGTACCAATTTGCCCTTCCCATCAGAGGTTCCTCAGGTTTGAGGTCCAGGTGGGTCAGAACATTCTGCATTACCAATTTCGGGTCTTTCCATTTGGCCTATCCTCAGCGCCGCGAGTCTTTACAAAGGTAATGTCAGAGGTAGTTGCCTTCCTACATCTAAAGGGTATCCTTATGATACCGTACTTAGACGACTTCCTTCTGGCCGCTCAGTCAGAAGAGGTCTTAGAAGCGCACCTAAACATGACCCTGGGGACACTAGAGAATCTAGGTTGGCTCGTAAATCGAGAGAAGTCAGATCTGGTGCCTGGAAATCTGAAGGTGTTCTTGGGAATCCTGTTAGACTCCCAGGAAATGAGATCCTTTTTACCGCAGGAAAAGATAGACAACCTAATCCTAAATGTCAAGCTTCTGCAAAGAGCAAAGAAAATTTCGCTCTGGTTTGTGATGAAGGTGCTAGGTCTAATGTCCTCTTCCATTCCAGCGGTGAAATGGGCGCAGGCCCATTCGAGATCCCTACAGGCGTTTTTGTTGAAAACCTGGGACAAGAGTGTCCTATCCCTAGACAGGCAAGGTTATCTCTTCATTGGTGGCTTCGGAAAAAGAATCTTCAGGGAGGTGTTCCTTGGAGAGCGGTAGATCCAGTCATGGTAACCACGGACGCCAGCCTGTTAGGGGGGGCTCATTCTCAAGGTATTCTGGTGCAGGGAGTATGGAGTCCAGAGATCAGACAGTCCCTCCAATATAAAAGAGCTCCTAGCGATATGGGAAGCTTTAAAAAGTTTGAAGAAGAGGTTGGTAGGAAGAGATATAAAGATAGTCTCAGACAACATGGTGGCAGTCTTCTATATAAACAAACAGGGAGGGACCAGATGCAAACCCCTAGAGGCCGTCTCAAGGAAGATCCTAGATTGGGCAGAGGAATATCTTTGTTCAATATCTGCGGTTCACATAAAAGGGGAGAAGAACACAATAGTAGACTATCTCAGCCAAGATATTCTGAGAGAAGGAGAGTGGTGTCTGAATCGGGAGGTCTTTCACCAGTTAACGATCAGGTGGTCCATGCCTCATCTAGACCTCTTTGCGACAAGCTCAAACAGGCAGGTGGTTAGGTTTGGGTCCCTGTCCCACAAGGATCACCCTTCCTTTGTAGACGCCCTGGCCAAAGAAGCTGCTGTACGCTTTTCCACTGATAGGACTGTTGCCGAGGGTGATAGAGAAAATCCTAGTAGAGGCGGCGAGAGTGATTTTAATAGCACCTTTTTGGCCCAAGAGAGCGTGGTTCCCACTTCTTCTCTCCCTTTCGGCAGGGGATTACTGGATATTGCCAGCCCATCATGACCTTCTACATCAAGGTCCAGTCTTCCATCCCAGGGTGGAGCAGCTTCGTCTCATGGCTTGGAACTTGAGCATAATAGGTTAAGGGGACAGGGCCTTTCTGAGGGGGGTGATCTCGACTATCATCCATAGTAGGAAGCCGGTTACTTCCAGGATATATCATAAAATCTGGAAGACCTTTCAGGAATTCTGTAAGGAAGTCTCAGGTGAATCTTTGCCGGAAGATTTTGCCCTAGTTTTAAACTTCTTGCAGGCAGGTCTAGATAAAGGCCTTAAGATTAGTACTCTAAAGGTTCAGATATCAGCCTTAAGTATACTTCTAAACAGGAGACTGGCGGAGCATATTCTGATTAAAAGATTCTTGAGAGGGGCTAGCCGGTTAACTCCTACTCATATCAGGAATATGATTCCTCCTTGGGACCTCAGTGTGGTCCTGTCTGCCTTAATGAAGCCCCCCTTTGAGCCGTTGGGGGATCTACAGTTGAAATTTCTCTCCTTCAAGACGATATTTTTAGTCGCCATCACCTCGGCAAGGAGGATAGGGGAGATACAGGCCTTTTCCTTTAGATCCCCTTACCTACTTGTGGAGGAAGATAGGATCCCTCTGAGGCATTGTCCATCGTTCCTGCCTAAGGTGGTCTTGAGATTCCACTGTGATCAGGAGGTCTGCCTTCCTTCATCTGGGGATCCCGAGGGGTTGGAGGAGGATAAGGAGCTTCACTTGCTGGATGTTCGTAGGTGTCTCTTATCCTACCTGAAGGCAACGGAGGCTGTAAGGAAATCGGACAGACTCTTTCTTCAGTTCGCAGGAGCAAAAAAAGCGAAGTGGCTAGTAAGGCATCTTTAAGTAGATGGGTCAGATGTGCTATTAGCCTTGCCTATAGCTCTCAGGGGTTGGCGGTCCCGGATTTCCTTAGGGCACATTCAACCCATGCCTTGTCTACCTCCTGGGCAGAAGTGCGCCAGGTGCCTTTAGAGAAAATCTGTCAGGCAGCAACTTGGTCGTCACAAAACACCTTTTTTCCAGGCGCCTCCACAGCGGCACAGTACCATAGGAGAATACCCCACCTCCCCAGGGACAGGAAACAACGTGGAGATCTTTAAATAGTCCCCTCCCCTTACCTTCTCCAGTTGTTTCCTGTCCCTCTGGGATGGGTGGAGATCTCCGGATGAAGACGCCTGGAAAAGAAGTTTCATCGGTACGCTCAGGGGTCCCTGTGGATGTTGGAGGCCCCTGGGTAGAGACCTGGGTCGCGGGACTGCGGTGCGGTCCTTCCAGGGCTTAGGCGTAAGTCCTCCGGTGGAGGTGGCCCCGGGCTGCGTCCGTGCGCGTTCTCGCGAAGCACACGAGACTCTAGGTGAGCGCCGAGATCCAGCGTGTCTTCCGGCTTCCTGCTCCCCCCCCGAAATGTTCAGTATGCAAAAAATCTCTCCCCTCGGGGTACAAGAAGCCGCTATGTTCCAGATGTCTGGAAAAAATTATTTCAGAGGAAACTCCTTCTCTTCTGGATAATATAAGAGCAATTGTGAAGGAAGAAGTGGGCAGTGCGGTGGACGCTAGAATAACCTCTATGACTCGGGGTCCTTCTACTTCGGTAGCAGCCGTCTCCATTGTATCTGAAATTGATCCGCTGGAGGAGGAGCTGGATGAGGGAGAGTTACTGTCAGCATCAGATCAAGACTAATCGGAGGATGATACTGGTCGCCCCTTGTGCTCCATTGAAGAAACGGATTCGCTACTAAAAACCATTAGAGCGACCTTAAACACAGAGGAATCTAAGCAACCGAAGTCGGTTCAGGATTTAATGTTTAAGGGATTAGGGGAAAGAAAGAAGAGTGTTTCCCTTACATTCTAATATTTCTACCCTTATAAAAAAAGAATGGGCGGATCCTGAGAAGAGGCCTGGGGTTGCCCGTATCTTTAAAAGAAAATACCCGTTTGCGGAGGAAGACACGACCCTCTGGGATAAGTGCCCAAAAGTCGATGCTCCCATAGCAAAAATTACAAAAAAATCAGTCCTTCCCTTTGAGGATTTGGGTCTTCTAAAGCAGTGGCCCCCAACCTTTTTTGCACCAAGGCCCGGTTTCTCGCTAGACAATTTCCCCAGGGCCCGCGGGTGGGTTTGGATGGGGGGGGGGGGCGCTGCGGTTGTTGGGGGGCGGAGCATAGTGCCCCCACACAGTAGATATTCCCCATTAGTGCCCCCAAACAGTAGTTATACCAGCATAGTGCCCCCACACAGTAGATATTCCCCATTAGTGCCCCCAAACAGTAGTTATACCAGCATAGTGCCCCCACACAGTAGTTATAGTAGCATAGTGCCCCCACACAGTAGTTATACCAGCATAGTGCCCCCACACAGTAGTTATAGCAGCATAGTGCCCCCACACAGTAGTTATAGTGCCCATAGTGCCCCCACACAGTAGTTATAGTAGCATAGTGCCCCCCACACAGTAGTTATAGTGCCCATAGTGCCCCCACACAGTAGTTATAGTAGCATAGTGCCCCCACACAGTAGTTATAATAGCATAGTGCCCCCACACAGTAGTTATAGTGCCCATAGTGCCCCCCACACAGTAGTTATAGTGCCCATAGTGCCCCCACACAGTAGTTTATAGTAGCATAGTGCCCCCACACAGTAGTTATAGTGCCCATAGTGCCCCCACACAGTAGTTATAGTGGCCAATAGTGCCCCCCACAGTAGTTATAGTGCCCACAGTGCCCCCACACAGTAGTTATAGTGCCCATAGTGCTCCTCTCCTTCAGTTTTGTACAATAAAAAAAACAAACACTTATACTTACCTCCATCAGCCTGGCAGCGCTGCGATGCAGGCCTCCTCCGGCCTGTGTCCCGCTCTGCACGGCTCAGGCGGCGCGATGACGTCATCGCACCGCCTGAGCTGGCCTCTGATAGGCTACAGGCACTAGGCCTGCAGCCTATCAGAGGAACGGGCAGGGGAGACGCCTCTCCCTCCCCTGCCCCACCGCAACACAGGCATCTGTATCGCCGTCCTGAGGACGGCGATACAGATGACTATGGAGATGAGCGCTTCCACAATGGAAGCGCTTATCTCCTTGTCCCCTGCCACCGCCGCGGCCCGGCAGGCATCGATTCAGGGCCCGGTCCTGGGCCGCGGCCCGGTGGTTGGGGACCGCTGTTCTAAAGGACCCTATGGACAAAAAAAGCGAATCACTTAAAGTCCTGGGAGTCCTCAACGGCTATACTTAGACCTAGCGTGGCAGCAACTTATACAGCCCGGTCCATGGGTATATGGTTGAATCAATTGGAAGAACACTTAGTGTCTGGCACCCCCAGGGAGGATATTCTGGCTTCCCTGCCCACGCTCAAGCAGGCAGCAAATTTCCTGGCGGACGCCTCCATTAACACTGTCAAATTGGCCGCTAGGTCTGCGGCTCTTTCAAACGCCACGAGAAGAGCTGTATGGTTGAGATCGTGGGCAGGGGATGTGGCCTCTAAAAACAAATTATGTGGTATCCCGTGTGAGGGGGACAGAGTCTTTGGCACTGTCTTGGACGACATACTTGAGAAAGCCACAGACAGGAAGAAGGGTTTTCCCTCAGTCATGGCCCCTTTTTCAGAGGAAAGGGTTTATATCCAAAAGGGGTAGACAGGACCAGAAGAAAAGGGGTGCAGCAGGAAAATGGCAGTCCAACAGAGGTAGAGGTTTCCTGTTCAACCCAAGTAACACCTTTCAGAAACCTGGCTCCCAATGACGCCAGAGGTCCCGTGGGTGGGAGATTAAGAAATTTCCTTCCTGTTTGGGAAAAAATCTCCACCAGCCCGTGGGTCCTAAATGTACTAAGGTTGGGACTAAGACTAGAGTTTGCTTCTCCCCCGCTAGAAAAATTTTGTATAAATCAAAAATTAAAAAACTCAGATCAGAAAGCTCTGATAAATCAGATAGACATTCTTCTAGAGAAGCGCGCTATCATTCAGGTCCCGAAGGAGGAAGAAGGTCTAGGTTTCTACTCCCGAATCTTCCTGATAAAGAAGCCAAATGGCTCATTCAGGGCCATTATCAACTTAAAAAAGCTGAACAAACACTTAGTATACAAACGTTTCAAGATGGAAACTATAAAGTCGACGATAAACTTGCTGGGGAAAGACTTCCTCATGGCCACTGTATATTTAGCGGACGCATACTATCACATCCCAATCTGCGTAGAACACCAGAAGTTTCTAAGGTTCGCAATACAGTCAGAAGAAACAGTAGCCCACTTCCAATTTCAGGTACTGCCCTTTGGCCTAACCTCAGCGCCAAGAGTGTTTACGAAGGTCATGTCAGAAGTTATATCTCATCTCCATCTGAAACAAATATTGATAGTCCCTTATCTAGACGATTTTCTGATAGCGGCAGAGTCATCAAAGTATCAAATAGACCAACATCTAGATCTAGTGATCCAGTCTCTGGAAAGCTTAGGGTGGCTGATAAATCGAGAAAAATCAAACCTGACTCCCAGCAGAAGAAAAATATTTTTGGGCATCCTTCTAGATTTGTCGGTCATGGTATCTTTTCTTCCACTAGAAAAGCAGGAAAAAATAGTTCGGGAGGTAACCGCTCTAAGAGCAGCAAGAAAGGTCCCTATTCGGTTGATAATGAGGGTGTTGGGACTCATGTCTTCAGCGATCCCTGCAGTCAAATGGGCACAAGCTCATTCCAGAGTGCTCCAATCCTTCATGCTAGGAACCTGGGACAAAAAGATGTTTTACCTGGACATAAAAGTATGCTTGCCCAACCAAGTAAAATCTTCCCTTTCATGGTGGCTAAACAGGACAGTACTGCAGAGAGGGGTCCCTTGGCAGACACCAGATCCAGTCCTGATTATGACGGATGCCAGCAAGATAGGTTGGGGAGCTCACTCCCAACTATCCATGGTCCAAGGAAGGTGGAGTCAGATTATGAGTCAGGCCTCTTCCAATGTAAGAGAATTGTCAGCAATTTGGGAAGCCCTATTAAGTCTCCAACAAGAAATAAGAAACAGGGATGTAAAAATTGTTTCGGACAATATCACCTCTGTAGCCTACATAAACAGACGGGGGAACGAGAAGCGCGCTGTTGGAAAAAATTTCTCAAAAGCTACTGGGTTGGGCCGAAAAGAATCTAAAGTCCATCTCAGCAGTACACATAAGCGGCAGAAACAATACACTGGCCGACCTCTTGAGCAGAGAAAAACTGAAAGAGGGGGAATGGTGCTTGAATCGGCAGGTCTTTCGCCAGATTACAGAAAGATGGGCTCCTCCCTCTTTAGATCTGTTTGCCACCGCCAAAAACAGTCAGACGGCAAGATTCTGTTTCCTATCAGTCAGAGATCATCCGGTGTTTGTAGACGCCTTGTCCCATCCTTGGCCAAAAGAGCTTTTATACGCTTTTCCCCCAGTCGCACTCATCCCGAGAACTTTGGCAAAGATAGTGAAAGAAAAAGCGAATGTGATTCTGATCGCTCCGTTCTGGCCGAGAAGGGCCTGGTTCCCTCTGCTCCTCAAACTGGCGGCCAGGGATTATTGGATGCTTCCCGCCCATCAAGACCTGCTGTTCCAGGGTCCGGTGTTACATCCCATGCTGGACCAACTCCATCTCGCAGCTTGGAATCTGAGAGGGAATTGTTAAAAACCAAGGGCCTTTCAGAAGCGGTAATTGCCACTATATTAAACAGTCGTAAGCCTACAACATCAAGGATTTATCATAGAGTATGGGCTTCCTTCCGAAATTTTGCAGAGAGAAAAAATTCTTCAGCAGGGTCTCTAGATATTAGCCTAGTCCTAGATTTTTTACAATCGGGTCTAGAGAAGGGTCTTAGTCAGCACCATTAAAGTACATATTGTGGCCCTTTCAGTATTTTATGATGTAAAGTTGGCAGAGTATGATCTAGTCAAAAGATTTGTTAAAGGGGCCAGAAGGAGACAGCCGGTGGTTAGACCTACAGTCCCCCCTTGGGATCTGAATTTAGTGCTTTCAGGGCTTTCAGAGCACCCCTTTGAGCCCCTTTCAGATATCCCGTGAAAAATGTTATCCTTCAAAGCAGTTTTCTTGGTGGCAATAACTATGGCCAGAAGAATAGGGGAAATTCAGGCCTTTTCATGTAGACCTCCTTATCTAACGGTAAAAGATGATAGAGTTATTCTTAAGCACTCTCCTTTTTTACCTAAGGTTTTCTCACAGTTCCACTGCAGTCAGGAGGTGTCACTCCCATCATTTGGTTCTCCTGCAGGTTCACCAGAAGAAGTGAAATTTCATATGCTGGATTTTCGTAGATGCATCCTGGCATACTTGGAGGCAACAAAGCCATTCAGGAAGTCGGATAGACTGTTTGTGTAGTTTGCTGGCCCAAGGAAGGGGCAAGCAGCAAGTAAGGTGTCACTAAGCAGATGGATTCGGTCTACGATCAATTTATGTTATAAAACTGTGGACAGACTTCCACCGGTAGAATTAAAGGCACATTCAACTCGGGCTGTGGCGGCCTCGTGGGCTGAGGTTGCAGACGTTCCCCTAGAACAGATCTGTCGTGCAGCAACCTGGTCGTCCCCATCCACCTTTTATAGACATTACCAGTTGGATGTGTTAAAAAATAGAGACTTGTCTTTCGGCCGTAGGATTCTTTCAGCTGTAGTCCCGCCCTAGGTTAGGGTTCTCTGCTATTCCTCCTATGGTACTGTGCCGCTGTGGAGGCGCCTGGAAAAGATAATTACTTACCGGTAATTGGATTTTCCTCTAGCCTCCACAGCGGCACAGGGTTTTTCCCGCCACTTGGTTTTCTGTTATTTTCATGTGGATTGTTATAGTTTCTGCTGTACTGTTGTTTGAATATAAAGATAACAGTGATTTGCATGCATTTCAGAGTTCTCGGTTATTTACTGGAGAAGGTAAGGGGAGGGGACTATTAAAGATCTCCACGCTGTTTCCTGTCCCTGGGGAGGTGGGGTATTCTCCTATGGTACTGTGCCGCTGTGGAGGCTATAGGAAAATCCAATTACCGGTAAGTAATTATCATCTTTCAGGCATTATAAGTTGGATGTTTTGAGGAGGAATGATTTGTCCTTTGCTCGCGGGGTGCTCTCGGTTGCAGACCCACCCTGAAGAGTCTTCTCTGTTAATCCTCCTATGTTCCATGCCGCTGTGGAGGCGCCTGGAAAATAAGTTAATTACTTACCGGTAATTGTTTTTTCCTATAGCCTCCACAGCGGCACGGGGGTTTTTCCCACCGCTTTGTTATATATTTTGTTGTATGCAGTATGACTTGTTTTTTTGCTGTTTATATCTGAATATAAAGATATGATTGCATCTATTCCAGAGTTTCTCGGTTATTTACTGGAGCAGGTATGGGGAGGGGGCTATTTATTCATCTCCACGTGTTTTCCTGTCCCTATGGGAGGCGGGGTGTCTCCTATGTTCCGTGCCGCTGTGGAGGCTATAGGAAAAACCAATTACCGGTAAGTAATTAACTTATTTTCCTTCCACTCAACTTTCCATTAATATGCTTTGATACAGCACTCTGTGAACAGCCAGCTTCTTTTGCAATGACCTTTTGTGGCTTACCCTCCTTGTGGAGTGTGTCAATGACGGCCTTCTGGACATCTGTCAAGTCAGCAGTCTTCCCCATGATGGTGTCGCCTACTGAACCAGACTAAGGGACCTTTTTAACCCTTTCATGACCGGAGGTTTTTTCGGTATTGCGTTTTCGTTTTTTGCTCCTTGCCTTCATACAGCCATAACTTTTTTTATTTTTCTGCTCACATAGTTGTATGAGGGCTTGTTTTTTGCGGGACAAGTTGTACTTTCAAATGCCACCATTTATTGCTCATTTTTTGCGGGGCGATCTGAAGTTTTTATTGATACCATTCTGGGGTGTGTCTGACTTTTTGATCGCTTTTTATTTAATTTTTTTTAGAAAAAAAAAGTGACAAAACGTCAAATCGCCATTTGGACGCTTTTTTCCGCCACACAATTTGCCGTATTGGAATTTTTTTTTTTTAGTTTAAAAGTACGGGCGTTTTCGGTCACGGTGATACCCATGATGTCTATATT
Organism: Rhinella marina; assembly: GCA_900303285.1. NCBI lineage: Eukaryota > Metazoa > Chordata > Amphibia > Anura > Bufonidae > Rhinella > Rhinella marina. Next base: position 23,779 of record ONZH01020660.1, on the reverse strand, counting down.
TATTGTTATTTAGGTATTTATTTTTTAATTATACGGAAAGGGGGGTGATTTAAACTTTTTTATATTTTTTTTATTTTTTATATATTTTGTAACATTTTTTTAAATTTTTTTTTTTAATTATTTGAAAGCTCAAATATAAGCGAATATATTGTACTTTTAATTTTTTCACTATGAGCAATCTCTGATTTTTATCTTGAATTAAAACTCATGATTGCTCATTTCTTATCCTGGCCTGCCATCTAGTGGCCAGAATAAGAATTGCACTTTGAAAGCTGTAATCCTCACCAGCGAGGATTACAGCTTTCATAACGTGTACAGACAGCCCGATTGGCCAATCGGGTCGTCTGTACATCACCCGGAAGCAAACTGCTTCCGGGTATAGACGCCACCGGAAGCCATTAGAGGGGCCCAGAAGAAAAGAGAGGCCCATCGGAAGACGCCGCCGATGGCGGTAAGTAGCCGCAAGTCTCTGCTGTTAGAAACAGCAGAGACTTGCCGGCCATGACGCCCGCCGCACCCGCACCGCCCGAGCACCGTCCATGTACGGCGCCGGTCGGGAAGGGGTTAAACACTTAGGAAGCCTCTGCAGGTGTTTTGGGTTAATTATTCTAATTCTTTGAGATAATGACTTTTGGATTTTCCTTGGCTATAAACCATAATCATCAAGATTAACATAAATAAACACTTGAAAAAGTTCACTCTGTTTGTAAAGTGGGGAAAAATTGGCTTCTACCTCATAGGGGTTTTTTTGCCTTCCTCTGGAAAAACTTGTAGGATATCAGGCCGAACTGGATGGACAGATGTCTTTTTTCTGCCTTATAAACTATGCTACTATGTTACATGTTTTCACAGAATTTCCTATGCTTTCTGGACTGGGAATGAACAGGATATATGCATCCTGTTCATTTCCTGTCCAGAAAGCACATGTAATTCAGCATGCACCTATACATCTAGAATTTGTATTAATTCCAGAATAAACTCCACAAATATCCTATGCATTCCCTGTCTAGAAAGGGCAAGTATAGGCGTGTATATGTGGAATATTTGTTCATTTCATAATTAAAAAAATGTAAGAAACATATCTCTATATATAGTTTTACAAATTAATTTCTTCATTCTTTTTAGTATGTCCCCAGTCTGTTCAGTTTGTCACTTGTAAGGGTGCCTTCACACGCGGCAGATTTTGTGGCAGAAAATTCTGAGACTGAAAATCAGGTGCATTCTTTTGAATTGGGCAGCAAGCACATGGATTTCTGCAAGCTCCATTAAAGTGAATTGAGCTGATTTTCAGTCACAGAATTTTCTGCCATAAAATCTGCTGCATGTAAAGGCACCTTAACAGCACTGTGCAGCCCCATTTACAATGGAAATGTGTAAACAAACAAATTGCAAAGTAAAAACAATCATGCCGTAATCAATATAGAAAGCGTATTCGTGCTAATGCTGCGTCATAAAGTGAGATTCTTGGCAAATCCATTTTGTACAAAATTATTAGTCCCTGTCCGCAGGGCTGTGGAGTCGGAGTCGGTGACCATTTTGGTGGAGTCGGAGTCGGTATAAAATGGACTGACTCCGACTCCTAAAATATATAATAAATTGGTACAAATGTCTGTTCTATTCCTGAACTAAGGATCTAGGCTTTCAGTTGAGATGACTGTGGGCTGCCCTTCATGTAGATGCTCAGAAGTGAAACTCCTCTGCTACAGATCAGAGGAAAAAGGCACTGGGAAGAAATGGCTGTACTAATCTCAGATCTGCTGGAGAAAACAGGATTAAAGGGGTTTTCTCACTAGTTACAAAGATTAGCTTTCAACATAAAAGGACAGTTAAAAGAAGACATTTTCTAAATACAGTGGTCAGTAGATTTTACTTTAGTCATGAACTATAGACAGTTCAGTAGGTCTCTTACTGTACACAGGTTTCTATGGTAACCTGCAGAAAAGAAAGACTTATCTGATTGGCTGAGAGCAGGAGTGACCTCAGTAAGGCTACTTTCACACTGGCGGCAGGCCTGATCCGGCAGGTGAAGGGTGCTGCCGGATCAGGCCTGCCGCAGTGACATGTGTGGAGCCGGAACCGCGCTCCGGCCCCACACATGTCACACAGTACATACATACACATAAACATAAACATACAAACACACATACATACTTACATGCTCCCCGGCAGGTCTTCGGAGCGTCAGAGGGACAGGACGGCTCACACAGGTCACGATTCCTGACGATTCCACCAGGCGCCCAGCAGAGGGCGCTGTGGGGAATCGTGACCTGTGTGAGCCCTCCTGTCCCTGACGCTCCGAAGACCTGCCGGGGAGCATGTAAGTATGTATGTGTGTTTGTATGTCTATATGTGTGTGTATGTTTATGTTTATGTGTGTGTCTGTGTCTGTATGTGTCTATGTGTAGCCGGATCCGTAATGGACTCCATTGAAAGTCAATGGAGGGCGGATCCGGTTACCATTATGGTCACACCAGACGGATCCACCCCCATTGACTTGCATTGGGGGTCATTCCGGATCCGTCTTGGTGTGGATGCCTGGACCGGAGAGCAAACCGCGGCATGCTGCGGTTTGTTCTCCGGTCTGAAGACGGAACGGAATGCTTTCAGGAGCATTCCGTTGTCTTCAGTTCAGTTTTGTCCCCATTGACAATGAATGGGGACAAAACTGAAGCGTTTTATTCCGGTATTGAGCCCCTATGACGGAACTCAATACCGGAATTTTAAAACGCTAGTGTGAAAGTAGCCTAAGGACTGAGAAGGATGGCTTTACCTTTAATTGTGTTAGAGATCACAACCTCCTGCTGGAGACACCCCCCCCCCCCACACACACACACACACACACACACACACACACAGCCTGAGGAGACATAGTAAGAGCAAACTGTCTGTCAGCCAGTGAATCAATGTGCTGAGAAAACCCCTTTAAGGCAAGTACTTCTTAGTATATCTAAACTTTCAATAAACTGCATAAATCACTTGTCCATGTTCTCTCTGCTTTATGTTTTAGTTTGCATTTCCTCTGATGTAAAACACCTCGGGCCTTATGTATGAAAACTGTCTAGGTCTAGAAGTTTCTTTGTTGCCCATAGAAACCAATCATAGCTCCTCTTTCATTTCATATAGTGCTTTGGAGAAATGAAAGGGGAGCTCTGATTGGTTGCTATGGGCAACAAAGAAAGTGTTAGACCTAGACAGTTTTCATACATCAGGCCCTTAGTGAGCTGTACCCAGAGAAGCCTGATACTGAAAGTTTAGAGTAAAGATATCTAGTAAAACATAAATTACAAACTCTTTTTGTCATGACATATCTGTACTATTGATTTATGCAAAGTTTGTTTAAAGTTATCACTTAAACATGCTCCATGTTTGAGGGAGTCGGATTGAGAGTCGGAGTCAGGGGAAATTGAGGAGTTGGAGTCGGGGCTTTGGCTTACCGACTCCAGAGCCCTGCCTGTCCGCCAACGACAAGGCAATCTCTTTAGGACAGGAACCTACACTAAATGTTACCTCCACTGGTGCCATACTGGCCTCCATTAAATTCAGGGAATGCATGTTCCACATGCATCCTGAGCCCAATCTATATTATACCTCTTTTGGTGCCACAATTGCGTTCAAGGAAATATATAGTGTAAACAATACAACTCGATAGGGAGAGACAGAACATACAAATAATAAAATAAAAAAATACACACATTCTACCTCGCCTCTCATAAAGACTACCTTCCCCCAGTCATCATAATGCTACCCATGACTCAACTGCACTGAGGCCTCATTCAGTTGATAGTATTTTAGCGTCTGTAAGGCCCCTTTCACATGAGCGAGTTTTCCGTGCGGGTACAACGCGTGATGTGAACGCATAGCACCTGCACTGAATCTTGACCCATTCATTTCAATAGGTCTGTGTACGTTTTTTTTTTTACGCATCTGTTCTGTGTTACGTAAAAAACACCGCATGTACTATATTCTGCGTTTTTCACGCAGCCCCGGTCCCATAGAAGTGAATGGGGTTTCAGTGGTTTCCTGTCCTAGGAAGAGGATTCCTGCAGTGCTGTTACAGGATTGTGAGGGGAGTAGTTTCTCTCCAAGTTAAGCGCTGGGTGGAGTGTGTGGGGGTGGGGGGTGTTTGTGCCAGTGAGTTCTCAGCACACCCTGAAGAGTCTTCTAATCCCTTGAAACGGTGTTGCATACCTGGTCGGAGACGCAGGCGTTGCAGGAGCGCAAGAAGGCCGCAGTGCGCCTAGTGGGTGATGTCACGTGCAAAATAGTGACTTCCAGGCAGGATGAATCTAGGCCTCTGGAGCGCTGGATTACACATGTCTCGTGAGATTTTACTCAGGAAGCGCAGCACCATGATGGGATTTTTTTATTTCCTCTGCCAGTATTAAGCCCAGCTAGGTGGCCTCCGGAATCCTTCTCGGGAAGGACCAGGTCCATAGCATACGGAACCTTTGAACAGCATGGAAAGTGCTAGAGAGGCTCAAAAGGAACCATCTACCCCTTCACCTGTGGTATGGTTTGGAGTGTATATAAGGTATACAGATATTTTATTGGAATGGTAGTTTATTGGCGCATATTGTTTTTCAGGATAATCCCAGGAAGACATTCTCAAAAACAAGACACAAAGAATGTGGGCTGTGTAAGACTAAATTAGTCCCCCCCCTGTGTTAAATTATTGTATTGAGAATACTGTAGTGGAAGAATCCCCATCTATGATGAAATGTATGGAAAAAAAATAATTAGAGAAGAAGTGGGTAATGTTTTTAAACCTAAAAAAGAATCTCATAAGAGCAAAGACAAGTCTCCTCCTGCACCTGATTATTCAGATTCCTCTACTTCAGATGACAAAGTCCAGGGGGTGGAAAGCGGAGAAGGTGATTGTGACTCATCTTCTGAGGGGGAGAAAGGGTGGTAAACCATTCTTTGCCACTTAGGAGGTGGACCAGCTTTTAAAGTCCATTAGAGCCACAATGAATATTGAGCATCTGAAGGAAGTGAGATCAGTTCAGGATGTTATGTTTGAGGGCTTATAAGAAAATAAAAATGTTTCAGCTATGATTACAAATGAGTGGGAAAAATCCTGATAAATGTAGCTTTAGCCCTTCTTCGGTAAAGCGGAAAGATAGATCTTCTCTGCCTTTTGATGATCTGGGTCAGTTAAAAGATGATATAGACAGGAAAGCAGATAGCTTCTTGACATGGTCCTGGGAATCAGCGGCGGCTTTTAACCCCTTCAGCCCCGGGCCTGTTTTCACCTTCATGCCCAGGCCATTTTTTGCAAATCTTGACGTGTCACTTTATGTGGTAATAACTTTGGAACGCTTTTACTTATCCAGGCCATTCTGAGATTGTTTTCTCGTCACATATTGTGCTTCACGACAGTAGTACATTTTTGGCAAAATATTTCATTTTTATTTTTTTAAAAATACCAAATTTACTAAAAATTTGGAAAAAATTCCAAATTTCAATTTCTCTACTTTCAAAATACATAGTAATACCTCCAAAAATAGTTATTTTACATTCCCCATATGTCTACTTTATGTTGGCATCATTTTATAAATGTCATTTAACTTTTTTAGGACGTTAGAGGGCTTAGAAGTTTAGAAGCCATTTTTCAAATTTTCACCAAATTTTCCAAAACCATTTTTTTAAGCACCAATTCAGATATAAAGTGATTTTGAGGGGCTTACATAATAAACCCCCCCCATAATGACCTCTATGGGTTTGTGGCAGTGGTCAGAAGGAAAGGAGCGCCATATGGATTTTGGAGGCAGATTTTGCTAGAATAGTTTTTAGGCACCATTTTGTAATTGAGAGACCCTGACGTACCCCTAGAGTGGAAACCCTCAAAAAGTGACCCCATTTTGGAAACTACACCCTTCAACAAATATATTAAGGGGGGTACTGGCCACTTTGACCCCCAAGTGTTTTACGGAATTTGGAAACACTTGGCTGTGAAAATGAAAAATTTCATTTCTTCCAATAAAATGTTGCTTTAGCCCCAAACTTTTTGTATTTTCATAAGGGGTAACAGGCGAAAAGCACCCCATAATTTGTTACCCATTTTCTCCTGAATACGGCAACACCCCATATGTTGTGGTAAACTGGTGTGGGTGCACAGGGCAGGACTCAGAACAGAAGGAGCGCCATATGGATTTTACAACACAGATTTTGATGGAATGGTTTGCGGGAGCCACTGATTTTTATTTTTTGAGTTATTGTCTTATGTGGGGGCTCGTTTTTTGCGGGATGAGCTGATGTTTTCATTGGTACCATTTTGGGGTACATAAGACTTTTTGATTGCTTGGTATTAGACTTTTTGTGAGTCAAGGTGAAAAAAATAGCTGTTTTGGCATAGTTTTTTTAAAAAAAATTTTTTACAGCATTCACCAGAGAGGGCAAATCATGTGATATTTTATGGAGCAGGTTGTTACGGACGCGGCGGTACCCAATATGTCTAACATTTTTATTTTTAGAAAGCTTTACACATTAGATGCATTTTTGAACAGAATAAAATCTTTATTTTGTGTTGCCATTTTCAGAGAGCCATATTTTTTTCAGTTTTCAGGCGATTGTCTCAGGTATGGTATCATTTTTGCAGGAGAAGATGACGGTTTGATTGGTACCATTTTGGGTCAAATACGCCTTTTTGATCACCTGCTATTACACTTTTTGTGAGGCAAGAGGGAAAAAAATGGCTATTTTGGCGTAGTTTTTTTAACAATTTTTTTACAGCATTCGTCTGGGGGGCCATCTCATGTAATATTTTTATAGAGCAGGTTGTTACGGACGTGGCAATACCAAATATGTCTAACTTTTTTATTTTTGGAAAGTTTTACACATTAGATTTATTTTTGAACAGAATAAAATCTTTTTTTTGTGTTGCCATTTTCTAAGAGCCATATTTTTTTTATTTTTTGGGCGATTGTCTTAGGTAGGGTATCATTTTTTGCGGGACGAGATGACGATTTTATTAGTACCATTTTGGGATAAATACGCCTTTTTGATCGTGTAGTATTACACTTTTTGTGGGGGAAGGTGACCAAAAAATGGCTGTTTTGGCACTGTTTTTTTTATTTTTTACTGTGTTCACCTGGCGGGATGGATTGTGTGATATTTTTATAGAGCCGGTCGAGACGGACGCGGCGATACCTAATATGCCTACTTTTTTCTTTTTTTTTTTTTTTTTTTTTCTTTTTTTAACTTTTTTTTTTACTTTATTGGGGGGAAAATGGCGTTTTTCTTTTTTTTACTTGAAACTTTTATTATTTTTTTAACTTTTTTTCACCTTTTTTTTTTCAACTTTTGGGGGTCTGATCCCCTTTACAATGCATTACAATACTGTTGTATTGTAATGCATTGGCTGTAAGTGTATTACTCACAGTAATACACTTACAGCCTGCTTCCCGTGCGATCCAGGGGGCTGGATCGCACAGGCTCGCAGGGATGGCAGCCACGATGCCTAAGGAAGGCATCGGGCTGCCATCCAAGCCATCGGGTCCCCGTCACAGCAGCGTGGGGACCCGATGCCCCCCCCTGCTCGCCCTCCTGAATATGCGCACACCTCATGTGCCGCGGTCAGCACTGACCGCGGCACATGAAGGGTTAATGCGCCGGCATTGTGTTTTCACCGATGCTGGCGCATTCCCCAGGGGTCCGGCACCTGGGCACTGCCGGACCCCCGCCGCTGATCGGGCGGGCGCAGCTCCTGCACCCGCCCAATCTTGTACTTGTCCTGCTAGGGCGCTTGTATTATGGGTTAAACAATTAGAGGAACGGATCAGGGATAGGCCCCCTAGAGATCAATTATTGGAGACCATCCCAGTCATTGCTAAGGCGGCGGCTTTTTTAGCTGATGCATCTGCTGATTCAGTCAAGCTACCTCCCACACATCCTTACTGCCTAATGCTGCACAGAGAGCCCTTTGGTTAAAGAATTGGTCAGGAGTTGCATCAAAAAAATCATCTCTGTAATATGCCGTGTGAAGGAAGATACTTATTTGGGTTTGCTCTTGAGGATATTCTGGCGAAGGCATGTGATAGAAAAAGGTCCCCCCTTCCTTTTGCCAAAATTGGAATTTTCTGGTAGAGAGAAGAGCCCAAATAAAAGAGATTCCAGTTCTCCGCTTCTAGAGCAAAAGGCTTTATGTTCAGAAACCAGAACCCAGCTGTGGCCAAAAAAGATGTATTCCCCTAAAGAAGCATCATACAAGTTAGTGAGCAGATGGTACAGAAAACCAGTTGCGCTACATGCCATGTTCCCCTCGACTATACCAGCTTGTTGGAGATACAGGGTCTTATTTACATATATGGTGGGATTGTCGCTTTATTAAAAACCTTTAGTAGAGGAGGTTATAAACACAGTTTGCCCGGGCTCCCCGGCGCTATCGAATAACATTCTGTTCCTGAATATTACCCCCACTACCCATACTCACTTCAACATTACCCTATGGAAACAACTGGTTTTAACTGCCAAAGCTATGATTCCTTTATTTTGGAAGCAGGTTGTAGCCCCCAATACTTCAGTGGATCCATAAAGTGGGACAGGTCGCGAGACTTAAAGAACTAAGTACCATCTCCCCCAAGTCACATGCTAGGTATCTAAAAGCTTGGACACCATGGCTTACTTTCGCTACACAAGGAGACCTTCAACGTTACTTGTCTGCCACGTAAATAGGAAGACGACCGATAGGATTTGTGCTGTCCTCCCCTGCGCATTCCAGGTTAAATGCAACAAGGTAGTGTGTTTATAACATCTAGAGATTATATGAATGTTTGTATGCCGATTTCTCAAGCTGTACTATGCCATAGGCATTGTTTCTCCAACTTGTAATCCGTTACCACTTATGTTCGTACCCATAGCATCCTTGTTCAATGATAAGATTATGGGGCACTCTTTTTGGGCGTTCTCTGGGGATTGCAGAGCCCAGTGGGTTATTTTATTCCACTTGGCTCTACTTGAGTCCCTTTGGGGCCCTTTAATTGTATGTTCTAGTGTGTAACAGAAAAAGACATACGCGATTGTTTGTATTACCTTTATTGAAAAACAATAAAAAGACATTTGACAAAAAAGATAACCCGTAATGATGCCAAGGTGAGTGAAAGGTTGTCAGACTTCCTCTCAGCCTGGTCCTCAATTTCAGTGCTTGGATTCTAAAATCTAACATTTTGGATTCCAACATCTCTCCTCCAGAAAGATTTGTAATAACAAAGGTAGCACAGGGGGAATTGGAAAAGGAAGTAAGGATACTTATTTAAAGGATTATTCCGACATTCAACTTTTCTAGGCTATGTTTGTCACAATAGCACACCCTGCAAATTTTCAAATCACATTTATTAAAAATTTTCTACTAGGGCTGAGCTCAACAACCTGGTCACGTGGCGCCCTGCCTGCACTTCATCCTTGCTCCAAGTACACGTGCTGTTCATTGTGCACGTGATCTTGGAGCTTCAGTACCACCTACCATGAACGTGTCAATCAAGCACTGATGTCACGTTGATGGATTGCCCCCCTGCTCTCCATCTACAGTGCACCAAGGAATGCAAGTGCACTGCATCTGTGTAGCCAAGCGTCCCCCCCCTTCCCCCACATCCCTTCTGTCTGTGCACCCCCCTCCCCCCGTCCCCATTCATGTTCATGATGGCCAAGCGCCGCCCCCCCCTCCCTTTCCCCCCCAACAGCCCCATTCTACAGCCCTTCTATCCGTGCTAATTTCCATCCCTATTCATGTTCAGGATGGTCAAGCGTCACACGCATATTACACAACCGACCCCCCCCCCCCCCCCCTTTCCTACGATGTCCGCCCCCCACTCCCCATCCCTTCTGTCCATGCACAATGGCTTGCCATGGTATATCCGCAATTTACGGAATGGGAGGCCCAATACAGAAATGCCTATTTTTTTCTGCAAAACGGACAAGAATAGGACATGATCTATAATTTTTGGGGGGCCACGGAACAGAGCAACGAAGTGAATGGCCACAAAAAATGCAGCTCGGATGCAGAACCAATCCATGGTCGTGAATGAGCCCTTACTGTGAGTCCAATACACTGCAGTAGACTATACTTTACTGCAGTGTATTAAAGAGGCATTAGACCCACTGGATCTTCAAGAACCAAGTGGGTCTGGGTCAAAATAGTGTAAAAAATAAATGGTTAAAAAACAAATCTAAAAATTTCAACTACAAATTAAATCTTTTTTCCTATATCCGCACATTTATAATTGGTTTTAAAGAAAACATACACATGTTTGGTATTGCCGCGTCCGTAACGACCTGATCTATAAAATGATCATGTTACTTAACCTTGCAGTGAACGCCATTAAAAAAAGAAAAAGAAAAACAATGACAGAATTGCAATTTTTCCCATCTCTCCTCCTAAAAAATGGTATAAAAAGTGACCCCAAAATATCACATACTATACCCCCTTAGGTGAATGCTATAAAAAAAAAAAAACTATGGCACCTTGCCTCACAAAAAGTGTAATACCAAGTAATCAAAAAGTCTTATGTACCCCAAAATGGTACCAATCAGACATCTCATCCTGCAAAAAATGAGACCCTACCTAAGATAATCGCCATAAAAAAAAAAAAAATGGCCGTCAGGAAATTGGAAACACAAAAACCAGATTTTATTCTGTTCAAAAATACTTTCACTGTGTAAAACGTAACAAAAATAAAAAGACATATTGGGTATCACCGTGTTCATAACAACCTGCTCTATAAAAATATCACATGATGGGCTCCCTCAGGTGAGTGTTTTAAAAATAAATAAGTAAAAACTGCCAGAACAGTCATTTTATTGCCACCTCGCCTTACAAAATGCATCAAGTGATCAAAAAGTCATATATACCCTAAAATGGTACCAATGAACATGTCGCCTCATCCTGCAAAAATTGAGCCCCCCACATAAGACAATCACTCAAAAAATAAAAAACCAATGCCACCCGTAAACCAATCCATCAACACCCTCACTGCAAAAGCCATATGGCGCTCCTTCCTGAGTCCTGTCATGTGCCCCTACAGCAGTTTATGACCACATATGGGGTGTTGCCATATTCAGGGGAAAATGGGTAATACATTATGGGGTGCTTTTTCTCCTTTTATCCCTTGTGAAAATGAAATATCTAGAGCTCTTTATTGGAAAAAATGTAATTATTTATTTTTACAGTTAAGTGTTTCTATATTCTATGAAATGCTTGTCAGGTCAATACACTATCCACACCCCTCAATGAATGTGTTGAGGGGTGTAGTTTCCAAAAAGAAGTCACTTTTTGGTTGTTTATTTTGTAGGGGTACCTCAGGGACTCTTAGAATGTGACAAGGCATCCAAAGACCATCCCAGCAAAAGCTGCCCTCCAAAAACCATATGGAGCTGCTACGGTGCGCCCATACAGCAGTTTACTAACAGTGCTTCGTAGTGCTTCAGATACAATGACGCCGCTACATATCTTGAGGATTGCGAACCTATTCAAGTCAATGGGTCCACATCTGTAACACAGAGCGCATACAGCTGGTGCCCATATATGGCCTCATGCAAACAAACGTATGCCGTTGTGCCTGTGAATTTGCGGTCCCAATGCATATGCATTGTCTGTGTGGGTTGACTAGTATGGTTTCACGATCCATCTGCACTGCAAAAAGGCAGTGAATGTGCTACTATTTTGCGTTGTGGCCAGACGGACCGAGATGCCACAAAGCACTTTGTAGTGTTTTCATGGCCTTTTGCTATGTGCGTTCACTTTATACCGCGCCGTATACTGTGGTATGCAGACCCATTCAAGTGAGGGCTCATGCACACAAGTTTGCTCTCCACTCTATGCATTGGGGATCGCAAATTGTGCAGGGCACCGTCCATATGGCCGGTGCTGATGGACGCAGACTCATTGAACTTGAATTGCTCTGTGATCAGTCCACACTGCAAAAAAAAAATAGAACATGTAAAAATAGAACAATTCTGCATCTGTGATGTGGTGCAAAAACGTCCGGTGCCTCTATATAGTGAACCCGCTGTTTGCAGGTCGCAATATAGGCACCAGCCAACTATGGGCGTGTGCATAAGCCCTGAATCGGCATCCCCGTATATGCGGACAGGCCATTAGCAGCCCGTAATATGGGCATGGACAGCCAGTGCCGATGTGTATGAGGCCTAAGGTGGAGTTCATATCACCGTTTCTTTTTCTGTTCTTCTGATCTGTCAGAAGAAGAGGAAAAAAGTATCCTGTAAAAAATGGATTTTTCTTTTGCATTCGTTTTAGCCATTTCTATCTGAGATCTGTTTTTTCAGAACTTTTGTTGTGTCTGTATAAACTTCTCAGACACACATGGCTAAAACGGATGCCTAATGTGCATAACTGATGCAACAGAATTTTTTTTTTTTTTCTGTTCTGACGGATCATAAAAATGGGAAAACGAAACAGTGATTTGAACGCCCAAGTCATGACTATCTGATCGGAGAGGGTCCAACACCTGAGACCACCGCTGTTCAGCAGTGTGATTGTAGCTTAGCCTGGGCCAGTGACGGTATGTTTATTGGTCACATGACTTAGGGGCAGCTCACCTACATAGAAGTAAATGGGGCGGCAGCACCATATATAGTTGTTATACAATGTACCGTGCTGTGCTTGGTGCGCTGTGAACAGAATGCAGTGCTATCTGGAGCACCATGGCATCTTGAGACAGTTGTTTGGCAGGCCCATAGAAACACCAGTAAGCACTTCTGTGGGCTTTCGGGTCTGTATCTTTGTACTGCAAAAAATAGAACATCCTATTTTTTGCCATATTTTGTGCATGGTGGACCCAATGAAATCAGTGGGTCCATACCCCGATATGAAGTTCACATTGCTGCTGCCAATGTTTTGAGGACCACTATTTGTGGTCTTCAACATGGGCAAGGTGACCGTATGGTTGTGTAAATGAGCCCCTTATGGTAAAGTAAGTGCATGTTCTTTCAGTCTGGTTGCCTAACGCTAAGTGTGTATTAGACAGTAAGAAAATCAACATATAGCCGGGGAAACACTGCTATACCGGAGACAAGTGTGTATCTGACTTTTGTGATATCAATAAAAAGTGATATACAATATGATGGCAGTCTAATGTGCATTAGATCACTTTGATTACTGTGAGTCACTGAGGGATAGCAGAGATGTGTGTATCCAACCATTTGTAGTATAAAACAGTATGCAAAGAGAACTGTGTAGCTCATATACAGTCTGTATAATATATATGCATATATAATTTACTTTATAACTATATCAGTCTGCATTGCTGGGGATCAAAAGCCTTACTAGTGAAAAAAGGAAATGTCTGCTAACATAATCATCATTACCTGTGATTGGAATAGTGCTCTGTGTATCACTAATACAGGTCTGGAGGAGGTGAAAAACACAGCTTGAGTGCTGGAAGAAGGAAGTTTACTGTCTAGTACATGGAAACATACTGAGCATGCTCTCTGGAGTACTTGGCTCTGAATGATGATGTAATGGGTGTAGCTATTAGGCTGAGCTAGAGGAGTGGTGGGCGTGGAGCAGCACTGCCAGGAGAGGCAGTGGGAGGATACAGAGAAGAGCTCATCACTGCTGACACTCCCACAACGAGGACATACAGAACCAGAAAATGCTGGATGCATGGGAGACGTGAGAAAAACACAGCTTGATCAAAACATGTTTCAAGGTACTCCGCTTTAGGGCCTGTTCAAATGACTGTGTGTATGGGTCCGCATCTATTCCGCTTAGTCTGTCATAGTAGAAGCTATTGTAGTGAGTTCTTACATTTTTATAGACCCAGATAACCCTTTTAAAAAGGTGCACTTATTCCCTGTCCAGCAACAGAAAAAGGTATGGGATTTTATTCTGATCTTTCTAGTGAAAAAGCCAAGTGTAGAATTTAGTCGGTTGGCCTTGCTGGGACATCTGGCTTTTATCATATGCGTGATTTTATACATCTTTTGTGAGTATAAAAAATTACCGTATTTTTCGCCCTATAAGACGCACTTTTTTTCCCCCAAAAGTAGGGGGAAAAATGCTGTGCGTCTTATAGGGCGAATACAAGTGAGCGCTTCCATAAGGAAGCGCTCACTTGTACGTAGGGACCCCCATCAGACCTCAGATCAGCCCACCCAGCCACTTGTAAAGACCATACTTACCAGACCTGTTCTGCGCTGCCGCTGCCGTCGGGTCCCACGCTCCGCGCTCTTCTCTCTTCCCTGCCGGCACGCAGTATGACCTGACGCTGCGGCGCAGCGTCAGGTCATAGTACGTGCCGGCAGGGAAGAGAGAAGAGCGCGGAGCGTGGGACCGGACGGCAGCGGCAGCGCAGAACAGGTACGGTAAGTATGGTCTTTACAAGTGGCTGGGTGGGCTGATCTGAGGTCTGATAGGGACACAGTACGCTGATCTGAGGTCTGATGGGGGCACATTCTGCTGATGTGAGGTCTTATGGGGGCACATTCTGCTGATGTGAGGTCTTATGGGGGCACATTCTGCTGATGTGAGGTCTTATGGGGGCACATTCTGCTGATGTGAGGTCTTATGGGGGCACATTCTGCTGATTTGAGGTATGATGGGGGCACATTCTGCTGATTTGAGGTATGATGGGGGCACATTCTGCTGATTTGAGGTATGATGGGGGCACATTCTGCTGATCTGAGGTCTGATGGGGGCACATTCTGCTGATCTGAGGTCTGATGGGGGCACATTCTGCTGATCTGAGGTCTGATGGGGGCACAGTGAGATGGTATGGGGGCACAGGGGGCTGATATGGGGGTCTGATGTGATGTCCTTAAATTTATGGGCAGTCTGATAAGAGGATCTGCTGAAAAATATTTTTTTCTTATTTTCCTACACTAAAACCTAGGTGCGTCTTATGGGCCGGTGCGTCTTATAGGGCGAAAAATACGGTACCTTGGCTGATTTAATCCTGCTTCACTATTTAGATCCCCTCTATTGTGTTTCTGGGAAGGAACATAGGAGGACATCTAGAGTGTGGAAAGCATTGAAGTCCAACTACAATGATTATCTGTGTGATTGTGTGGAGCAGAACAGAGGAGAAACGAAGTCCAGCTTGCTTTTTTGGATTTGGTTTGTGGTCAAGGTGGCCTACTTCTGCAGATCCTGCAGTGCCGGTTTCTGGACATTAAGGTTTACTTTTCTTGATTTTAATTTTTGATGGCTGTTGAGAGGGGCCTGGGTTGCTGCTTCTCGCCCTTGAGCCTTGTATCTATGATCCCAGCCATAGATTCCCTCTTGTGAAGGTATAGGTATTTAGTTCAGGACCAGCCTTAAAGGGGTTTTCTGGTTACCAGAAATATAACTTATGTTTTAGACTAATTCATCATCAATAAATACCTAATATAATGTAAATTTATAAAAAGGCAAATTTCCCAGGGTTGAGCGCTGCACTACAGGACATACTGTCACATAATGACACTAATGCTAAATGGGAGTGCTTTAAATCTACTTGGGATAAGTATATTGTTAAATACGTTCCTAGAGGTAACAAGTACAAGCAAATAAGATTAAACCCTACATGGCTTAAAAAGAGTGTAAAAAGTGCAATAAATGACAAAAAGAGGGCCTTTAAGAAATACAAATCGGAGGGGACAGCAATAGCCTTCAAAAAGTATAAACCACTAAATAAATTATGTAAGGGGATAATAAAATCAGCGAAAACTGTAATCAGTGAAATACAGGGGCCAAAGAAAGTAAGAACAACCCCAAAATATTCTTTAAATACATGAATGCAAAAAAATAGGTATGAACATGTAGGACTCCTAAATGATGGTAACGGGGTGTTGGTCACTGGGGATCGAGAGAAGGCAGAGCTCCTTAATGTTTTTTTTTTTTTAGCTCTGTATATACAAAAGAAGAGAGGGCATCTCATGAGGGTGGTACCACTGGTGTGAATACCTCAAATAACATACTTACCTGGCTGACTGTAGATATGGTCCTTAATATGCTAAAAAAAATTAAAGGTGAACAAGGCCCCAGGTCCCGATGGATTACACCCTAGAGTTCTAAAGGAGCTCAGTTCAGTTATTGCTTTGCCTCTGTTCATAATTTTTACAGATTCTTTAATGACCGGCTTTGTATCAAGAGACTGGCACAAGGCGAATGTGGTGCCCATTTTCAAAAAGGGTGCTAGGCCTTCACCAGGAAATTATAGACCAGTAAGCTTAACATCCATAGTGGGGAAAAATGTTTGAGGGCCTTCTACAGGACTACATACAGGATTATGTAACTGTCAATAATATATTAAGTGATAGCCAACATGGTTTTACTAAGAAAAGAAGCTGTCAAACTAACCTGATTTGTTTTTATGAGGAGGTGAGTAGAAGCCTGGACAGTGGAAACGCTGTCGACATTGTTTTTTTGGACTTTGCAAAGGCGTTTGATATTGTCCCTCATGGACGACTAATGGGTAAATTGAGGTCTATTGGTTTAGAAAATATAATTTGTAATTGGATTGAAAATTGGCTTCATAATCGTGTCCAAAGAGTTGTGGTCAATGATTCCTACTCTGAATGGACCCCGGTTATAAGTGTTGTTTCCCAAGGTTCAGTGCTGGGTCCGCTATTATTTAACTTATTCATTAATGACATAGAGGATGGGATTAACCCCTTCGCGCCCAGCGCCGTACATGTACGGCGCTGGGGCGATGCGGGCACATGACGCCCGCTTGCGGGTGCGGCGGGCGTCCTGGCCGGCAAGTCTCTGCTGTTTCTAACAGCAGAGACTTGCCGCTACTTACCGCCATCGGCGGCGTCTTCCTGGGAGCCTAGATGCCGTGATCACACGTGATCACGGCATCTAGTTGCGTCTCAACCCGGAAGCATTCGCTTCCGGGTGGTGTACAGACACCCCGTGTGGCCAATCGGGGTGTCTGTACACCATATGAAAACTGTAATCCTCGCTGGTGAGGATTACAGTTTTCAAAGTGCAATTCTTATTCTGGCCACTAGATGGCAGGCCAGGATAAGAAATGAGCAATTCATGGATTTCTGAGTCTATAAAATCCATGATTGCTCATAAAGAAAAAAAAAAAAAGGCCACAATATATCAGCCCATATTTGACCTTTCAAATAGTAAAAAAAAAAATTAAAAAAAAATGTTAAATATATAAAAAATAAGATATAAAAGTTCAAATCACCCCCCTTTCCGTATAATTAAAAAATAAATACCTAAATAACAATAAATATAGACATCATGGGTATCACCGTGACCGAAAACGCCCGTACTTTTAAAATATAAAAAAAAAATTCCAATGCGGCGAATTGTGTGGCGGAAAAAAGCGTCCAAATGGCGATTTGCCGTTTTTTGTCACTTTTCTAAAAAAAATTGAATAAAAAGTGATCAAAAAGTCATACACACACCAGAATGGTATCAATAAAAACTTCAGATCATCCCGCAAAAAATGAGCCCCAATACAGCTCTGTACACATAAATACCAAAAAGTTATAGGGGTCAAGATTTGACAAGGAAAAAAAAAAAAAAGGGGCAACTTTCTAATTATTTTATCACTATGAAAACGCAGGAAAAACTATACATATTAGGTATTGCCGGATTCGTACTGACCAGTAGAATGAAAGTAGCGGATCAGTTTTAATGCACATCGAACGCTGTAAATAAGAAACCCGTAGAACTGTAGCGGAATAGCGTTTTCTTTGCAATTTCACCCGGTTTGAAATTGATTTTTTCCCGCTTCCCACTACACCATATGCAATATTAAATGGTGGCGTTGGAAAGTACAACTTGTCCCGCAAAAAATAAGCCCTCATACAGCTATGTGAACAGAAAAATAAAAGAGTTATGGCTGTTTGAAGGCAGGGAGCGCAAAACGAAAATGCAGAACCGAAAAAACCTCCGGGCGCGAAAGGGTTAATAGTGCTGTTTCTGTTTTTGCGGATGACACCAAACTTTGTAATACAGTCCAGTCTATGGAAGATGTTAATGAGTTACAGGCTGACTTGGACAAACTTACTGTTTGGGCCTCCGCTTGGCAAGTGAGGTTCAATATAGATAAAGTAAAGTTATGCACTTGGGGGCGAATAATCTGCATGCAGCATATGTCCTGGGGGAGTAAAACTGGGAGAGTCACTTGTTGAGAAGGATCTGTGTGTATTAGTAGATCATAGACTAAATAACAGCATGCAATGCCAGTCAGCTGCCTCTAAGGCCAACAGAATTTTGTCCTGTATTAAGAGGCATGGACTCGCGGGACAGGGATGTAATATTGCCACTATACAAAGCATTGGTGCAGCTTCGACTGGAATATGCAGTTCAGTTCTGGGCACCAGTCCATTAAAAGGATGCCCTGGAGTTAGAAAAGGTACAGAGGAGAGCCACTAAACTCATAAAGGGCCTGGAAGATCTATAACCACAACCTTAACCACTTTTTGAGACAACCCTAAACTGAGCAGGATGGATTCTTCAGAAGCCACGCTGACAGGTTCAGGATCCTGATTTGAGGATGGGTTACTGGGCCCTGGGTCAGTAAGTCCGGAGTTTCGGGAAGCAGAATCGGGTCCTCCCTGCATAAGGACCTTAGGAGACCGAACCAGCTTCTCCTGGGCCAAAAGGGGACCACTAGAATCATGTTGCATGCTTCTGATAGAAATTTTTGTAGAACTCTTGGAATGAGTGGAAATGGAGGAAAGGCATATACTAGATCGTTCGTCCACTGCTGACTGAAGGCGTCTGCCGCCGTCGGGTAATCCCTCAGATTTAGGGAGAAAAACCTCGGGAGTTTGTGGTTTTTCCTTGAGGCAAACAAGTCCAGGGAAGGAGTTCCCCACCTGGCTGTGATGATCTGAAAAGCTTTTTGTGAGAGGGACCATTCCCCTGGATCTATTATTCTTCTGCTGAGATAGTCCGCTTTTTGATTCAGTACCCCCTTCAGATGCACCGCTGACAATGATAGCAGGTTCGCATCTGCCCAAGCGAATATCTGGGAGGCTAGACCTTGCAGAGGATTGTGTCTGGTTCCTCCCTGATGTCGGACAAACGCCACAGCCGTCGCGTTGTCTGAGTGTACCAGGATGTGTTAACCTTTTAGAAGATCCTGAGATGCCTGCAATGCTTCCCAGATGGCTCTCAGTTCTTTGTAGTTGGATGACTGCCTCCTTACCGGTGTTGTCCACGGGCCCTGAAATGTTTTTTCTCCTAGATGGGCACCCCAACCCCAAGAGCTTGCGTCTGTCGTCAGGGAAACGAAAGGCCTCTGTTCCCAAAATACACCGTTCAATAGGTTCTTGCTTCTCAACCACCAGTTTAGAGAATTCTTTACTGATTGGGGTAGGGAAATTTTTTGATCTAGAGATAGTTGAGACCCGTTCCAAACCGTGAGTATAAGGTTCTGAAGGGGTCTCATATGAGCCTGAGCCCAAGCTACCGCTGGGATGCAGGAGGATGGAAAACCCAGAATTCTCATACCTTCTCTTATTGTACACCTTGACCTGCCCTGAAAACGCCGAATGTTCTCCCTGAGATCTTGAATCTTCTGAGGTGGTAGAAAAGATCTCTGGAGATGGGCATCCAGCAAAATACCCAGAAATATCCTTCTGTTTTCTGGTTGAAGGTTGGACTTTTCCCAGTTTATAATCCAACCCAGGGATTGAAAATGGGAAATTACTGTCTGCAGATGGATTTGTAAAGTTGGTTTGTTGTCTGCGGTAATTAGTAGGTCGTCCAGATATGGGACAATCTGAATTCCCTGATGTCTGAGGGTCGTGACTACCTCTGCTACCACCTTGGTGAACACTCTGGGAGCTGAAGAGATCCCAAAGGGTAGGCACTTGAACTGGAAATGTCGAGTTTGGTGGTTTAGCTGGGCAGCAAAATGCAAGAGGCTTCTGGACTGTGGATGTATTGGTATGTGGAAGTAAGCATCTCTTAAGTCTAGGGTGGCCATTACTGCATTCTTTTTGATTAGTTTTGTGGCCCCTGTATTGTTTCCATTTTGAAGCTTTGATAAACTATGAACTTGTTTAGGGGTTTCAGGTTTATTATGGTTCTTAGCTTGCCGTTTGTTTGTTTTATCATAAACAGTCTTGAGTAGTGTCCTCTGCCGCACTGTGATAGAGGAACCGGCTCTATTGCCTCTAACCGAAGGAGGTCTAAGATGTTGCGTTCTAAGGCTGACTGTTGGGTTTGGGGAGAATTGTTTTTACATATTTCTCTGGGGGAGAGGATAACAATTCTATCTGGTAGCCTGATCTTGCTCCCAGTTGTGAATAAAGGAGCTGAGTCTCCCCCCAACCCGAACATAGTCATTGCTTTTGTGAGGAGGCAGAGTCTCCTCTATTGGGGTTAAACAGGAAACCTCTGGATTTACCCCCTTTAGCGTAACTCCACCTTCCTGCCTTCCCTTTGTTTCTCTTATCTTCGCTTTGTGCCGTTTGTTTGTTACGAAAAAAGCGAGAGTTTGGACGAAATCTATTTTCCGGGAAGCCCTTTTTCCTATCTGTCGCATTTTCCAGGATCTTGTCCAGATCTGGTCCGAAGACGTATTGGCCATGGAATGGTAAGGATATTAACTTATTTTTGGACGCAGCATCGCCCGTCCAAGCTTTTAGCCATAGTACTCTTCTGATTGTGTTTGAGAGTACTGCTGTACGGGCTGAAAGACGGACGGATTCGGCAGAGGCATCCGCCAGGAAGCATGTGGCCATTTTGAGCAGGGGAAGGCTTTCCAATATTTGGTCCCTGGGTGTCTTATTAATTAGGTGGTGTTCTAATTGCTCCAGCCAGACATTAAGGGTTCGGGCCACGGAAGTCGCTGCTACCCCCGGTTTCAGGGATCTTTTAAGCAGGCTTTCTGCTTTCCTGTCCATGGGGTCACTAAGCTGGGCAGAGTCCTCAAAAGGAAGAACGGTGCATTTTGCTACTCTTGCAGCAGGAGTGTCTACTTTGGGAACTGTCTCCCAATCCGCACAGTCTTCCTCAAGGAAAGGATAACGCCTCTTAATGCCCCTTAGAATGAAGGAACCTTTCTCAGGTTTCTGCCATTCAGCCTTAATCAGCTTTTGTACATTGTCTGGGACAGGAAAAACTGATCTTGGCCTCTCCCCCAGGCCCCCAAAAATCTCTTCCTGCACGGATTTTGGCTTTTTGGGGATTTCCATTTGAATAGTGGCTCTGATAGCCTTTATTAACTCCTCTATGTCATCCGGGTTAAACAAAAATCTTTTGTATTTGTTCTCTTCATCCGAGTCACCAACCCTGGAAAAATCTGTATCTGCTGTATCTGACAAAACCGGAGCTGATGAATCTGAATCACTATCTACGATAAGAGATTCTCTAGCTGTTTGCGCAGGTGGGGGCCTGGGGGAAAAGGAAGACGTAGCTGACTGCACTTCCTTAATAACACTTGCTGTGCATTCTTTACAAAGGGGTTTGGTCCCAGATGGAGGTAACTGCTTTGCACAGACTGCACATTTTCTAGATTTAGGTCTAGTGGAGAAGGATGACTCTTTTTCTCTCTAAAAACGAGGGAGAGCAGAGTCGGCCACAATAGGGAAAAAAGGTAACCTAGTTGCCTGAGGTCAGGTTACTCACGGATCACTGTGTAGTGGCTGGCTCCAGTCCTGAGCCTGGGGTGGCTGGGGCGCTCATTGTAGAAAGGGCCCTTCCACTGAGAGCAGCTGGTGAAGCGCTGCTGCCGCTGGTGCCTGAAATGCTGCTGCCGCTGATAGTGCTGGGGCCGCTGCTGCTGCTTCCTCTGTGCTCCTCTCCAGGAGCTGAAGGCACACGGAGGACGCCATGATAGAAGGCCCGTGTCCTTTAAACGGCGTTACTTCTGGGTTCGGGGCGCCGGGCGTGACGTCATGACGCTCCTGGCTCCGCCCCCACGTCCGATGTCACCACCCGACGGCCGGAGGGAATCGCATTATAGCGTCGCTCCGGTCGCCCCATCTAACTGTTCATAGGCCCCCCTGGGCTGCTGGCGCAGGGAAACAACCGCCGGGGACCCTCCAATCTCGGGACCCGGGCACAGGCTGCTGAACGGGGAAGGGAGAGCCAGCCGATGGATCCGCTCCCCAGCCTGCCACGCTCCAGCAGGTGAGCGTCTGATCAAAACATAAGGTCAAAAATAAAAAACCTAACAAAAAGAAAGATACTGCCAGGAAAACCCCAGAGGGTCTCCCAGCGCCTCTCTGAGCTTCCTTCCTCTGGCAGGACAGGAAAAAACAATGGTGGTGGAGGGAAGGGGAGGGAATTTAAACCTCTGTGTTTTTTCCTGTCCTATCAGAGGAGAGACAGTCTCAGGATGTGCTGTCATGGAGACGACTGGGGAAAAAAAGATTCGGTCATTAAAGGCGACAAGCATTCTTTACTGTAAGGTCTGTGAATCTCTGGAATAGCCTGCCGCAGGAGATGGTCACAGCAAATACAGTAGATGGCTTCAAAAAGGGTTTAGATGCCTTTTTTAATTCAAAATAAAATTGAGGCTTATGACAATGTATAGAAATCTTGTTCTACTCACACTTTCCCTTGGCCCAACCCCTTTTTAAAAGGAGAATGGACATTGATCCAGGGATCGATATAGCAGGATTACAGGTTGGACTTGATAGACTTGTGTCTTTCTCCAACCTTAACAACTATGTAACTATGCTAAATGTCTTGCGAAAAAAGGGAGTGTTAGTGTGCTGCTGATTACTGAGTAGAGAGGGTGTGACTGGACTGTATATCAGGCACCCAAGCAATAAACATCAACACTCATGAACAAGCACAAACTCACAGCAGGAATGCTAGGAATTGTGGGGATTGTAGTTTTGTGAGGAAAGATCAGGAGTCATGATACTCTGTGTGTTGCAGGCTCACACAGGATCTAGACAAATGGATTGCAAGGTAAATTGAAACTTGGGTTATATGTATAGGTATGGGTTCTAGCTGGGTGACAGCTTGCAGCCTTAATGCAGTATTTCTAGAATTTAAGTTACTTTACCAGAATACCTCTTTAACCACCTAACTGTTTTGCCCGAGTCCAGCTCAGGCAGTGTGAAAAGTAGCTAACTGGAGAAGGAGGGCTGTTTAAGATGGTGATATGTCCTCAATGGCAGCTAGAAACATGCAACTGGTCTTGTATGAATGCTGATAGTCCAGGCTTTAACCCTTTCGCGCCCGGAGCTTTTTTCGGTTATGCATTTTCGTTTTGCGCTCCCTGCCTTCAAACAGCCATAACTCTTTTATTTTTCTGTTCACATAGCTGTATGAGGGCTTGTTTTTTGCGGGATAAGTTGTACTTTCCAACTCCACCATTTAATATTGCATACGGTGTAGTGGGAAGCGGGAAAAAAATTCCAAACCGGGTGAAATTGCAAAGAAAACGCTATTCCACTACAGTTCTATGGGTTTCTTATTTACAGCGTTCGATGTGCATTAAAACTGATCCGTTACTTTCATTCCACAAGTCAGTACGAATCCGGCAATACCTAATATGTATAGTTTTTCCTGCGTTTTCATAGTGATAAAATAATTAGAAAGTTGCCCCTTTTTTTTCCTTGTCAAATCTTGACCCCTAGAACTTTTTGGTATTTGTGTACAGAGCTGTATGGGGGCTCATTTTCTGAAGTTTTTATTGATACCATTCTGGGGTGTGTATGACTTTTTGATCACTTTTTATTTAATTTTTTTTAGAAAAAAAAGCGACAAAAAAACGGCAAATCACCATTTGGACGCTTTTTTCCGCCACACAATTCGCCGTATTGGAATTTTTTTTTTTTTTATATTTTAAAAGTATGGGCGTTTTCGGTCACGGTGATACCCATGATGTCTATATTTATTGTTATT